>CAJGYO010000006.1:93510811-93910811 GCA_904845875.1 Miscanthus lutarioriparius
CTCCTCCTTCTCGCCACGCCACGTCCCTCCATCCTCTGCTATATGATATCATAAACTTTTTGCTCTTTTTCAAGATTATTAAATCATGTCTAAATTTGCCTAAATATCCAACAAAAAAAAATCGGTAGTCACAAAACTTTTTGCTGCCACTCTTAAGCCAAACATGTTTGATGCACAAATTACAAGTGGTAGCATGCTAAGATGGATCTATGGTTGACAATTATGAGCTTTTATCACGTCGTGCAGGAGCTTCCTAAACAACATACTCCTGAAGAGGAGAAACTGTTTGAGATTGCTAATACCATTTTCTGAGACGTTGTGTTTAGCGTTCTTGCTAAAAACATAGTGGATGCCTACAATGTCGCTGCCGAATGGCAAACAAATATGGGAAGCTGGCAAACAGATACGTGATGCACTTGAGTCAAACTTCGGTGAGGGAGCAGTCAATGGCCCAGGCATGCACACGAGTAATATATAGGCACTCCTTGATGGATTTTAACTTTGCCAAGTCAACATACTGAACTAAGAGGTCTGTTTGGCACGGCTCTTTGGAACTGATTCTATGTGAGAATCATTCCTCCCCAGCCAAAGATCTGAGCTTGCACATATTCACTGACGGATCATTCCTCCCCAGATCATGTTCCAACGAGCAGAAGATCACTGACGGATCTAGAGCCCTATGACCCTGGACGTCTGCACAAACTCCAGTGCTGGTGTATGCTTGGATCTCCGCCGTAGCATGTTTGTTAGGAACTCCAAACCACGTGACCTGATCAGCACAATGAGATACGTCTAGATTCCTACCAAGAGTCGGTCCGCTGCTGGAGGAGATGCTCAAGCTGTTCAATTGCCTAAGAATGGAGCACGTAGATCCTGAGTTCCGTGAATAATGTCTGTATAAACGCTCTGATTCCCATATGACCATACCCTATGGCATGGATCGTAATAGAGTACTCTCTTCGCCCCAAAATAAATGCACTTCTAGTATTCAAATTTGTCCCTAGATAAATGTACATCTAGCTATAGACTAGCTAACTTTAGTGCCTTTTTTTTAGCTTTCTCTCTTCCCGAGGCACAATTATTATATATTGGAACAACATTTATAGGGGCAATATATGTAACATTACTAGTATCATTGGTATCTACAACCAAACTAAAAGTACACTTATTTTGGGATGGAGAGAGTAGATCCAAATCAAGGAGAGCGCAACTTTAGTAAGGATCATGCGACCAACACTGCCCGAGCACCTGAAACTTCTATACCAGCACGAACACAAGGTTGATATGTGTCCTAGTGTGTCGAGTGGATGATGAGTGATTGTCAGGAGATGATCAGGCTTCGGTTGAGTTTGAGACTAACCCTAACGTGAGTGTGTGGGCAACATGTCTCTTGGTTGTGTTGGTGTGCAGGTGTGCAGCACTGAGACGGTCGACGACAATGGAGAAGGTTAAGCACAGACGTGCCGTGCCGATGGACTGGGAGCGGTGAAGGACGAACATGAGTCTTAGACTGAGGGACTAAGGAGGTTGGAAAGACTAATTGTGGGTGGTTGACCCTTGGGGACATCGACGAGCAAGAGTACATGCGGAGGAGTAGATCGTGTTGACCAAGTCAATCAGAGGCGCAAGAGGACATGGTGATCGAGCGGTCGACAACGATGGTGACACATGTCGAGATCATGGAGGAGGCATAGCGGATACGCTTCTCTAGGGGGTTTGCTGGTTTGGACCTCAAACCACCGGAGAACGGTTTTCGAGTTTGGGCCTCAAAACTCGGTTAAAGTTCTGGCGGGAATGGGACTTATGGGAGGCGGTACATGGCGTCATCATTAAGCTTGCGTCGAGGCGAAGCAAAGTCATGAAGAGTCATTTTGCCCCTGGGTTAAATGGTTCAGATGCACTAATCAAACCCGGTTGGAGTTCAGATGCACTGATCAAAAGTTGGACCATTTTGTCCCTGGATTAAGTGGTTCAGCCAAAATATCTAAGGGCGTGTTGAAAATGTGTAGTAGGCCTATAAATAATATAGGTGGCTACCCCAACCAGCCATCCCTCTAGTTATCTTTCCTGTTTTCATTCGTAGCCTAAGACTTTAGTTGCAGTAGTTATTTCCTAAGTCTTTCCTCCTATTGAGAACCACAGTGTAAAGAGTGATTCCTCTGTTGTATTTAATTTTTCCTCTGTAAGAACTAGACCTGGTTGATCTTTAGCAACAAAGAGATCATGTCCTCTGAGATACGAGTCCGAGTTCTTAGTTTGAATTGTATTTGGTTTTTCCTTCCTTTTCTTCCTTCCCTTCTCCGTTCAATGGATTTTGTGTTCTAGGGATTTTGGGGTTGTTTTGAGGTGTTGGATACGTGCTAGGACCTCTGGTAACTCATCTCCTAAGTGATTTGGACAAAAACACCACGAGCACGAAAATCCACCCTTAGGAGGAAAGTGTGAGAAAACCCTCTTTCTTTTGGTGGATTTTAGATCTGAGTGGATTCCTTGTTTTCTGTCTGATAATTCTTGGGGGATAGTTTCTAAGAGCATCTCCAGAACTCACCAATAATCCTTTCCAATAGGATAGTATTGGTGATCACCAATAATGCTTTTATGGATTATTGGGGAGATGCTCCGGCAGATCACAAATATCTTGTCCCCAATAATCCATTCTTATATTTCTCTCTCTATTCTATACAAACACCACGACAACTCCATTGGCAAATCACAATATTTCATATTTTTATGTCTCTATGACACATAAATCAATAAGTTTGAAATTTACATTAAAAAAATTAGAATAATTCGACGACCTTGCTCATTTCTTCTTTATAGCAGGAGTAGATGCAACCTCAGTAACTTCTTTATTTGCATATACAAATCCATTGGACAAGGAGATACAATCTACGTCCACATTCCTCATGTCAAAAAATGATTGAGCAAAAACGTACTATGGAAATATGCTGAAATTGTACTCTGGAAAATGCACTCTGAATGGGATTAAAAACCCTCTCACAAGCTGAACTTAACATCACTGAAAACTTCTTAAGACACCAGAGCTATCTTTAATACTTGGAAGTATACGATTCAATGGAAGATTATATTGGGTCTATAATTCCAATGGATCATGACCTCTAATTGTATCTCGATGAGAATAGATAAACAGAAATAGTTATGGACACTTTGCATAAACAACAAATGTACATAGCAAGTCATTTGCAAATCAACACAGGATCCAACCAGGGCTCGTTCGCTTCAACATACAGAGAAAAGAACATGTTTTTTTACCTCATTGACATTCCGTCGAACACTGTGCGCCATCGATACCAATGTCGAGTCCAGCTTCGAAGGTGGTCGTGGTGGGTGTTGCCGGGGCAGTGGACGCTGATGGAGGTGTCCCAGACGCCGTGGTCGCTGTCCCCTTCGGCTTGGGGATGCCTGTGGTCCCTTCCATGCAGCCAGATCACGGCCATGGCTAATCTCCACGTCCCCTTCCGTAGCTTCTCCTAGACAGTCGACGATGACTGGACGCGGCATGGTGGTGCAGATAGGCGGACAACCGACGAGGCATAGCTACGCCACCGGACGAAGCACGCGCAGTCGACGATGTGACCTTTGTGGCGTAGCTTGCGGCGGCGCGCAGTGGTGCACCCAGGGGCGGCCACGGTGACGGTGACTGCGGCGTGGGTTCGGCGGGTTGCGACGGCGGGAGAGAAGATGAGGCTATTCGCGCCAAAATAAAAGTATTGAGGGACTTGCATCTTTCCTTTTATTTGAGTGGAGAGAGGATGATTTTTGGTGACCACGAAAAAACAGGGATAGCTATTGGGGAACTACCGGAGCAAGAAATTTGATATACCATTCCTAATATTACAGTTTTATAGGGATAGGGGAGGCTATTAGGGACTGTTGCAGATGCTAAGCACCCAAAGGAAGCCCTTTGCAAAGTTTGAGGTCAATTTGAGTCCGTTTGGATTGAATTTGGCTTTTGGAGGAAAATTCGCGGGCTGCCAGCAATAGAATTAGCCAAGTCAGTTCTAAAAGCCAGCTAAGCCGATTTTGGAAACTTGCTCCAATTGAGGTGATTTTTGGTGGAGATGTTCTTCCTAATATTGTGAACCTTCCCTTAAATTTTCACTGTGTTTACAGGTTGTTTGGTTGAATTTTGACATTTTTCTTTAGAGAGATGCGTGTTGAAACTGTAGAACCGGTTAAAACCAACTAAGCCGGCTTCAAAATCAGCTAAGCCGGTTTGGTGGTGCCCGGGAGGCCCTCGGTTGTGACTTTCACCCGTTTTGGTGCTCCGTTAGACCTCCCGTCTTTTCCTCTGAGTACATCTAGCCACCGTTAGCGTGTGTACTCGGCAAGGTGTTTGTGATCCTTGTGAGTGGTTTATGGTTGGGATTGGGATAGCGGTCGAAATTGAAAAAAAAAATTGGATTAGGCTCCAGTTCAACCTCCTCCTCCAGTCGTCTTTTTTGTTCAACCGCGACCATGTGCCGGGGGTGTTTGGATACTAGGGGTCTTCTTTGGTCAACTGTGCCAGGGTGTAGGGGACTAAACTTTAGTCTCGTCGCATCGAATGTTTGATGCTAATTAGCAATATTAAATATAGGCCAATTATAAAACTACAGATAGAGGCTAATTTGTGAGATAAATCTATTAAGCCTAATTAGTCCATGATTTGATAATGTGGAGCTACATTAAATATGTGCTAATGATATATTAATTAGGCTTAATAGATTAGTTTTGTAATTAGCTCATATTTAGTCTAATTAACATCCGAACGTATGAGTCAAGGATCCATACACCCACGTAAGCTGTTTAGTTCGAAACCATGGTAGTGTAGTTTTAGGTCATATTTGGCACTTTGCCGCTGACTCCCTACCACAGACCCCAGGGGAGTGAGGGGCCCAGGCCCAGGTATACTGTAGACCCCAACCCTATAGTCCGATGTCACTTGATAGGAAGCCCGAGACGTTCAGGATCAGGAGCGCCGAGCGCTTGCTTCCCCAGTCCGTGAGTCTACTACATACGCGAGCGCCCAGGGCGAAGGGTCATGGTCTCAGGGAGTCATGGAGAGTCGGAGACGGAGCCACGCCGCGCCGCCGCCGGCCGCAGCGGAGAGCCGGAAACGGCGCACTCACAGGCTCGACTTGACGACGACGCGATCAGGCGGATCAGCCGATCATCAGTTTATCAATCATCACTTCATCAGTTCATCAGCCCATCAGGCCCTAGCACCTAGGTATTTTTTCCCCATGATCATTTTTTAATCCAAATTAATTATTTCAGACTTCTAGTACTCGTACTGTGGGGGTATTAACCCCTATACCCTTACGGCTAGGTTTGGGCTGTCCCGAACTAGGGGGTCCGGCCCACCAGAAGACGACGCGCGGCCCAGCCAATCTGCTCGGAGTCCCGCGCAAGGAATCAAGGCAGACTTGGAAATCAAGCAAGATCCTGGTCGGTTAGAATAGAAATCCTTATCCGGCCACTTATGGCAATTGTAACCGGTTAGGATTAGTTTCCAGATCTGTAACCCTGTCCCCCAGACTATATAAGGCGGGCAGGGGACCTCTCTCAAAACATCACAATCTCATTGACATACAGCAATACAATCAGACGCAGGACGTAGGTATTACGCCTCACGGTGGCCGAACCTGGATAAAACCTCGTGTCTGTCTTGCGTCACCATCTCGTTCATAGCTTGCGCACCTGCCTGCCGATAATCTACTACCTTGGGCATACCCCTAGGTAGACTGCCGACCATATTTCATCGACAGTGGCGCGCCAGGTAGAGGGTGTGCGTACTGCTCCCCAGACGAACAAGATGGTTATCATCCCCGGTTCCATGGCTACGCCGAACGGCCTCACGTTCACCATCGGCCAGATCACCTGGACCACTAGCCCCGACAACTTCATCGCCATGACCACGGAGGAGGCGCGGATCCAATCTGCGTCGAGCACTACTTCACCAGCATCGGCTACGGCTCCGACCATGTTGGATCCGGCTCCGGCCACACCAGCATCGTCTTCATCCACGCCGACAACCCGTTGTTCGCTTCCTCGCTACAAAGGGAGGCAGATCGACAACATCGACCTGCTCAACTCCATCGATCGGGTCGGCACCAAGCTTGCTGAAACCCTAGCTCTGGTAGATTCGATTCAAAATCAACCTACCGAGCAGGTAACCACTACCCACAACAGATCTACCCGACCAGCTCGGGCCAGTCGTCTTGCACGACTCGGTACGGATCTCGTGGTCACGTCTACTCTTGAAGGGCGCTCTGTTCGTCGCTGACCAGCCCCCGCAATGGGTCTCCGGCCCTCCGAGTGCGAAGCCTTGATGGAGAATTACTAGGCCCAGCCCTATGGCCTGCGAAACACTGCTTCCAACTACGCGTACAATATACAACGCTGCTCGGATTTGTGTTTTATACATCGACCTCGGCCAAAGCCACGCAACTTCGTCAACATGGTTCGGATTGAGGAGTATCAAGAAGGATCGGTCCACACAGTTCAAGAGGGCGGCTCAAGCTCCCTGTCCAGCACCGCATCTAATGGCTCCATCCACACTGAGCTTCAGCTTCGTGACGATGAAGAAGTTGAATACGATCTGGATATCCCAGACCACCCCCGGGGTTTCCCACGATTCCCATCCTTCCCACCAAGGCGAGGAGGCTTGATCAATGTCGTCAGTAATGACGAACCCCCGGCAGTTGACGAAACAGAATAAGAAAGGCTAGCACGTGAAGCACGCAATATTGACTGGCTTAATCGCAGAGAAGCCGAAGCCGAGGAGGCACGACGCATAAGGCTCCAGCCACACGATCTCAACAATGCCTTTGATAGGGTAGGGGAGAAGCAGGTCTTCAGGACTCCAAGCGCCAACGTAGCTGTTGCTATGGTGACAATGCAACGACTACCCAATACCCCGGAAATCCAGGCAATTCATGATGATATGCAAGCCTACCTGACGGCTGCCATGGCCCAGACCGCAGAGATTGCAAACCAAGCCCGGGCTTCGTCCGTCTCAGTCGAATCAAGCCGCAGTCGTCAGTACTCAAGTCGCCCACAGCCACCCAACCAACGTGGCTCGCGCAACAATGACCCACTAGACAACCGTCAAGGCGGAAACGGTGGTCATGACGGTGGTCGGGACGACAACCGCCGCGACTACCGGGACGACAACCGCCGCGACTACCGAGACGACAACCGCCGCAACAACCGGGACGATAATCGACGAGACAACCGCGACAATCGCCGTGATAACCGTGGTCGCGGGGTCAACCAGGGTGGCAATCGGGATCGCCGTGATGGCAATAACCATCTCCGCCATTCCCTCGGAGAACGCGATCTGCGCGATCGCATTAACCAAAGAGCCAACGATCGTGCATCCCACGAAAGCTATCGCCGTATGGAATATGATACTACCCACGGCCCTCCGGGTTTGAAGCAGTTTACTCCTCACCTTCGCCAAGTCGTGTGGCCAAAAAACTTCAAGCTCAAAAAACTCCAGAAGTACGATGGCAAGGAGAACCTAGAGTTATGGGTCATGCTCTACGAAACCGCGTGCAGATCTGCCATGGCTGATGAGCACGTCATGTCTAATTACTTCCCAGTCGCCGTCGGCCATGCAGGCCACCAATGGCTGGTCAGCTTGCCGGCAAACTACTTTGATTCTTGGCAAGAGCTCAAGCAAGCATTCATCGACAACTTTATTGCTACTTGCGAACAACCCGACAACAAATATGATCTGCAGCGGATTCGAGATCATAAAGATGAGCCACTGCGCGAGTACGTCCGACGCTTCTCGGAGATGCGCATCAAGGTCCCATCAATCTCCGACAACGAGGCAATCGAAGCTTTCATCACTGGTCTCCGCTTCCACGATGCCCTAAGGGACAAGCTCCTCCGCAAAAGACCTGAATCAGTCACAGCGCTCCTAGCTACTGCTAAAAAATATGCGGATGCTGATGATGCTAAAAAGATAATCATCGAAGAAGCAGCAAGGGTTCCACGCTCCGACCACCCCCCACACCGCGACGACTACCGCGGCAACCGTGGTCGGAACGACAATTTTGATCGCCGCAACCAGCGCAACGATTTTGAGGTGAATGGTTAATTCAATTTAGCAAAATAATTTTTTTGGGAAAAAAGCATAAAGCATGGAGATATTTATATCCGGTACATCCAACAGAATGCTGGCTAGTAGTCCTCACTCAATGAACTATGAAATCAATCGATCCAACTTAATGAACCAGTTCAATCAAATGATCCAATGTTGCTCTGATGATAGGAATATGCTTTGGCTTACTCAAACGCTGCTTGGGTAATAGTATATATAAGATAATATAATTTCAAACGCCAGAAATTCACTTTGAGAAGCTAATAATTAGTGTTAAGGTCAACGCGCTGGCCTGCATGACGGTTGAAGTTGTTTGAAGACTAAATGTTGCTGCAACAATTATATCACGGGCAGTTTTGACCGTGTAATGGTATGGGCGTATGGAAATCTTAAGATTAACTTAGGTCCATACGCCATAGGAATTACCACCTCACAATCATACAACAAACTGAAGAAACAACAGCAATAGGTAATAGTTTTTTCGAACGCAGTAGCAATGGATAATAGTAACTGGAGCAAGAATGTGTACCCATTCACTTGGGCAGAGTGATCTATAGTACTTACCAAACTTTTGACACTCAGGAGCACCCTCCCTTTTTGAAGCTACACACCTGTTATAAAATTGCAATTAGTTACAAAAAGAAGCTGGAAGAACCCCAATTATTTTCTGAAAGAGTTTGGACATACCTATGACATTCAATATAGCGTGTGAAGCAATGTCTTGTTTGATTTGTTGTTGGGAAACGAAAATCTGCTGGAGCTGCCTCCATCTGGATACTATAAATGTTCAGTACCAACTTATAGAATGTAACTGCTCATAGCTAGTTGGTGATGTCGTAACTTAATTTCAGTTTTTTCATAGCTGGTTCGTCAGTTCCCTCACTACTTTCTTCAGTACCAGAAGTTGCCCTCACTACTTTGTCAGTGTCCTCCAACCAAACAGTCAATATTCAATAGGTAGGGTCTGCCTGTAAGACACCACAACACTACATAATTCAGTAAATTCCTGAGAGCAATTCACTTGGAAGGTTCAGTAACACAATATCTCATATGAAATCTGAGGAACAGTAACCAAGGCATGGGTCGTAAGAACACATTTAACGCATAAGATCTAGACTATGTAAGGAGCCATCATTGAATTCTTTTTTTTTAGAAAACCGGAATTAGTAGGCACAATAGGCTGTAATTAGATGAGATCCGAATACAAACGGATTAGGTTTGGCAACAGGAAACAGGGAGAGGCGGGGTGGGCGTACCTGGTGGGTGCTCGTCGCTAGCGAAGGGCCTGATGGTGAGCTGCCGTAGGGCCTGTTCGCCACCGCCCACGGAGGGGAAGAGCCGACACAGGGCGCAGCGGCATCACGAGATCTTTATAGATGCGCGGTTTCTGTTGCGACTTCTGACTCCGGGCCGCCGCTCTCGAACCCCGACTGCGAGACGCGACTGAGCTGGCGCGGCGGTGCCGGCGCTCCTCTCTGCTACTCCGCCAGTTCGCCTCAGTCCGGCCTCTGCAGTCGCGCCGCGCCGCCGCTCCTGTCCCCGCGAGTTGCGACCGGCGTCCACTTTCGCCTCCTCCTCTCCATGGCGGGCAGCAGACGTGTGAGGGGCTGATGGCCTGACGCCGTGACTGAAGCCGGCCTGCTCCAGGCAGGCAGGAAGCCTCCCGCCGCCGCAGGCCCGCAGCGGCACTGTGGCAGTGCGACACCACCCGACGCCCCCTGCTTGAGCTTGCACAGACTGCACAGCAAAGGTATGATCTAGGGTCTGTTTGCTCAATTTTGAATATTTCGATGAATGCTAATGCCTGGGTCCTAATTATTGTACTGCCAATGCTTACGAAGCTATATGATATAAGTTTTCCCCGTGAGCATGTAAGAAACAAATCGTATTGTATTCTTCTATTTCAATTTATAATTTTATCTTGTCTTTTTGAGTAACTATAATATATATTTTTAAAAAGTTTTATATAGAATTGAGGATGGCGACTAAGATGGTGTGAAATTGTTAAGAAATATATCATCTTTTAGCTATCGAATGCTCTTTATTTGGTAATTTTCTATCCGCAATGCTCTACATATCGCTTTAGCACTTTGAATTGATATCATCATTTATGTTCCTTATTATTGTGTCTATTATGTCTATTAGGGTATGGCTAGTGAGATTTCTAGCCTTCTATTATTTAGCTCCCCCACTACTGCGTTTATGGATCCGCCACTGGTTGGAGGAGCCACAAAACGTCTCTTCTAGAATGTTCATTTCACGAGGAGAGAGAAAAACGGATCTTGTGTACAGTGCTGCTACACAGTTGCTGTTGCAGGAGGAGTCGGAGCCACGAGAAGCTATGCCAAATAGACCCTTAGTGATATATACTCTTTTGAACTTTTATGTCATCAGATTAACTTATCAGTTATACAAATACATGGTACAAACACACAACAAACGCAAACAAGCACCGCGTGCTCATAATACAATAATACATGCAAAGGTTCCCAATAATTACCCAAAATTACACCACACCAAGACGAATGGATTGTGTGTGTCCATGGTACAATTTTATTAATTGTTCATAGTTATTCAGAGACAAATAGAGAATGGTTGTCCAGAAACACAGTGGGTGCAGCATGCCAAATACGAATATAACTTAAGCAATAAGGACGGATATGGAGCTTGCATGTTCTTTGTAGCAGTGGGATCTGCAAAGCAAGAGGATAGACTTTTGTTAGCTTGATAAAACATGGTGCATCACATCTTCACATTAAAGTATTAAGCTAATACTAATAGGTGTACCGTTCTAGAAAAATTGTAACCAGTAGATATTATTATAACATAATGAACAATCCTATTACCGTACCTTTCTTGGAACTTGGGGCTGAGGGAAAGCTGATCCCGTAATGCAGTTGCAAGGGAACAGATAGGCGTTTCATGATGACCGATCCCAACATCACAGTAAAACAGCTCAAAGTTCTCGAGTTTTCTAGAAGTCTTAACCACTTCTTCTAGTTGCTCGTACACTCCACATTTCAAGAGTATCTCTATGTAATTGGCATTGTTTCTTACCATCCAAGTCATCAGTTCAATTGTAGATTTCCGTATCCCTGGATATGCGCTAATTGGAGACTTGTACACTTCTAACACCTTCTTCAGCTTCTGGACTAGTGTGCCCACAGTAATATCAGGTTGCTCGAGCGTTTCGATGGCATCGCTTGCATTCATGGAGGTGCAAATCTTCACTGCGAGGCTGATAAAGCTTTCTAGCAGTTTACCTTCTTTTATCCTCAGTTCATTATTTGTCTACAAAATTAAAGTATGTGGAACATAAATATTTAAAACAAAAATGGAAATAGGCAGTTTGAATTAGGGAAACTATATTAAGAAGTAGAAAAGCACCAAAAGAAAGGGTAATTTTCTTACATGGGCCAAATTTTCATTCGTAGATTCTGCAGTTTCCAACCCCATTACTTGTATGATCGATGTCAACACCTGAACCATTTTTATCAAAAAATGATTAGGTTGGCAAATTACTTCCTTTTTTGTTTTGATGAAACAGATAAGACAAGCCCTACTGACCGCAATGCTTTCTAAAAAACAGAATGTGTAAAACTAATACAAGTAAAAGGACATGGAAGGAGAACACAGCTGCAGGAGGCAAAACAAAAAAAAAAGCTCTAGTTCTACAAGATTGAATTTAGCCATGTTTTCCTCTTTTGTAAGCCCATGCCTTGTGATATGAAGGGTGTGCAACTGCCTGAATTTCTGTAGTTTTTACAGTGTTTCTGAAAGATTACGATCTATGTGTTTAGGAGAGTAACACTCAAATCCCTTACAATGGGTGTTGGCTCGATCACAGCCCAGAAAGTCGTATCTAGTCTAGATCCGATTCATAACAAGACTTTGGATCCTAGATGTTTACAACTCCAAATACAATAATTAATGTGTCATCCAACAGTCTCTATGCCAACAAAGATCAATTAAGTACGGACTCTTTATCAGTTAGCTAATGCAAACAGAGCCTGTAAATAAGTTGTGCATAAGAAACACGAATGGAAGAGAGTTATTACCTTTGGTAGTGTCTTGTCGATTATATCCATATGGTCCTTAAAACACTTTGTCCCTGTGTAGCCTCGCAAATTCTGGATGAGTCTGGCAACCATGCTTCTTATATTCTTACTGTCTACGGTACACACTATCTTCCTGATTGTTTCCAACATTTTTGTGCCCAGGTTATATTGTTCTAAGCTGACCTCTGTGCTTCTCCTTTTTTCTCCGCATTCAGCAGAGAGCATATTCACTATCACCTTCAGCTCTTTCACGTCAAGTTCTTGTAGGATGGCCTCAATGTTTTCCTGGCAGCTAGTAGACCCAGTAGTGAGCATAACTAGTGCTTGAGCAGCTGCTTCAGCACTGTTTACTCGTGTTGCTGAAAGTAAATCTTTCAGATCAAGTCTTTGTATGATGCGATTCATCCATCTTGGCACATCCAGATATTCCAGCTCAAGTTCTTCTATGATGACCAACATTGGTGGCAGAGATGACGGATTTTCCAGAATATGGTTTCTTAATAACTGAATTTGGCTCAGCTGATCACTTCTGGCGTACTCTAGAAGCAATAATTTGGCAGCCACTTTACTTGTCATGTTTACATGTTGAGTCTTTGAAAGTAGACAATTCTTAAGCATCCTGATGATCTGAGGTGACCTCCCGACCTCTGTCCTTGGCTTGTCATCCAGGGCTAAGCATGATATGACTCTTGCTGCTTCAACATGTGCAGATATAATCCTAGTGCTGCTGTGGAAGTGGAAGTGGAAGTGGGCACTCTCTATGGTTTTGCGCCTAAGCTCTTTGCCAGCTTCACCAGGTGCCGCAACCAACTTTCCCAAGACATTAAGTGACATCCCAGCAATAATTTCTTCATCGATCCTTTGTTGGAAAGAAGTAGGGACCTCTTCTTCGCTGAGGAGCAGAGGAAGAACCTCATTTTCCATCCAAGATTCAGAGTTCCTGCAACTGCCACCCGTGGTAGCATGAGCATGAGCACACAGGTTGGTGAGGCCTATGATCTTGGATAGCAGATCATCACAGTCTTTGGCTTCCCTGCAGTTTTCTGGGTTGTCCGTCAGCTTGTCTAGAATTCTGAGACCAAACCAAACCAGGTCCATGTCTCTCCTCTTGTCCTTGCTTTCTGCGCTGAGTAAAGAGGATATGAGATGCTGGATTCTGGAGAAGCTCTCTACCGGGAGAAGCGGAGCAAGCTGCAGAAGTAATCTTGCGGCGTGGCCTCTGATATCTTCCTCCTCGTCGATGTTGATGGTAAGGCCGAGCATAGTGAACAACGCCTCGGGATTGAGGGAAGCTTGAAGCCTTGCAAGGATCTGCTGTTCTCTGCTTGGCTTGTCACCTGCAGTGATTGATCTGAATATGTAGTCGATGGTGCGAACACCTAGTAGCTGGTCGTCGATGGAACTGGATAACACCAGATTCTTTGCAAATGTCACCAAGTCCATGTTCAGGGTGGGACGCACATTACCCATGATGAACTCCATGTAATTGTCATTCTTGTAGCGGTAGACAATGTCACGACCTGAAGCGGTAACTAGCATGTACTCCCTTCGGAGTTTTAGAAGTTGCCGTCTGATGAGTGGGTTCTGCATGATGATGAAGATGGTGCCCTGGGCAAGAACTAACCCGTAGAAGATGTTCAAGGATCGCTTGATATTCCGGTATTCATTTTGTTGCATGTACTGGGTGTCGACGTAGTCATGCTTGATTAGACGCTTGCAGGACAGGGCCATGCATGTGCTGACCGCCCCGAACTGCGTCAACCGCAAGCCCATCAGCATTACTCTCCCCAAACAGGTGCGGAGTTCGTTCATGTCAAAAAACCCCAACTCCTGCCTGTCTTCTTCTTTCCGGCGGCTGGCTGCTCTTATTTGTCCTCCACTGCTTTGCTGTGGTGCTGCTTCTATTCGTCGTCGCCTCCAACTAACCCCGTGCTCCTCCTTCAAATCTTTCTTGTCATTGTTCAGTGCCTCCGGTACACGCACAAAAAATTGATGCGCGGGGTCCTCGTACCCACCGAAAATCCTGTCGATGCATGATCGAGCAGGTTGCAAGTTAATGAAAGTTATTCTATCGCCGGCTATGGTATGCATACACACACAGCTATAGAATAAGTTATTTTATGGCCTCCTCGATTTATGATAATGTTTATACTAATTCATGATAATAAAGTGATTACACAGTTACGAATTACAACACGTGTTATTACTGTAACTCATGTTCATAATGTTATAGCAAATTACTTAGGAGGAGCTATTGTAATCTCATAAATTACTATCGTCGTTATGGTAACTCAAAGTGGTTATAGAGTAAATTATTCTATGAGTAGCTATAGAATAGTACTTCTATATATATGGCCTCGTTCGCTGGTCTGAAACTTGACTGAAAAACACTGTTTCGGCTGGTTTGTTGTGAGAGAAAAATACTGTAGCGGCTGAAACTGGCTGAATCTCCAGAGGAGAACCAGCCGGCTGGTTCGCTGGAACCAGACCAGCGAACAAGACCTATATTCTCAACAAAAAATACAAGCTCTCAAAGTTGAAACGTGCATGAGGTTATGAAATAAAGGGGATTAGGCTTTTACTATATCCACTCTACTGGAAAAGGGAAATGCAAGATAGAATCTAAGTTAGCCGAGGTGATGGTCTTTGAGTGCTCTGGCATTGGCGCAGGTTAAGTTGGAGCTTAATAGGGTCATGCATACCAAATGAAAGTTTTAAATTCATGTTCTACCACTATTGCTTAATGATTGATTGATCTAGTGGTAGCATATGAATCTGTTCATGAGCGAGTGAACCCATGTACTTATTCTATTTGGATTGCAATCAAGTGACAAGTACAACCTCAATAAGATAACCACTTAATGCGTGTGAAAAAGCTTAGAGAGGGTTTAAATTGGACTTGGAAGCTTATGCAAATCATTTAGCTCAAGTCAACAAAGAAGAGGCTCGTGAAGATTACAAGAGTTCAAGAAGAAGGAAACAGGTGCTAAATCCAACAAGTGGTGTGCACATCACCACTATGTTAGCAAAAGTGGTATCTAGGTCGTCACGTCCCTACAAATAGTAGGCTTGCAGAAGTGGTATCTAGTTCATCCAAATCAAGTGGTGTCAATTGGTGGTAGGTGATCCTCAACTTTAAGTGATATCCAAATCGAGAAGGCAACCCTCACCTACAAGATTCAAGGCATATGATATATAGGTAGTGTCCATAAAAATGCACCACATAGTACGTACACATAGTACAACTCTTACAAGTGGTGTCAACCTTCCAAAAGCTTTGGTGCAACCCTTTTGTGGCAATTAATGACAAAGGGGGAGAAATTGTGCACAAAGATATAAAAATGAGATAGGAAGAATTGGACATGGACATGGACTAAGGGGGGCTATTGAATCAATTGATGAGATAGCAAGTGGGATCAAGAGCTAAATCTTGCAACAGGGGCATATGTTTTCACCAACAAGAGCAAGATTGAAGAATAGAAGGGGATTAAAATTCTTGAACAAGAGAAGCACACAAGTAGAGGGAGCAGCCTCATGAATTTTTTGTTTGATGCATTTGAGTTGTGCACTACACTTGCTTGGTTTCATATGCATAATAGTTTACATGTAGTATCTAGCTTGTGTGCAAGTGTGTATCTAGAACTTAGTCTCAGCTTACAAGTTAACTAGCACCTTGTTTATAATGTTGATTTCACGTGGTATCTAGTTTCACTTGTGTCTAGCAAAAGATGATGGTAAGGATGATTTCAAAGTGGTATACATGCTACAAAGTTACATTTTTACCTAGTATACCTTAGCATCACTTAGTAGTGGTAAATCTCCCACAAATTTCATATTTCTGCTTGTGTGCAAACTTGAAGCCAAACCACTTGAGGACACATGTAGGGAGAGTTATTATCACTACCAAGTCAGGTTTTGTGGTGCTTATCCAAATCTTAACAAATAAGCTTAAAGTTGGATAAGCAACTCAAAATCCAAACCAAGTCAGCAGTTTACACTTGTGTGAAGTGCTAGCTTGGAAAATGCTTAATTACCATATCTTTGTAGAGATTGCCAAAAAAGGGAGATCGAAAGTCCTAGATTGGCTTGGTAATTAACTGACAACCTTAGGTGGACTAATGTGTTTCATGTGAGATGAACAGGTACACTAGTATGAGCAAGGCATAGAGCCATGGTGGAGAGGTAGCTTGGACATGTGATGATAGTGCTCAACTAGTGAGATGAAGGAGCTCATTGCATATGAGACAAGACATGGTGTCACAGGCTAGGTGGAGAAGATCAAGAGACGATTCTTGGCTATGAAAGACCAAGTTCCAAGTGCAAAGGACAAGCTAGAGGCTCAGGATTGATGGACCATCGAGGTGGTGAAGCACGAATAGAAGGCTTGGCGTCGATAAACCAAGGCAACAATGAAAAGTAAAAGAGGCTGTGATAGATGAACCAATAAGGCCATGTGAAGCTATGGAGTGGATCATATCAGTCATGAAGTTCAAGCCATATGAAGACTTGTGTTGATTACAAGTGGCTTGATGGTGGATGATGGAGGTTGGATGATTGTGCGGCATTACCGACATGGAAATGGAATAGAATGCGAAAGGCAAAGGTATATTTGTAGGACATTTCATTTCACCAGTCAATAGTTGAATAGAGAAGTGTTTGACCGGATTTAGAATAGATAGCCATACTATCAAGAGGGACAAACTTATTTGCATATCAATTATCTAGTGCCACTTGAGTGATCTAACTTTGTATACGTGCTAGGATCGAGTGACGGTTGAAAACATGTTTGAAAATCTTTAGAAAAATTATTTGAAAATGCTAATGTGAATTGAAGGTGGTGGTTGTCTTGAAGGGAAACACTTGAATTAGCATCTTTTCAAAGGTTACATCTTCAAAATGGTTCAAACCGGTGGTGAAGACGGTGGCATGAAGGGTGGCAAGAAGCCCTTTGGTGGGCTACTGCTGGCGGCCTAGCGGTCTGACTGCTAGGAGGGCTGGTCCTACTATCGTTGGGACAAAGTGGCTTAGTGCAGCCTCCAGTGGCGCATTGACCACGTCCTAGTGGCCAATCCAACTAGCCTAGACGGTTAGACCACGTGTGGTGTCTGATCTGATCGTGCCTGCGGCCGGTGCGCAAGAGCGACCCATGTTTGAATGGTGGCGCATGTTGCCTTTCAGTGGGCACTAGAATGGGCCTACTGGATGGTGAGTCTAGAGAGGGTGCAAGGGCGTCAATGTGGCCTCCAAAGTGGTTCGGTGTGGGCACTGGAGCCTGCACCGAAGTTACGGGCCAACCGTTGGAGGTGCTGTGGGCTAAGGCCGGTCTGACCATCACTGTGGTAGGTTTGACCACAACCTATGGGAGGCCTAGCTATCAATAGCCATTGCCACGTCCTGGCTTGTGACTATTGGGTTGACTGCCAGTGCACAGAAGCTGCAGGATGGAGCTTTTAGCTGCTCTTTGCCCCCCCCCCCTCTATATATAGAGGGGTGGCCAACCATTTGGAGAGTTTAGGCACCTTGGGGATATGTTGCCCATGTGTAGTGCTTGATTTTAGACCACCACTCATGATTAGTTGTGATCATATCTGATTGAGTGAGTAAACGATTCTAATGTATTGCTTTGAGAGATTGTAAGTGTGTCACTATATGATCATGTTGCAAGTTGGTGGTGCTTGTTACTCTTGGAAGTTGCTAGCTCCTAGATGGCTTGGTTGCTTGTGGACTTCGTCATAGCATGCACGGGGATTGTGAGGTACTTCAAAGTGAGATCACATTGTGAGGGTTGTTGTGCTCGCCCCATGAGAGATTGCGAAGAGCAACTACTAGTTATCGGGGACCGAATACTGGGGTACCCAAAGAGGAGGAGCTAATAACCATCAAACGTTGATGCTTCCGAACGGACAAGAACGCAACTACACTTCTTGCCCGAACGACTGAAGATTGGCTCCTCCTCGCCCGACCCCTAAGGGCCGGACTCTGCCTCGCTCGACGTCTGGGGATGGGCTCCGCCTTGCTCGACGTCTGGGGATGGGCTCCGCCTCGCCCGACGTCCGAGGGCAGGTTCCGCCTCACCCGACGACGAAGGGCGGGCTCCGCCTCGTCCGACGTTTGAGGGTAGGTTCCGCCTCGCCCGACATACGAGGGCAGGCCCCGCCTCGCCCGACGTCCGGGGGCAGGGCTCCGCCTCGCCCGACATCCGAGGGCAGGCCCCGCCTCGCCCGACATCCCGGGGCAGGCTCCGCCTCGCCCGACATTCGAGGGCAGGCCCCGCCTCGCCCGACTTCTGAGGGCAGGCTTCGTCTCGCCCGATGTCCGAGGGCTGGCTCCGCCTCGCCCGACGTCCCGGGGCAGGCTCCACCTCGCCCGACGTCTGAGTGCAAGTTTCGCCTTGCCCGACATCTGGGGACAGGCCCCGCCGACGTCCCGGGGCAGGCTCCGCCTCACCCGATGTCTCGGGACATGCTCCTTCATAATGAGGAACACGGGGTAAGACAAGACACTCAAGTTAACCGCAGCACCGAGGACCATACCCTGCACGCCTACGGGAAAGTACCATCAGGATATGACAGGACAGGCGCTTTAAGCCCTTCAGGCATGTCAGAGCCTAAACAGTGTTGTAGGCATCGACTTTCGTCTTACAGTGTTGTGGGCGCCGCCCTCAACCCTCGAACGTGGATCCTGACATAAGCATGTGACAACCACTACGATCCAACTCACATCATATACAGTAATGGACATATGGTCACTTCCCCATCTGCTCCCCATAGGGTCGCGGTTCGGCACCCTGGTGCGCCGCGCCGCCCGTCGGGACGGGATGGGACGTGACCACTTGCTGAACGAAGCCAGAGTACGGCCCTATCAAGATCAGCGAACGTGCTATCCCTAGCATCGTCTGCCATGTCAGTGGAACTGGCTCAGAGGAAAAGGAAGACCCGGCACCTTCGAATGACCTTCTTGGCCTCTGGTTTTTCTTCTTTCTCCCATCTGTAACCCCTGCTCACTCTTGATCCATAAAAGGGGAGGCAGGGCACCCCACTAAGAGGACGGATCAATCCAACACACAACGCATCACATAACACACAGTTGAGCAGCAACCGAGCTCTTGGCATCCTTTCGACCTTTCCATCAGAGACTTGGGACCTGTCCCTCTCTCGATTGTTTGTAACCCCTACTACGAACCTTTTCAGTGCTAATAACACGAGCAACAGCCGTACACTAGACGTAGGGACATTCTGCCCGAACCAGTATAAATCTTGTGTCTTTTAGCACACCATCCAGGCCTAACGCGCAACAAATACAAATTTACTAGTTGGTGCTTACTCGAAACACTGACACTAGTAGAGCGAGATGCGAAGAGCGCCAAGTGGTTCGCACATCTCAAGGGGTGAGTGCGAGCTTGCTACTAGCAAGAGGATCAGCAACAACCTTAGTCTTGCCTCAATGGGGATTAAGTGGTTGGCAAACCACCGAACCTCGAGATAAAAATCATCATGTCAACTTTTGACCCCACTTGGTTTGCAATCCTTTAGACTAGCTTGCATTACTTCTTAATTACTTGTGCTAGTGTTGTAGTTATTCTTCTGTATCTAGTTAGCTTGTGTAGCTAAGTAGTTGTAGCTCCCTAGTTGTGCTTGTGTAGTGTAACTAGTTGAGTAGTGTGTGTAGTTTGTGCTTTGTGTTTTGCTCACTATTATGTGTAGGTGCCTTTGGTTGCTTGCTTGAATAGTTGCATAGGTTAATGTGACCTTGTAAACTAGAATTGTGTAGGAGAGCTCCCACTAGCTCGGCACCTAAGTATCATCTTGTGTAGGATCTTTGGTTAGGTGCTTGTGATTTAGATAGATGGGTGTAGTTGAGGCTAGACTGGTTAGTTTCATTTTGTCGCTTTGATCGATTAGCTCTAAGAATTTAGAAATGACAATTCACTCCTATTCTAGTCAGTCATCTCGACCCTACACTGTCTCTATAAAGGGTCGGATGGCCTCTAGGAATATGCCCGCTTCTGAAAATCACAAAGGTGGGGCGCCTTAAGGCGACTGCTTTTGAAAATCATCGATTAACAAAGATGGTCGTCTTAGGACGGTCTTTGTAAATTGATTTTCAAGTGGGCATCTTAAGATACCCGTCTCTACAAATAGTTGTACCTAAAAATAATTTATAACCTTTCATATGAACTCGCATGAAGAAAAACTTTGTATTAAAATTGTAGCCCACAACGTGATGTACTACTTTGTAGTTGTGAAGGATTTGAAACTATCTAGAGTCTCAAAATATTATTTTAAGTTTACAAATTTTTAAATTTTTAAATTAAAATTTTAAAATAACCTTGGATGTTGCTATATATATGGTCTATGCCAAAGTTGTGTTCTCAATACAATGTACGACTTTGTAGTTGATTTTTTTATTTTAAGCCGTTTAGAATCCTAAATATGTGTTTTAAGTTCATATATTTTGAAACTCAAAATTTAAAATTTCTAATTGATCTTGAATGTTCACGTAGTTAATACTAAAGTTGTAGTGACCGACCTGATCTTTATGTTTTCTATTGATAATTTTTTGATTTGATGCTTTTTAGTGTCTCGAATATTTATCTTAAATATATATATTTTGAGATTCAAATTTTTTAAAATTTTCAAACAATCTCAGATGGAGACACACCCTTTATCAAAACGGTAGAACCGATGAGACCTAAAACTTTATAGTTGAAACTTTTTTCATTTAAAATCATTTAGAGGCTAAAATATTCAATATAAGATTATAAAATATTAATAAAAAAAGATAGTTATCTAGATATATACAAACAAAAGAGTGTGTAGTCCACTGGTAGATAAGTGTTATGTGCGTGCTAGCCGTCTTAGGTTTAAACACCCAAAGACAAAAAAATGGTTTTTTGAGTTTTTAAACCATTAACTGGACCGTCTCTATAAACGTTATTAGTAGAGTCAGATATGCCCGCCTCCGCTAATCCATTTAATAAGACACCTCGGGAAATAAAAATGCTTTTCTGAAACTGCTCTCTGTGGCAGTGTTTGGCACTATCTTCTTTCATTTATTACGTGCTATCTCCATGCAATTTGTAGATTTAAGTTGTTCGGCTGATGGTTTTTATGGCTGATAAGCCGGCTATAGCTGTTTTGTTGTGAGAGAAAGACACTGTACCCTGACTAATAAGTCGGTTGCGGCTATTTTGGTGTGAGAGAAAAACACTGTACCCTATCATGCCATCCGAGTGCTCTAGCTTTTATGGTTTTTAATAAACGAATGTAACATTTCAGCCTCCAACATTCACAAACGAACGAGTATAGCCGTTTAATTAGTACAGACCTATGGTGCCTAGACCACACTCCACCATACGGTGAAATAAAAGACATAAAACAAAAGAACGAGACTCATGTGTCTACCCTAAACCCAAACTTACTGCAGAATTCTAACAACATGGCCTCGCACAAGCAACTGTCTTCCCCTACTGAAGACAAGGCGCCATACATCTTGCACAAATGCGAAGCACCGCCGCCCAAGAAGTTGGGGTTGCATAAACCTACCAAACAACGATGCGTGAAGATGGACCTCCAAAACGATGCCACCAAGGACAAGGACGAGAATCGCCGATGCCGCCCGCCTCAAAATTTGTGGCAAGGTTTTCACCTGAAGATCAATGGAGTGCTATGACAGCACCTCCAAGAAGGGAAACGGCACCTGAAGGTGTCAGTGTGTCGTCATTGTCAAGACCGATACCGATCATCAGCAAAGCTTTTGCCAGCACCTCCGTGACACCTAACCCATTATCCACACATAGAAATAGTCCTCCACCAACACATCGGAACCTACAACTCACCTCAAGACCATGGCGTAGCCACCCTCGAGCTCCATGATGAGTCGTTGCATGCTACGCTTGCCACAGAAAAGCCACCACACAACGCCTATGCGCCACAACCAAGGAGTTCTCGGGACATAAGCCATGGAACCGGCTGTCCCAAGAGTGGCTCGGCATCCAGCCAAATTGTTGGACTGACTTTGACCAAAAAGTCGCACAAATTTAGATGAGGGAAACCGAATCCCACCATGGCCACACCGAATCAATCGCCGTCATCTCAAGGAGTCGACAGACCGTATATGCACACGGGAGCCGAGATGGGGAGGGCTCGTCGGTAGCTCTGCCATCACGCTCGACGCCCACGACAACGCGCACACCGATAGCCACGCCCACGCGCACGCTGGTAACCATACCCATGTGCTTGGGGAAGCCACACCTCGCACGCTCGTGGCCATGCAAGCTCACATCGCCGTGCCACGCACAACATCACCTCCTTGCCTGTTTGATCCCACGCTGTCGCTGATCCAGCCGCCGTTTGTCGCTACTATGTGGACAGCCGCCTCATATCTGGCCACGACAGCCTTAGATTGAGACGAGATTTCACCGCCACGACCTTCCTAGCGCCTGCATGAGCCGGCGGTGTGCTCCAGCGGCCATGCAGCACTGCAGCAGAGAGGAGAGGAGGAGTGAGGGTGGCGTTGCCTGGTTGCCGCTAGCAGGTAGAGGGGAGAGGAATGCTCCCGGCCTGAGGGGAGTGTGTCGCTCCCTTGGTCTTTGATATGGGACATTACTTGTGTCAACGCTACTTGTGTATGGGTGCACATTAGTGACCCTAAAGAGAACTCAAATCGTTTTCAACCTCTAAAGTCCTTCTTACTCTCTTTAATATCTATACAATTCGGACGGGCTAATGGATGGAGGGTCTCTCTCTATGTGTGTGTGTTTTTTTATAATTAGGGTCTCTCCATTTAACACCCACCGAGGCAGTCGCTGGGGTTATTCGCATGTCGTTCCTATCTAAGCTAAGAGCATCTCCAAGAGTTCCCAATAAAGCCTCTCAATCTAGGAATTTTGGCAAAAAAAGAAAAAAACCCATCTCTAAAAGCTCCCAATCCCACCTCCCAATCTTTTGGCACTTGGGAAAAATCACCGAAAGCGCGTATCTTTGCGCGCGTGCAAGACGTGTGTATCAGTCTGCCAATCTAAGATGGAAGAGCGTGGGAAAGAATAAAGGGCAGAAAAGGGTTCCCGATGCAAATGTATAAGAGAGAAAGAATATATAAAAGTGGTTAGAATAATTTAGAAATTATATAGGATTTCTCATGTAAAATTGTCTTTTATATTTTGGGAGTGAATTATTGAAAACTGTTGAAGATGGTATTATATATTTATTTCTTCCAATAATTTTTGGCAAGTTGGAAAACTTTATGATTTTGGGAAGAAATTATTGAGAACTCTTGGAGATGATTGATGGGAGAGCTAAGGGTTCTGCTTTTATTCTCATCATAAATTCATAATTTTATTGGATGCGATCAAAAAATTCATAGTTATATTTAGATAACTGATAATTGGATATTGTTCATAAAATAGTAACAATTCTAAATACCTTCTAAAGGGGATCATAAATATTCAGCCTTGGATTCACGAAACTAATTGACGGGGGGACCTAAGGGTTCTGCTTTTAATCTCATCATAAATTCATAATTTTATTGGATGCGATCAAAAAATTCATAATTATATTTACGTTGGTTTTTAAATAGATAACTCATAATTGGATATTGTTCATAAAATAGTAACAGTTCTAAATACCTTCTAAAGGGGATCATAAGTATTCGTAAATATACATTCAAGGGAAGAGTAGATTTGAACCACTTCTCCATTTATACTAAGAGCTATGAGTCTAAAAAAAACGCTTCTCACTACTCCCTGTGTGGTTTGGCAGAGCACATTCCAGGTGAGTTGAGGAGGGACCTTATACTAAGAAGTAATTCTATGCTTATTCTGTGAAGAGGGTTACTGAAATAAACTAGCTAGGGGCTGGGAGTTAGTGTATGCATAGATATTATCCTAGATAATCGTAGAGAAATATTTTCAGTAAAAAATTGAAGCACAAGGAGTTCAACCCAATAGTCCCTCCCAGTTAGAATCACTTTTCACCTACTTCTCACCCATCTCCTTAACTAGAATCACTCCATCAGAGAATTAAGAAGCTAGGGCAAGGTAGAGTCGAGAATTAAGGAGTGCCGGCAAACGTGTGTTATCTTCTGCAAAATTCTTGTTGCGACCATCGGCCCCCGAAAGCCAAGTGGTGTTCGATAGAAATTTATGTGCCATGCACATGGTGACCACGATTCATATAAACATAATATATATATATATATATATAAGATATAGGTGTACATACCCGATGGTTTGGAGGAAGGCAATAATGGTGATGTACCAGAAGTCCGTTTGTTTCACCAGTGTCGAGAATCCACCGAGCAGGACAACGGTCGCCCATACGGTCGCCAGCGTCCCCAAGCCGTTCATCGCCTTGTATGCGAGTGCCTTGCTGAGGATAAAGAAGTTGAGCCACTCTTCCGGCAGCAAGTCCCCCATGATTTTTCAGGCTGTTGTCCCCCTTTGCTTCCTGGCTATCCTAGCAATGGGACTAATCGCAGATACTAGGACGGTGTTACACATGATGAGTTCAACGAAACACGTTACATATAGACTTGCAGCTTTTGTCCAGAGTATTATCTGTCACAAAAAAAACTTTTGTAGCTTACAAGCTAGCACAGAACATAGATTAAAGTATGCAAGCAAGGAATAAAGAAATTGGTGTGGTTAAAGATCTAGGGACCGCAACGTACGTTACAAACTACTGCTATTCCTAATGATGCCCCGGGAGACAGTCCTTACATACAAAAGAAGACGGTAAATAATTATCTTTTAGAGAGGAAAAACAAGATGGTAACTACTTTCCTAAAAGAGAGAAAAAAAGATGTGAAGTTTATGCAGGCCCGGTCCTGGCGGGGGTCGAACAGTGCCCCAGCCTTTGGGCCCCTCCCAGGAATCTAAAGGCAGCGTTGTTTTGGTTTGTCAGCCAACCTCGTGGCATCGTCTCATGCTCGACTTTGGCACACGGCAGACGAAAGGCAGACGGACGTTGCTGTTCTAGTACTACTTTGTGTATACAGTGTTAGAATGGAACATCCAATTAAACCTTTTCTAAAATTGTAGGCCTATGCTTGTATAATCTCTCAGCTTCTATACATGTGCTTGTGCAACGTGACTTTGTCAATAGACTATTAATTCGTATACCTTGTATCGTTTACTCAGTTTCATTATTTGTTACTTCCTCCATCTAAAATAAGTACACATCCTATTAATCAAGGAGTCAAATATTTTTAAATTTAATCAAATATATATATATATATATATACTAATATTTATTATGTGCAATAAGCATTATTACATTAGTTGTGGAATATATTTTTGTAATAAACTTATTTCAAGATACAAATGTTAATATTATTTTATATATACTAGTAGCCATGCACGTGCGACACGCACGTGTCTATTAAAAAATTCATAAACATCAATAATGTCATTTTTTCACAACTCTTCGTCGTCATTGTCCTCCCCCATTACATAATGTAAAGAAGTTACTAGAGTGAAAATCAAGTCACCATGTTTATTTCAAAACACATTCGTATTCGGTGCACAGCGACATGCACGTATCTATTAAAAAATTCATAAACATCAGAGGAACAATAATGTCATTTTTTACAACTCTTCTTCATCATTGTCCTCCCGCATTACATGATGTAAAAAAGCTAGCAAAGTGAAAATCAAGTCACCATGTTTATTTCAAAACACATCCATATTTGGTGCACATATTATTTAAAAATTTGTATTTGATCTATAGCCAAGTAACTGCAACCATACTCAGAGATAGTGCAAAGGAATAAACAAATTATTCAACTGAAAATTAAGGAGATTACAGTCATTTAAAAATGTAACCTTTTAACAAAATACAGTATAAATTGTCACCATCAGCAGCAAATTGTTGTAGCCCCACACAACACGATAATGAGTGAGGTAGCTTGTACCCTGCAAAGACTCCAAATCATATTATATAGTCCTGAGCCAGCCTATGTTCCTAGCACCTATTGTCAAGAAACAAAGTAGAGAAGGATTACGTTACAAAATTATTTTTTTGAAGGTTATGGTATAATGTGATTTGTGTCTAATTTAAGAGAACTTTACATAAAAATATAGCACAATAGCCAATGCAATAACAAATGAAAATTAAAAAGTGACAGATCAACTTATTAATAAATGCTGAGAAGTTTCACAAACGAACTAGCTTGAAGATCAAACATCTAAATTAGCATGGATGTAATAACAGCGAAGGGATATGCCTACAATACTATATCACCATTCTTCTTACAAAGGAGCTCCTAGAAGGGTTTCTGCAGAGAAAGAGGCTCACTGAGATTAATTAGGGACCCAATTTGAAAAGATTTAGTTCAATGTAGTGGTAGTAACTGGATTTTAATTTTTTTTCTAAATATATAGTGCACCATAGCTGGATATTGATTATTTCTCTATTTAATGAAATTATCAATGGATCATTGGTTGTTCAATTGCCACAAGAGGTATGGAGGTAGAGTTTATCAGAGAAATGAGCTTAACATACAAATCCTGCATTGCTCATAGACTACCATTACCAAATTTATTAACAGTGTTACATCAACCTTCTTAAACCCAGCTTTGCCCTTCTCATGACGCTTTTCATCAGTTGGCATAAAAAACATTCGAACAGCATACTCGCCTGGTGGCGGTAGCTCAAACCCAACTTCCTTTGCGACCTGGAGGAACACTAAAGCAAAAGCATTGACTAACTGTCGAAAAGAACATTTTTGCTTTCTTCTATTTCTCATTGCCTGACTAATAAGACAGATTGATATAAACAAAGAAAATGGGGCAGTATGGCTTAGGATGAAGAGAACAAACCTCAGCAGCAGGACCAACTGCCTTATCAGGGAATCTGCAACCAATGAAGGACATCAATGTACGACACTTACATATTTGCAATTTGCAAACAGTGAAATAAATCAAACCTGAATATGCAACCAGTGAAAGACATCAACCTACTACACTTAAAAACTTGCAACCAGTGAAATAAATCGAACCTTGAGGCTACAGCCGCAGAGATGGTCTCGTACCAGCGGGCAGCATTAGGAAACTCAGTGTCAGGTTTCGACGGCACCGTCGCGAAAACCTTAATGTCATCCTTAGTAATCGCATCACTGCACAGGTAGCAGCACAAGCACTATAAGCAAACACAACCCAATCGTCATCAAAAGAAAGATTTTCTAAATTTAAAGCGAAAACAACAATGTCTCTTATCACGGTCGTCATTGTAAGGAATTGAGAATACCTTTTCACCTAAACTTTCTTACCCACCTTTAATATAGACCCTTAGATAACCAAGTATCTTTAAATCTAACGCTCCATATCAATCCATCGGTGGGCCACCTACCATTTGCGCGTTCCTGCCATTCAATCATAATCGAAGTAATTAATTGCAAATCGCTATCCTGGACGATGACACGGACCCGTCCGAGGTCGTTGGCCTGGTCATTTGAGGCGAGCACCCGACGAAGCTAAGGGGTGGCGGCAGTGCTGCTCCTAAAAATAGTGTTGTACATGAGAATGACACAAGAGATTCATCATTGTAGAGAAGCTGGTGACCTGAATGGAGAACCGAGATGAGAGTTGAGAAGGATTTTAGCTAGGAATTCCTTGATCCCCTGCATGGATTCCGAGGACAAAATGTTCACATCAAATTCAGTGATGTCTCTAAAATTCAGCTAAACGTTCACAACCGAGGCTCCAGGGAGTATCTAGCTAGCTAGTTGCCTTTAAAATTAGCAAACGATAACACACAGAATACATGGGGTTTGACCTTACAGTTCCAAAGCCTCCTCGGCCATAGCTGTTCTGATCTCTCTGTAATTGAGAATAGCCTGAGATTTTCCATGCCTAAAAAACAAATTAGCAGCAAACGATGTCAGCTTAATTTAGACAGCTCGCCTTTCCTCAAGCTTGCAAAATACAGTAAGGGCTATCAATTTGCATCTGCATAGATAACAAATCTTACTACACTGCCAATGCTGAATCAACAACTCTCACTATGGTGCCAATTCTGAATCAACACAATTTAATCTTAGGAACATAATGATCCATCCAGCATACTCTAAAGCACAGTTAATTCCAACCCTTGTGCACCTCAGGTAACCCAACTGCAACATTAGGTTGCTGCATATATGGCTTGAGGGCCTACTACCTTTTTGTTTCTGGGACAAAATTTACATAAGCAAAATCCTAATTTTGTTTAAAAAAATGATACAGAGCCAAACCTAAAATCAGAAAAATTAAACCATTCCAAGTTACAGCAGGGGATAATTCACGGTACCTTGTAAAAGTACATCCTTCCAGGCTCCAATCCCTTCATGAGGCCATCGAAGACGAATCCCGGATCCCTCCAGGCGACGCTGCTGTTCGCCGGCCAATCGCACATGTGCTTCTGCTCGTACGTGCTCACATACGTGCCCACCTCCTTCCACTCCTTCTCGTCCTCCTCCTACAGCCCATACCTGACGACCCTCTCCCCGCGGTCGACGCACACGAATAGGACCCGCATCTCGTCGACACCATCCACGAACACGAGGTGCACCTACTCGGGGCTGGCGGGGTCGCCGACAGAGACGTCGGCTGAGACGGCGACGCGGTGCTTGCCGTGGGGGAGCGGGTTCCGGTCGTGGTCGATGTGGTGGTAGGAGAGTTCGACGGCGGCGCTGGGGGCGCCCTCCCCGGCGACGACGGGTGCGAGTTGCCTGGTGAAGCAGAGGGCGAGCTCGGGGGCCTGGGTTGGCGCGGCGGCGTGGATCGTGACGGAGTGACGACGCGGATCGGGACCGGAGGGTTGAAGGGGGGAACGAAAAAGCAAGAGAAGGCACCGGCTTGCCGATATGCGGGTATAGGGGCGGGTAAGAAAGTCGATGGTGAGAAAAAAAAATGGCACGAGGGCGTCGACTCCTGGGCTGAATGGCAGGAACGTGTAACAAATCTTATGGTAGCCGTAAGACTTGGCGTGGCCCACATATGAATTAATAATATACCATTAGATTAAAATATATCAACAGATCCAAGGGTCCTGATGCAAGGTGGGTAGGAATCATATAGGTGAGAGCTATTTTTCAATTCCTTCGCTCTTTTATAGTATAGATAACTAGTTAAGGCAATATTCGCTTCGTTGAAAAAACAAGCCGAAACATTGTTTCGGCTGATTTATTGTGAAAGAAAAACATTGTTCCGGCTGAAAAAACAAGCTGAAAAGTACGGATTACACTACTACAGGATGGCCTTGTTGTCCCGGACGGTAACGGCCTTTAGTCCCGATTACCACGCCGGGACAATGATCCCGGGACTAAAGATGGAACCTTCAGTCCCGGGTAATCGAGCCGGGACTAAAGAGGGACCTTTAGTCCCGGTTGGTGTTACCAACCGGGACTAAAGGCCCTCCAGCCGAGCAAACGTGGCCGCACCCTTTAGTCCCGGTTGGTAACCCCAACCGGTACTAAAGGTTCCTTTTCTTTTTCTTTTTTTTGTTTAATTTGTTTTCAGTTCAGTTACACATATTTGTTTAATATATAATATGTTTTTATGTACGTATTCTACGCTGCTAATATAAATACACGCACGCATATATATAATTATATCTAATTCTCATCTCGAGCATTATTATATTCGAATAAAGTATGAAACTATATATATTATAGATATATATGCATATATACAACACTTTCATAATCTTGTTCTCGAAAATAACGATATCAATAAATATTTAATATACATCATTTATTCCTTAGGATCAAAGTAGAACTCGCCGTTGGGATTTAGCATTTTTTCTAGAAGAAATCCTGCTATTGACTCTTGAACTACTTTCAGATGGTCTTTTTGTATGATCCTTTGTTTCAACCATTCTGTCTTGCATTTAAAATAAAAGGAAAAGTGTTAATACATATATATATATATTCATTTAAAAATAAATAAAAAATTAATATATACGTACTCTGAGGACATCTTTAGGAGTTCTTCTTATGTGCGCAGTGATAAATTCACAAACGTAGTATCCACACAAGTTATTACCTGTTTGCTGCCGCAAAAACCACTGTACGAGAAGAAGATTATTCTCATCATCTCACACGTAAATTGAAGTACGATATAATAATTAAACACGTGGGGAAGTATATGTAGTACTACTTACTGGTATTTCAACTACATTAAGTGTTGCCTTGCAATCCTTACGGTGTTGCCGAATAAACTCTTTCCAAACCCTGTGCGACCAATAATGTACAATCGTTAATAAATTATGGCAAAGTCTATTCAATAATAGTTGTGCGCGAGAGATCGAAATTACCCCTGGATAATGTCTATCATATCTTGGTATAGTGCCCGCTCTTTTCTCAACGAGTCTAAGATTACTAACCGACTTGAGTTTAACTCAATGACAATTAGTATCCAGTGAAACTTGTATTGATTTATACACACACGTACATACATATAAGTTATATTAATATTACATAAAATATGTAGACTACATTATTATTAACACTTACTCAAAGCTAAACGGAAAAAGTTTTGTTGTCTTGTCGTGCTGCTTCACGAAGAACCTCATGATATTCTTTTGTGCTTCAGATACCCAATGCTCCTTGGCAATAATATCAGTTTTGAATACGATATAAGGATCAATGAAGCCAACACTGGTGTCTTGTATTCTTTGGAGCTCTGACATCTGGAATCTGTATATAAATATAAGTTACATGTGAGGATAATTATATACACATACGCATGGAAGTAAGTTTATTAAATAAAAGTAAGAATCACTTACAAATAAAAGGAGCTAATGATTGATTTGTCCAGAGCGTCCATGTGGTATAGTTGATGCAATTCTTTGAAACTAATATGTAAGATGTCATTGCCACGGAAGTAATGATGGTCTCTAAATCTGATAAAGATCCACTCATCACCCCTGCCACACGTCTGTATGTACCACTTGTTGAGCAAGTACATTTGCGTACCCAATTCATTCAAAGTCGCAGGGTTGTACAGACTTTTGCCAAATTTATAAGTCTTCCAGGTATCAACTTCCATGTTCTGAATTGGAGCTTTGCCCGTCAATTGATCCAAGGTTAAACTAGTATCTTTAAAAAAAGCATTAAGGTCTTGAACTGACACTTCTCCAGAGATGTCTGGTCGATAGACTTCTATGTTGGAACCATATTCATTAGCAACAACAAGATTTTGCATTGGTTGCTTCTGTTGTCTGAGCTGTGGGACATTCTTCCCTGATGCTCTTTTCCTTTTCTTATCTGCATCATGTGACTTCATGAGGGAGCGGTCATAGTCTCATAGTGGCGGAGGCTTACGAAGTTCAAGCATCTTTTTCTTGTGATCTTCGACCTTCTGCCTCAGCAGATCTCATGGTATGTAAAAGTATGGCTTCTCCTTAAGCTTCGCTTGTCTCTGCTTTTTGATATCTATAAAAAAATCTTTCACTTTTTTGTCTTCTTCAGTTGCTATTTGCTCATCAGTCTTTTCAAGAAGTATTTCTTGAGAAATAACTCTTTTTTTTGGGGTCTTCTTTGCCACCGGGACCTTAGTCGTCTCTGTAGTGCGTCGCTGTGGAGGGGGTGGGGGCGGTATTGGAGATCGGCGTGGAGGCGATGAGGTCGGTGTTGGAGACCGGCGTGGAGGCATTGGAGATCATTGTGGAGGCGGTGGGGCCGGTGTAGGAGTTGGAGATCGTTGTGGAGGCGATGGGGCCGGTGTAGGAGTTGGAGATCGCCGTGGGGATGAAGTCGTCTCGCCCCCCACGACGCTGTGATGAGATGGGGAATGAATGATTGGGCTAGGCTGGGGGGAGATCCTGCTAAAAAATAAGTTGTGAGTCAATTATTTTTGAAGCCAATAGAAAATTAATGGAAAATAATATTTCATTCACTTTCATTCGTATCTAGGGTGAGGTAGGGGAAGCGGTGGTGCCCCAGGAATGATGATGAAGCGTTTGCGCCATTGAATAAATGTCTTCTCTGCTTCTCCTAGTGTCTTCTCTCCATCACCGCCTTCAATGTCAAGAGGAACATTGTTGTAACCTTTGAGCACTCTATCGACCGAGACGCTAGCATATCCAGGTTGAATAACTGACCCATGGATTCTTGGTGTCTTCGTTCGGTCTATTGGAGATACAACCCCGACAGCCACCATGATTGATGCATCATTACCATCTGGAATGTGCAGCTCACATGTTCTTAGAGGCTCGGTAATGTCATCAACAGGGAAGCGCAACCCAGCGTCATCTTGAATAACTAGCAGCTCCGTGGAAGCACAACTGCTTTTCATCTGACCAACGGGGCTAATGATGACTCCCGGCGTTGATTGCCATTGCATTTGACTCATTGCTAGCTGCACTTGCCTCTTGATCTCCTCCTGCATTCTTGCCTTAAGAGATTTTTCTCGTTCACATGATTCAAGTAATGCTTGTCGTGACTCATTAACAAATTGCTCCAATACACGGATTCGGTTTGCCTCCTCATCCTTCTTTCTCTAGCGGCTTCTGTAGGTATCCTTGTCTGCTGGGAATGCTTGTAGCCACGGAACCACCCCATAGCCTCTTGTTCGACCACCGTGTTCGGGATTCTCTAGGGCATATGTCAATTCATCCTTCTCTCTTTTGGGCTTGAAAACATCACTATCAGCTTTTTCCCTACCACGAGCTAGTCTCTGTGTTGCTCTCTCAATTTTTTGGCCAAAAATTAGCTTTCCAGTGTCTGGGTCTAGGCTTCCCCCATGAGCGTAGAACCAATTCTTCGCGCGTTGAGGCCAGTTCTTCTCTATTGTTTCAGGTATGATTCCCTTGGCAGTAATCTCTGCTTCTAGGTTCTGCCACTTGGGAATAGCACTCCTATAACCACCTGATCCCATGCGATGATGGTATTGCTTCTATCGGGTATTCTGCTGATTCCTCATCACACATTCCTCACTCTCTTAAGATGTCTTGTATTGTACGAAGTCATCCCAATGGGACTCCAACTTGACAAACGCCTTAGCATTGAAATTCGACGTATCATTCTTCAAGATAAACTTTTTATACAATGTCTTCTTCCAACTCTGGAACAATGTTGCCATCTTCTTCATTGTCCAATCCCTCACTAGCTCCTTCAAAGCATTATCTGCTTGTAATGTGAAATGCTGAGTGATATCTCTCCAAGCTAGGTTCTTGTCACGATCAGATACAAAACTAACATTAGGAGCGGATATCCTCTGCTTCCATTCACGAGCACTAACTAGGATCCTATCCCTTACAATGACCCTACATTGATTGACATATGTCTGAGCATGTGGTCCCAATGGTTTGCTGGTGTCGGTGTCGAATTCTGATATTATGAAACGGCCCTCTAATGGCTTTTTTGTCCCTCGGACTTTCCTACTCTTACTGGTGGTTGATGTAGATCCAGAGACCGGCTACATGAGTAGAAACACAACGATTAATAACAAATATACGTACGCATGCATCTATAAGAGATGATAGATAATCGAATATACCTCGCCGGTATTTTCTTGCGCGACAATTTGTTGATCTTCAACCACCGGGATATTCAGGATATCCTCATAATCAGCAAAGTACTGACTCATGTCATCTACATCCGCATTGGTGCCGGCATTGATAATATCCGCCATTATGTCATCATTCAAGTTATCATCCGGATCAGCCATTTGTATCTTCAAGATAACACATAGATAGAATTACTATGGCACATAACATAAGTACATGTGATAACACATATAGAATTACTAAATCCAATTAAATATAATAACACATAATATTTCATAAGGATAAACAATAATAAGGTATAAGCTTTGGAATCGAATCAAAAACACTTTTGATCCAAAAATATGGGAATAAGTACATGTATATATAGAATGATACAATTTTCTCTCTCTCTCTCAACACATAGAAATAAGTGCATATGTATATATCTCTAGATATGCATGTGATAACACATAGAATGTCTCTCTAGATACAATTTTCTCTCTCTCTCAACACATGGAAATAAGTACATGTATATATACACATAGAAATAATTAAGTACATATGTATACATATAGAATCTCTCTCTAGATATGCATGTGATATAGATAGAATTACTAATAAAATATCCAAATGATATATAGATAGAATTACTAAAATAAAATTAAATCTAATTAACATATATAGAGAGAGATAGAATATATAATTACTAAATCTAATTAAATATAATAAACATATATACATAGATAGAATTACTAAATCAAAATTAAATCTAATTAACATATATATAGAGAGATAGAATATATAATTACTAAATCCAATTAAATAAATCTAACATGAAATTAGATAAACTAGTAATAGATAATACATTTTAATCTAACATATATCAAAAACTATAATAAAAACTATCTAAAAAACTATCTAAATAAAGTACTAATTAAATTTTAATACATTTAAATCTAACATATATCAAAAACTATCTAAAAAACTAACTAAAAACTAACAATAAACTACTAACTAAATTTTAATACATTTTAATCTAACATATATATCAAAAACTATCTAACATTTGAATACTGGCTTGGGCAGCTAACATTAAACTACTAATTAAATCTAACATTTTAATCTAACATATATATGGCCGAGAGCAGCTAGCTAGTTGGCTAGCTGGGGTGGATGGCGCCGGCCGGGCAGGGCGTGCTGGCTGGCCACGGGGCCAAGCTGAGCACCTCGCACGAGGACGACGTACGACGGAGACGGCGGGGCTCGACGACGAGGTCGAACGGGAAGTGATCGGCGTCGGAGGGTGGGCTCGGGTGCGGCAGTGGAGACAGGATGCGGCAGAGAGACGGCGCGCGATGCGGGCCGGGCGGATGGCGCGGTCGGGTGGGGGTAGAAGACGACGGCGGCGCGGCTAAGACAAGCTCGACGGCCGGGCGGGGCTGGGCAACGGAGGTGAGATCAAAGATGGCGGTGGCGGCGGCGATGATCGACGTGTAGATCGAAAAGTAGAAGATGGACAGAACAGGAACCGTTCGATATATATAGGCCGGGACCCTTTAGTTTCTTTGGTAACACCAAATGGACTAAACGTCATTTAGTCCCTACCGGTAAGCGAATCGGGACTAAAGGTCCAACCCTTTAGTTCGGCTCGGCTTACCAGCCGGACTAAATGCCGCTTGTCCCGTTGGTGTTACCAAATGACTAAAGGTATTTTGGATGGGCACCGAAATTGCATACCCTTTAGTCCGGTTCTGCCTGGGCCGGATCAAGGCTCTGAAAATTTTGGCAAAGACGCCTTGAGTAATTGGAAAGGCATGGGATTTTGATTTTGTTCTCCTTGTTTAATACTAGGTTAATCAATTAATTCTATAGCAACTTTAATACTTTGCAATATTTATTTTAAAAAATACTATTGATTAACTAATTATTTATTGTAAATAGGAAAATTTTGTAACCTAAAGTTTTTAATTTCTTTTATGAATATAGAATATAAATGTTACTAATACTAAGTATTTTCTTAATGCAAAAATATATTTATAACTTAAAATTAATAAAACTAATATTATTCGACAGGAAATTTATTATCACATTATTGTAACGTCAATGTTTAGATTTTTTCTCCGTTTTTGACCAAAATTGATAGGGAATTTTTGTTGAACCTATAAAAATAAAGAAAATGTAGTATTTTTGTTGTACAACTTTTTCAAATGAAAAATAGCTTATATAAGGATTGTAGATCTTGATGAGTTGAACAAACTTAATATTCAAAACTTTTCAATTTGAGACAATATAGGGTTCCGAAAACTAGTTTGTAGGCATCGAAATTTAAAAATCATAAATTTTAACCGTCTAAACTTTCTCAAATGGAAAGTTGACCAAAACAATAATTGTATATATTGATGAGACGAACAAACCTGGTATTCAAAACTTTTCAATTTGAGACAATTTAGGGTTCCGAAAACTAGTTTATAGGCGTCGAAATTTAAAAATCATAAATTTGAACCATCTAAACATTCTCAAATGGAAAGTTGACCAAAACAACAATTGTATATCTTGACAATCTGAACAAACTTGGTATTCAAAATATTTCAATTTGAGACAATTTAGGGTTACGAAAACTAGTTTGTAGACGTCGAAATTTAAAAATCATAAATTTGAACCATCCAAACTTTGTCAAATGGAAAGTTGATCAAAACAACAATTATAGATCTTGATGAGTTTAACAAACTTGGTATTCAAACTTTTCAATTTGAAGTCATTTAGAGTTCATAATACTAGAGTCAAAGTGTTATTTTTTCACTTGACCAAATTTGACTTGGTCAAACTTGCTCAAATGAGACACTAAATGACCTCAGATGAAAAATCACTGAATACCAAGTTTGATCATCTCAGCAAGATCCACAATTGTTACATAGCTTATTTCCTATTTGAGAAAGTTTTATCAAACACTAGTTACAAATTCTTGAATCTCATATAGACTTTCTAAAACTGTCACACTTGTGAAATTTGAACTACATTTTATTCAAACTTTATCAAATAAAAAATGTCATATATAAGTATTGTAGATCTTGATGAGCTGAACAAACTTGGTATTCAAAACTTTTCAATTTGAGACAATTTAGGGTTCCGAAAACTAGTTTGTAAGCGTCGAAATTTAAAAATCACAAATTTGAACCATCCAAACTTTCTCAAATGGAAAGTTGACCCAAACAACAATTGTAGATCTTGATGAGTTTAACAAACTTGGTATTCAAAACTTTTCAATTTGAAGTCATTTAGAGTTCATAATACTAGAGTCAAAGTGTTGTTTTTTCACTTGACCAAATTTGACTTGGTCAAACTTGCTCAAATGAGACACTAAATGACGTCAGATGAAAAATCACTGAATACCAAGTTTGATCATCTCAGCAAGATCCACAATTGTTACATAGCTTATTTTCCCATTTGAGAAAGTTTTATCAAACACTAGTCACAAATTCTTGAATCTCACATAGACTTTCTGAAACTATGTCACACACTTGTCAAATTTGAACTACATTTTATTCAAACTTTATCAAATGAAAAAATGTCCTATATAAGTATTGTAGATCTTGATGAGCTGAACAAACTTGGTATTCAAAACTTTTCAATTTGAGACAATTTAGGGTTCCGAAAACTACTTTGTAGACGTCGAAATTTAAAAATCACAAATTTCAACCATCCAAACTTTCTCAAATGGAAAGTTGACCCAAACAACAATTGTAGATCTTGATGAGTTTAACAAACTTGGTATTCAAAACTTTTCAATTTGAAGTCAATTAGAGTTCATAATACTAGAGTTAAAGTGTTGTTTTTTCACTTGACCAAAATTGACTTGGTCAAACTTGCTCAAATGAGACACTAAATGACCTCAGATGAAAAATCACTGAATACTAAGTTTGATCAGCTCAGCAAGATCCACAATTTTTACATAGCTTATTTTCCTATTTGAGAAAGTTTTATCAAACACTAGTCACAAATTCTTGAATCTCTTATAGACTTTCTGAAACTATGTCGCACACTTGTGAAATTTGAACTACATTTTATTCAAACTTTATCAAATGAAAAAATGTCCTATATAAGGATTGTATATCTTGATGAGCTAAACAAACTTGGTATTCAAAACTTTTCAATTTGAGACAATTTAGGGTTCCGAAAACTAGTTTGTAAGCGTCGAAATATAAAAATCACAAATTTGAACCATCTAAACTTTCTCAAATGGAAAGTTGACCAAAACAACAATTGTATATATTGACGATCTGAACAAACTTGGTATTCCAAACATTTCAATTTGTGACAATCTAGGGTTCCGAAAACTAGTTTGTATGTGTCGAAATTTAAAAATCACAAATTTGAACCATCCAAACTTTCTCAAATGGAAAGTTGACCAAAACAACAATTGTAGATCTTGATGAGTTTAACAAACGTGGTATTCAAAACTTTTCAATTTGAAGTCATTTAGAGTTCATAATACTAGAGTCAAAGAATTGTTTTTTCATTTGACCAAATTTGACTTGGTCAAACTTGCTCAAATGAGACACTAAATGACATCAGATGAAAAATCACTGAATACCAAGTTTGATCATCTCAGTAAGATCCACAATTGTTACATAGCTCATTTTCTCATTTGATAAAGTTTTATCAAACACTAGTCACAAATTCTTGAATCTCATATAGACTTTCTGAAACTATGTCACACACTTATGAATTTTGAACTACAATTTATTCAAACTTTATCAAATGAAAAAATGTCCTATATAAGGATTGTAGATCTTGATGAGCTGAACAAACTTGGTATTCAAAACTTTTCAATTTGAGACAATTCAGGGTTCCAAAAACTAGTTTGTAGACGTCGAAATTTAAAAATCATAAATTTCAACCATCCAAACTTTCTCAAATGGAAAGTTGACCAAAACAACAATTGTAGATCTTGATGAGTTTAACAAACTTGGTATTCAAAACTTTTCAATTTCAAGTCATTTAGAGTTTATAATACTAGAGTCAAAGTGTTGTTTTTTCACTTGACCAAATTTGACTTGGTCAAACTTACTCAAATGAGACACTAAATGACCTCAGATGAAAAATCTCTGAATACCTAGTTTGATCATCTCAGCAAGATCTACAATTGTTACATAGCTTATTTTCCCATTTGAGAAAGTTTTATCAAACAATAGTCACAAATTCTTGAATCTCATATAGACTTTCTCAAACTATGTCACACTTTTGAAATTTAAACTACATTTTATTCAACCTTTCTCAAATGAAAAAATGACCTATATAAGGATTGTAGATCTTGATGATCTGAACAAACTTGGTATTCAAAACTTTTCAATTTGAGACAATTTAGTATTCCGAAAACTAGTTTGTAGGCGTCGAAATTTAAAAATCATAAATTTAAACCGTCCAAACTCTCTCAAATGGAAAGTTGACCAAAACAACAATTGTAGATCTTGATGAGTTTAACAAACTTGGTATTCAAAACTTTTCAATTTGAAGTCATTTAGAGTTCATAATACTAGAGTCAAAGTGTTATTTTTTCATTTGACCAAATTTGACTTGGTCAAACTTTCTCAAATGAGACACTAAATGACCTCAGATGAAAAATCTTTGAATACCAAGTTTGATCATCTCAGTAATATCTACAATTGTTACATAGCTCATTTTCCCATTTGTGAAAGTTTTATCAAACACTAGTCACAAATTCTTGAATCTCATAGACTTTCTGAAACTGTCACACACTTGTGAAATTTAAACTATATTTTGTTCAAACTTTCTTAAATTAAAAAATAGCCTATATAAGGATTGAAGATCTTGATGATCTGAACAAACTTGGTATTCAAAACTTTTCAATTTGAGATAATTTAGGGTTCCGAAAACTAGTTTGTAGGCGTCGAAATTTAAAAATCACAAATTTAAACCGTCCAAACTTTCTCAAATGGAAAGTTGACCAAAACAACAATTGTAGATCTTGATGAGTTTAACAAATTTGGTAATCAAAACTTTTCAATTTGAAGTAATTTAGAGTTCATAATACTAGAGTCAAAGTGTTGTTTTTTCATTTGACGAAATTTGACTTGGTCAAACTTTCTCAAATGAGACACTAAATGACCCCAGATGAAAAATCTCTGAATACCAAGTTTTATCATCTCAACAAGATCTACAATTGTTACATAGCTCATTTTCCCATTTGAGAAAGTTTTATTAAACACTAGTCACAAATTCTTGAATCTCATATAGACTTTATGAAATTATGTCACACTTGTGAAATTTAAACTACATTTTGTTCAAACTTTCTCAAATAAAAAAATGACTTATATAACGATTGTAGATCTTGATGATATGAACAAACTTGGTATTCAAAACTTTTCAATTGGAGACAATTTAGTATTCCGAAAACTAGTTTGTAGGCGTCGAAATTTAAAAATCTTAAATTTGAACCGTCCAAACTCTCTCAAATGGAAAGTTGACCAAAACAACAATTGTAGATCTTGATGAGTTTAACAAACTTGGTATTCAAAACTTTTTAATTTGAAGTCATTTAGAGTTCATAATACTAGAGTCAAAGTGTTATTTTTTCATTTGACCAAATTTGACTTGGTCAAACTTTCTCAAATGAGACACTAAATGACCTCAGATGAAAAATCTCTGAATACCAAGTTTGATCATCTCAGCAATATCTACAATTGTTACATAGCTCATTTTCCCATTTGTGAAAGTTTTATCAAACACTAGTCACAAATTATTGAAAATCTCATAGACTTTGTAAAACTGTCACACACTTGTGAAATTTGAACTACATTTTGTTCAAACTTTCTTAAATGAAAAAATAGCCTATATAAGGATTGAAGATCTTGATGATCTGAACAAACTTGGTATTCAAAACTTTTCAATTTGAGACAATTTAGGGTTCCGAAAACTAGTTTGTAGGCGTCGAAATTTAAAAATCACAAATTTGAACCGTCCAAACTTTCTCAAATGGAAAGTTGACCAAAACAACAATTGTAGATCTTGATGAGTTTAACAAACTTGGTAATCAAAACTTTTCAATTTGAAGTCATTTAGAGTTCATAATACTAGAGTCAAAGTGTTGTTTTTTCATTTGACGAAATTTGACTTGGTCAAACTTTCTCAAATGAGACACTAAATGACCTCAGATGAAAAATCTCTGAATACCAAGTTTGATCATCTCAGCAAGATCTACAATTGTTACATAGCTCATTTTCCCATTTGAGAAAGTTTTATTAAACACTAGTCACAAATTCTTGAATCTCATATAGACTTTATGAAACTATGTCACACACTTGTGAAATTTGAAACATATATTAAACATGCATCATTGTATCATGCGGGCACAACAGTGAATTTCTTCTTGACGTATGACCCTTGGTTACGATCTTGTCGTAACCATGGAGTGTCTTCATCATTTAACATGATGCTTGGATCTTTCTTCACTATGAAGGGTGGAATTTGGACATTTATTTCATAATCTTCTGACATATCTGACTTGTCTTCAACTCCCACTATATTTATTTTTCCAGAAAGAACTATGTGGCGCTTTGGGTCATTGATCATTGAGTTGATGTCTTCGTTTTTTCCTCTCTTTGATTTTGTAGACATGTCTTTCACATAGAACACCTGACTCACATCGACAACGAGGACGCATGGTTCGTCTTTGTACCTAATATTGTTGAGGTCCACTGTTGTCATTCCATACTCTTTGTCGACTGTTACCCCTCCTCCGGTCAGCTTCACCCATTGGCACCGGAACAAAGGGACTTTAAAATTAGGTGCGTAGTCTAGTTCCCATATCTCTTCTATGCGGCCATAATATGTTTGTATATTCCTATTTGGATCTGTGCCATCTATGCGAACACCACTATTTTGATTGGTGCTCCTTTTATCTTAGGCAACTGTGTAAAATGTATTCCCATTTATCTCGTACCCTTGGTACGTGAGGATAAGCCATGATGGTTGCCTAGCCAACAAATACAGTTGCTCATCAATATTGTCATCGTCTTGACATTCTTTTCGTAACCAACCACTAAAACTTTCCATGTGCTGACGCCTAATCCAAGCTTCAGTCTTCCCTGAAAACTTGGATCGTAAGAACTCTTTATGTATCTCGATGTACGGATGCACCAATGACGAGTTCTGAAGAACTGTGTAGTGTGCTTTATTGAAATAATCGTCTTCCATGCCGATATATGTTTTCTTCCCTAAAGTTCCTTTACCACTGAGTCTCCCCTCGTGTCGTGATTCAGCAATGCCAAATTAGGGCAAGGTCAGGAATAAAGTCAACACAGAACTCAATGATCTCCTCTGTTCCATAGCCCTGGGCGATGCTTCCTTCAGGCTTAGAACAGACTTTCACATATTTCTTCAAGACTCCCATAAACCTCTCGAAGGGGAACATGTTATGTAAGAACACAGGTCCAAGAATACTAATCTACTTTACCAAATGAATTAGGAGGTGTGTCATGATATTAAAGAAGGATGGAGACAACACCAACTCAAAGCTGACAAGATATTAAACCACATCATTCTGTAGAGTAGCTAGTTCCACTGGATTGATTGTCTTCTGAGAAATTGCATTGAGGAATGCACATAGCTTCACGGTGGCTAGACGTACATGTGGAGGTAGAATTCCTCTTAAAGCAACTAGAAGCAATTGTGTCATAAGCACGTGGCAGTCGTGGGAATTTAAGTTTAGAAATTTCTTCTCTGACACATTTATTATATCCTTTATATTGGAGGAGAATCCCGATGGGACCTTGATGCTGCTTAGACATTCGAACATGATGTCCCTCTCTTCTTTGCTAAGCATGTAGCTAGCAGGACTTAAGTAATGACGTCCATCATCTGTCTTCTCTGGATGAAGGTTGTCTCGTTCTTTCATGCCCTGCAAGTCCTGGCGTGCTTCAAGTGAATCCTTTGGCTTCCCGTACACACCCATGAATCCTAACAGGTTCACACAAAGATTGTTTGTCAGGTGCATCACGTCGATTGCATTGCGGACCTCTAGGACTTGCCAATTGGGTAGCTCCCAAAAGATGGACTTCTTCCACATGGGTGCGTGTCCCTTAGCATCTTTGGGAATTGATTCGCTGCCTTATCCCTTTCCAAATACTACTTTCACATCATTGACCATTGCGAGTACATCTTCCCCGGTTCGGTTATGAGGCTTCTTCCGGTGGTCTGGCTTAGCTTTAAAATGCTTCCCTTTCTTTATTACTTGGTGATTCAAAGGAAGGAATCGACGATGACCAAAGTACACGACCTTTCGACATCTTTTCAAATATATACTGTCAAGGTCATCAAAACAATGTGTGCATGCATTATATCCTTTGTTTGTCTGACCTGAAAGATTACTTAAAGCAGGCCAATTATTGATTGTTACGAACAACATTGCTCGTAGGTCAAAGTGTTCTTATTTGTACTCATCCTAGACACGTACACCTGGTTTGTTCCATAAAACTAGAAGTTCTTCAACTAATGGCTTCAGATAGACATCAATGTCGTTGCCAGGTTGCCTCGGACCTTGGATGAGGATCGGCATCATAATGAACTTCCGCTTCATGCATAACCATGGAGGAAGGTTATAGATACATAGAGTAACTGGCCAAGTGCTATGACTAGTGTTCTGCTCCCCAAAAGGATTCATACCATCTGTACTTAAGGCGAACCTTAAGTTTCTAGCCTCATTTGCAAACTCTGGAAATTCCCTGTCTATCGCTCTCCACTGGGATTCATCAGCTGGGTGTCTCAGCATATTGTGTACCTTAAGGTCTTCTTTATGACACCTTAACAACTTTGCATGGTCTTTATTTCTGAACAAACGTTTTAAGCGTGGTATTATAGGAGCATACCACATAACCTTGGCAGTGATTTTCTTTCTAGGACGTTGTTCACCCTCGACGTCACCAGGATCATCGCGCCTGATCTTATACCGTGATGCTTTACATACCAGGCATTCATCTAAATTCTCGTATTCATTGCCATGGTAGAGGATGCAGTCATTAGGACATGCATGTATCTTCTGGATTTTTAATTCCAAAGGGCAGACAACCTTTTTTGCTTCGTACATAGTGGTGTGTAATTCATTTGGCTTCGGAAGCATCTTCTTTATGAGGTTCAATAAATTCCCAAATGCCTTGTCGGATACACCATTCTTTGTCTTCCACTGTAGCAATTCCAGTGTTGTACCTAGCTTTTTTTGCCCCTCTTCGGCCGTCGGGTATAGCAACTTCCTATGATCCTCAAGCATGCGCTCGAACTTAACTTTCTCTTTTTCACTTTCACATTCTTGTTGTGCATCACGAATGGCATCGCCAAGAGCATCACCGAGATCATCTTCTGCCGCTACCTCTTCTTCATCTCCCCCCATTGTAGTATCATCAAAGGCACCATACCGAGCAATAATGTCATCAATGTCTAAATCCTCTCCTTCACCTTCTTCCATCATGACCCCGCTTTCTCCATGCTTACTCCAACATATATAGTTTAACATGAAACCTGACTTAAGCAAATGTGAATGAAGACTTACTGAGCTTGAATATTCCTTTAAATTCTTACATAGGGCACATGGACATCACATGAAACCATCCCGCTTATTTACCTCAACCACACCTAAGAAATAGTGCACGTCCTCAATAAAGTCTTGGGAGCGGCGATCGGCATTGTACATCCAATGGCGTGACATAATCTGCATTACACGACAAATTATGAAAACCTTGAACATAATTAAGTATTTTATTACACAACATAGATGACACACACATGGTTGATTAATTAATTAAGCCTGGCTACAACGTAAGCAATCCCAGCTATCACTAAACAAACTAAAACTAAAATGCACTTTAGTAACATAATTATTTTGTGACCGTACGCAACTAAAACAGACAAATCATTCGTCTGTTGAATATCAATAAGCTTCTCCTGCTGGCTCACTGCCTCATCATCAGCAGCCGCTACCTCAAGCGCACCCGTCTTCCTCCCAGTACCAACCATCGCATCCATTGCCCTTCCACTGAAATTAAAGCCAAAAAATATTTAGTCAAAAATATTCAAGAAAAGCAGGTCAATTAGCCATAATAATCAAATGCGTAAGAAACTCACATCGCGATCCGGGCACTTGTAGAAAACACGACCCTTGTTGGGTCCCTATCTCTTGACTCGGTACTCCATCACAATCTTCTGCTTACACTTGCCGTAGATAATGAGAGGGAGTTCTGGCCTCAGTCGTTTTGCAACAGAACGAGAGGCCGAGGATCCGGTACCAGTTGTCATCTACTTTCTATACTTATTTTTGTAAACTAGTGTAAATTTTACATTTTCTAAAATAATATATTTAAACAAAACTAAAATTATTTATTTATCTAACTAAACCATGAAATATGTACTATGTATAATAGTAAAATATCAAACTATCAAGTGATTTTACTATTGTAAATCATTATGTGATTTTGAGCTAAAAATGGCATAGAAATCATAATCAAATCCATCATATCAAGTTACTTTCTATACTTATTTTTACAAACTATTGTAAATTTCTCATTCCTAAAGTAATATATTAAAAAAAATAAAAATATTTATTTATCTAACTAAACCATGAAATGTACTACGTATACTAGCAATACTAAACTATCAAGTGATTTTGATGAACTAATTTAACTTTTGTTTATCCAAACATATATGCAAATCATCATGTGATTTTGAGCTAAAAATGACATAAAATCGTAATAAAGTCCAACATATAAAGTTACGCATGCATCTACATCATAAAATGAGATAAGCTACTGATAAAACATAAGAGGATTAAGTTTGTTACCTCCAAAATCGAAGAGCAACACTAATGGAGGGGGAGAGAGCAAGAACAACAACAAGCTGAAGAACAGAGGCAGTGAGTTTGAATGGAATGGCTCAGGCTCAGGGAGGAAGAAATGAGGTAGTCTATAGGCCGGGATAATTAGTCCCGGTTAGGGGGGCAAACCGGGACTAAAGATTAATCTTTATTCCTGGGGCATCACCCAAACCGGGACTAAAAGCTTTAGTCCTAGCTGTTATTATCAACCAGGACTAAAGGTTTACCTTTAGTCCCGATTGGTAATACCAGCCGGGATTAAAGATTCCTGCTCCACGGACGACTGTTGGGCAGGAACCTATTACCAACCGGGACTAAAGGAATATTTAGTCCCGGGGGCAAAAAAAATGTCGAGGCTAATGCCAAATTAGAACATCGTTCTAAAGTCTGTTCTCTAGTAATGTTATAAGAGAAGCGAACAGAGCCTAAATTTAAAAGAGTTTGACTCTATGAGAAGCGTGATTATTTTGGAACTAAATGAGAATATATTAAATACCAAACTAAAACACCATGATCCACGGATTGACGCACAAAATTACATAATCGTTTTTTACATGTAAATATTAAATTGCTTGATAATTTTAGATGTGTTTATTGGTAACATTTCATATACATGTGTTACTACTATAATATCAATTTTTAAGAGCCCTCGGTCTACGATTTCGCTCCAGGTCCTCGAATCTTCAGGACCGGACCTGAGTTTATGCCATTACACATGTATCTTTCTTGGCATAAGGATACACAATGTGCCGCCTGGGTTACCTCCGATCATCACACGCATGTGATATGCGAGTCACATTGGTGAACTAAGAAAGTGATCTAAGCCCCGTTTGCTTAAACTTATCAGCCGATTTTAATACCAGCCGAACAGGCCCTTATGTTATGATTTTGGTTTCTAAGATGACTTCCTTTTTTTGTTCATGCTTCTATTACATTGCAAATGATTTGTTATTTGTCAGTATTTTCTTACTTGCAAAAGATGTTTAGTAACAAGTTTCATGCATGGAGCGTAGCTTAATAATCTCTACCTAAATTCTTATAAGATGCGCTAGAAAATAGATAAATTCTACGCAATAAATAGAAATGTCTAACCTTTAATTTTGCAGACTGTAGTCATCGTTGCAATGATAACCACTAGATCTATTATGTTTTATAAAAACATTACCACATCTACCATAATTAAAAATACATAAAGTAACCCTCTAATTTTAAATCTAAATTACCCACCAAAATCATTACGAAATATAAATAAAAATAACCCCCTAAATTATAGAACTCGATGTGATTATAGTTAATAGATTTTTTGAGAATTACGCAGTACAACGCAGATACTCACATCGCACGCATACTCACCCCTACGAACACACGTAGGCAAACCATATCCCTATGAGATAAAGTCACCATAGGTGCCTCGCTGTCGACGGGGACGTCGCCTACCACTGAAAGTATAGCGTCGTTAAATCCTTCCTGGAATAAATAAATCCAAAAAAATACGAGCACCCGTGGCAGTCGAGGACTTGAACCCGGGTGGACAGGTTCCACCACAAAGAACCCAACCAGCTGATCTATGATCAGTTCACAATAGATTTTTTTATTTGAAACCTTTAGAGTCACGAATGTTTGTTTTAAGTTCTTAGGTTTTAAAATTCAAAATTTAGAATTTTCATATGGCATTGGGTATCGACATGGTGTATAATAAAGTTGGAGTGCTCGACGCGATCCACATGTCGGGTAATTAATGATCCGTTCAAACACAGGGCCGGTTTGATTCCCTTGGCTAAAGTTTAGCCCAGTGCTAAAGATTAGCCCTTTAAAATGAAGGGGCTAAAGTTTAGCCCCTGGGCTGTTTGGATACATGACTAAAATGTGAAATAGAGGCGAGAAAAGGAGTAAAGGCACATGTTAGCACTTTTAGTCCTCTTTAGCCTATCTTACAAGGGCTAATGGGCTAATGAAGGGCTAAAGATTAATCTCTCCTCTTAGCCCTCCTGTTTAGATCCTTAAGGACTAAAAAATAGCTAAAAGTAGAGGGCTAATCTTTCGTCCATTGGATCTAAACAGGGCCACGATTCCATTCTGCTGTCACTCTAGCGAATCAATAGGCCAACATGGCAACATGCATCTCTGTATTGCGTCTCCACTACCACTAGAGAGCACAAGGATTACAGAAACGTGAAGTACAAGAGACCGCTTAATTTGTAGGGATATAAATCTTCAAAAAAAAGTTGCAGTGATATACTGTAAACCATCTCCATGTAAGGACTTCACGCAAATCTACATGACTGATCGAGTTCCGGGGATCAACACAACACGGTGGCCTGCTCTACTGCAGGCTGCGTAGGTGGTCCATGGCCTCCGCGAGCGTGCGCGCGAAGCGTGTGATGTCGAGGCGAACGTCCTGCTTGGTCATGTAGATGTCGAACATGGCTGCCCAGCCTTTGCGGTGGATGGAGTCCGGGTCCTTGATCGCCGGGTGGTCGCGCCCCAGCAGCTCCAGCAGCGAGCTCTCCTCCAGGGTGACGTTGTAGCAGAGGTACTTGAGCCCCATGTCCGCCGCCGGCTCGCCGTACTCGATCCTCGCAATCAGGTCCAGCTTCCCCCACGGCACCACCTGGATGAGCACCCCGCCGGGCGGCAGGAACACCTCGTTCGTCATCCCGGCGCCGTGGATGCCCACCATCACGTCGAACGAGTTCACCACCCGCGCCTGCTCGTCCACGGCCGCGTCGATCACCAGATCCGTCACCGTGACCTCGAATCCCGCCGCCTCCGCCGCCCGCACCATCTCCTCCCCGTTCAGGAACCGCCGGGTGCGCTGCCGCTGGATCAGCATCAGCCGCGGCTTCTTGCCCGCCGGCTCCCGGGCCGGGCTGACCGGCGCGCCGCGCGGGAGCGCGTACGCCTCGCGCAGGAACCTGGTGAAGTCAGGCATGGAGACGCGGCGCCGCCCCGGAACCCACTCGGGGACGACCCCGAAGTCCTTGTGCAGGCGGAGGCCCACGGTGAGGTGCGGGAAGCACCGGACGTGGGCGTCGCCGTCCAGGGTCACGACGTCGTACCTGGACAGCCGGCGCAGGGCGAGCCTGTACTTGCCCAGCCACCACGGCTGGACCCGGTTGATGACGAGGAACTGGACCTCGCGGTCGTACCGCAGCGAGGCCAGGAAGAGCGGCAGGAGCACGTCGGCGTTGTCGTGAAAGGCGTTGCCCGAGTACCCGCCGAGCGCGAACACGACGCCCGGGACGTGGTGCGTCACCGTGCACGGCGGGGCGGCCGCCGGGTCCTGCAGCTGCGTCACGTTGAGCTTGTCGACGTTGGACGCGCTCCGGCGCGAGTACGGCCGGATCTTCCACTCCCGGCGCTCCGACGACGACCAGCCCGAGGGCACGATGTCCACCGACCAGGCTTTGCCGTTGATGCGGACGTCGCCATCAACTTCGCAGTAGTCAGATAAGCGCTCCTCCGTGCTGCACACCACCTTGCTGTTGGGCTTCTCTGTTGCACGGCAGGAAAAGCACAAGATTCACCGCGATTAATTCAAACACTTTTGTGAAAAGGGAGACCTTGCCGTGTTAAAAGTCGGATCCGTCACAATTCTCATAAAATCTCTAGCTACTACAAAGATTTGCCAAAATTATTTCACCAGGCCAGACACCTCCAAAATTTTACTGACTATTTAGCCGTGATAAATATAAGGCAAATTTTGATTTCAGTATCGGGAGACACGGTTCACTGTCTCCCACACTTTTACTTCGATACAAACAAGCTCATTTTTTTCCCGGTTTACGATGACGACCTTGGACTCTCGGTCCGAAATTGGGCACGATGAAAATTCAATTGGGTGATTACCTGTTTCACTTGGGCCTTGAATCAGCTGTTTATCCGCGATCTGTTGCTCTTTCGTGGCGACAACTGCAGATTAATCGACAACAAGCAAGCAATCATCAGTTGATGGCCTGACTACCTACAAGTTCTTGTCGACCCTAGTCTTCTCCATGCTGTGTGTAAAAGTGCTCACCTGTTTCACCGAGACCTTGGAACTGCTGTTTATTTGGAGTATTCGAGAGCCATTGTGCTACCGTAGTGACAACTGCAGATTAAGCAATAATAAGCAAACTAACTAAGAAAACCAGCTACGCCGTGACATTTGTGCGAGTGGTTCCTTACCGTTGGGGCGGCTGATGGCAGTCTGCTGCGAGACGACGAGGTAGGTGAGGAGCACGAAGAGGACGCCGGCGATGAGGCCGACGTTGATGTGGCTCTGCACCGAGGTTTTCATGCTCTTCCCGGGGGAGCTTCACCTAGCAGCTGCCTCCTTCTGCCGCTGCTGCTAGTGGTGGTGGTCTGTCGTCGTCTCTCTCTCGGCCGATCCCAGTACGTGGTTAAAACTTAAAACTCAGACGGTGGTAATTAAGCAACTCTCCAGGGTTCTCGAGATCCGGGTCGTCTCCATTACTGTATTTTTTTTTCGAACAATGTCCCTATTATTAATTAACTACTAGTGCTCGGAATTCTATAGCATCCGGGTCAACTCCGATGCAGTGCTGTTCGGAAGCTTCATTAATGCGATCTCTGCAAGTGAGTCGTCCGATCTGGTGTGTGTACTGTTTATAGTGTACTCCTATCAATAGGCAACTACTACATATTTATATGGAAGTGCTATTAGATAGATGTACATAATATGACAATACTTAGCCGGTTCTATTGGCTGATTTAGTGTGAGAGAAAAATATTATTCCAACTTATAATTCACGATCATATACGAGCAAACGATCAGGCTGACTATATATAGCCAACAATTGGCTTTACTAGTCCAACAGTCTGCACAGGATCTTAGCAGACATAATCTTATGCTGGCATAAATGTACATTTGATTTTCAAATTTTAATCTTGTCAGCCGATAAAGATCTTTTATTCGTAAGCTAAATTAAAACTCTTGCGCTTAGTATATCTTTATTAACTCTCTCCTTTGTATTTTATAGGAAACGTTTTAGGTCATAGACGACACTTTTAGTTACAATTTTTAGGATTTCTCTTTTTTAACGTGGTTTGTATTTAGTTGAAATCTAATTATAAAAGCACTTGTTTCGTCGTCTTCTTTGACCATCATGAATCTATATATTAGCTTTCAACTTTGATTTTATTAGTTTTTGTAATTTATTTTATTCACATATTAGGTTGAAACTCTAATAGTTGTTGCATCTTTTATTCAAATCTTTACTTCTTTATTTTATTAAAAAAGATTCTAGGTCCTAGCCAACTCTTAATTATTACTATGAGTCTCTTTGGCAGGGCTCCTGCAGGGGCTTCAGCTCCGGCTCCTGCAGGAGCTGTGCCAAACGCCTGTTTTGGAAAGAGCTCTGCATGGAGAGCCAGTCAAGAGTCGGAGCCATTTTTTGCCTGCGCAGGAGAAGCCTAAAAAACGAGCTTCGCGTGGCTCCTTGCTGTGGGTTATTTGTATAAAAACCCATTTAGAATAAAACCTACAAATTTTATTATCATGAAGTATTATAACTTAAAGCGTATTGTCAGTGCCATTGACGCGTGATTTGTGAAGGAAACATTTCTTCCATCCTTGATAACTATTAAAATAAATGTTTTCGCTTACGAGTTAGCACGAGATCATTAGCCATGCTCAGTGACTAACTTCCTCTGCATGCTTACAAGTTACAGTACGAGACTAGCTATAGCGGCAGCGGTACACAGTACGTCCGATCGGCGACTCGTGCATACTATACTAGGTGTCTTGTGTCTTCAGAGAGAACATACGGTGCCGATGAGCGCACACGTTGCCGCTTGCCTTGCCGGTGATTTCCGTGTGTAACACTGTTGTTCTATCTAGCTAGTTATGATTTTCTCCGTGATCGTGGAGATAGCCGAGGTTGCATGGCTGGCTAGTTATATTAGATTATACGTGGATCGCGTCTGCGGATCAAATTAAATGGTGTGGGCTAGTAATTTTATTCGACGATGATACGATTAGGACGCCCGGATGAACGGACGCCTCGACCGCTCACTCCCGCAGCGCTCGCACTACTCCGCCATTCTTATCCTTTCGCGGCCCACGCCCACACCCGATGACACGGCCATCGCTGCTTCTTGGCCGCTGCCGGCTCCTTCTCCCACCCCCGGCGTCCTCCTCCCCCAACTCAACCAGGTCCTTCCCACACCCCGGCGTCCTTCTCCCCACTTCGGCGGCCCCTTCCCCCACCAAGGCACTCGATGTGGAAGCGGTGGCGACACCCGCTGCAGCGCGCGGGCCGTCGCCGTCGACCGTCGCAGTGGTCCTTGTCGCCACCACCGGCGATGGCCAGGCTCCGGAGCAGCCACCGCTGGCCATTGCCGCTGAACCCGGCGGCCGGAATCGACCGGCGCAGCCTCCCCCTCCCCTATGTCCCCCGACCCCTGGCATCTCCTTCCCCCAACCCCGTCATCCTCCTCTCCCACCCTAGCGGAGCCCCTCCCCCCCACAACGGCGTCCTCCCCCATCGGGAGCCCCCAATGCCCGCAGATGCGGCGCCCATGGCACTCCCCGCGCCAGGCTCTCTCTCTCTCTCCCTATGTTGCAATTGTATGTTTCAATTGTTTCAGGCGTTTTATAGGTATGTTGCATTTGATTCATATGGATGTTGCAAAAGTAGATCGGGGGATGTTGCAATTGTTTCAGAGGCATGTTGCAAGAGTATGTTTTCGAGTGTTTCAGACGTTTTAGAGGTATGTTTCATCTGTGTTTTCCGGATGCAAGTTGCAATTGTGTTTATCTGAATGTTGCATATGTTTCATACATATGTTGCATGTTTTTTGTTCGGATGTTGCGTATGGTTGCAATGGTTTTCAAGTGTGTTTCAGGTGTGTTTTTCAAGTGTTTCATAAGCATGTTTCTAGTGTTTCAACTCCTTCAGACATATGTTGCAACCGTTGTATTTGGATGTTTTAAAAGTAGATCGGGTGTTGCTTCTCTTCTCCTCCCACCTTCTGCTGCATCGCCACTCTCTGAGCCGGCAGGGCATCCATACGAACGAGGGATGGGCGATGGGCGCGTTGGCGACACTGTCTCCAGAGCGAGATGAGCGCTGGGTGGAGGGGGCTGCGTACGTCGCGGTTGGGAGCAGGGGTGCAGGCGCGTGGTGACATGGGGCACGGCGGGCACGCTCTCCTATTGCACGGACGCAGCGGATGCATTCTGTTTCGATGCGATTTTTACATGAGGGGCGCGGTGGATGCATCAAACGGGAGCTACGTCCGGACACAGACATAGGGCCGGACGTCCGGGCGCTAGGCTTGCCGAATTTTATTTGGAGTATTTTTTCGATCGGGAATCGAGTTGCTGGCTCGTGGTTTGCTCGCAGGGGCGGATCTACAGGGTATGCCAGGTATGCACCGGCATACCCTGCAATCCAGCAACTATAGAGTACGTATATATGTGTAGTTTTGAGAAAAAACTTACATGGAAGATGATCAACGGCCATGTGGTGTCTGGATGGTTTCCGCTCACCACTCACGACGCCCATTCCACTTTCCACTTTCAGGCCCACGGCTAACGCGGCCCGCGGCCACAGTCCACATGACCTGACTCCAGCGCCTTGGCCACAACAGAACTTGGGAGTTGGAGTCCATGGCTCGGACGCTGTGGGGGATATACCCCCGGGTACCACAAGATGGTACATGGGCCGCACCATCCGAGGTGGCCCGGCCCGTAAGATCAAGGCGTGCACATCAAGATTACAAGTTGTACTAGATATTGTAATAGTACCAAATTGGATACTTTACTTGTAACCTTGTCTCTTCGGAGTATATAAGGAGAGACAAGGGTCCCCTAGAGGACAGGTGAATCAATATACATCTCAATACAATACACCAAAGACACAGGACGTAGGGTATTACGTCGACCAGACGGCCCGAACCTGTCTAAATCGTTGTCTCTGCGCCTTGTGTCACCATCTGGTTCCAGATCACACGCATCCTACCGATAATCTACCACCACGGGCATCCCCCTCGGTGGACTGCCGACCATATTTCGTCGACAGTGGCGCGCCAGGTAGGGGTCCCCTTTAGGGGCGTGCGTGCTGATCCATGGTGAACTAGATGGAATTTTCTTCACCAACAACGTTAGCCGCAACCCAGCGATGTTTCTTCGACGGACTACGATGATCAAGCCCTGGTGCCAAACGCAACTCGCAATAGCGCTTTGAGCGCGCGGCGGCGGGCGTCCTTCGGCAACAACAACTACAGTCTACAACCGGACTAGCCACGCTTCCTGCGCAAGCTATCTTGGCAGATCGGATCCAGTAAGATATGGCTACAGAGCTCGGAGTACTCAAAGGCGCCATGCGTGGACCAGCCGACAAGATCCCAGAGCAAATCCAAGATGTATCTCACGTGGAGCATGTACACCAAGCAATTAACGACAGAAGAGCGCCCACGTACTCTCATCGGTTGGACATCCTCTCGATGACGTGATGATCTACACCACCATCTTCCATGGCGGTAGGATGGCGTGTACTTGATCTCGCTGGCGGAGGCAGGCAAGACGACGCCAAATTTGGCACAGAAGAACGATGGTTTTGCACCGAACAATGCACAACCGTCCAAGCAAGCTGTTCGAGCCATCCGAACTGTTGAGCAAGCAGCCACGGAGTCATGCAAGCCAATGACAACAAGCCAGCAAGCTAGATCATCATGCAAGCCAAGCCAATCAATCTGTACATGCCTCACGTACATACGAGAAGACATGCAAGCTAAACCAAGATACGACAGATCAACTTGCATATATATGCATCACATGCAAGCTTCACGTACTGGCATCTACGTACATGACCACGCAAGCGGCTACTCGACCCTGATCAAGCTGCGACAAGCAAGCAAGAGTTCCGAGTCTGACGAACACGTAACCTGCATGGCTGCACCGACTCCAGTTGAAACCTTCAACATCGTGCGCCAACCGCCGCGGCCAAGCCGGGAGCATCTCATCTCATGACCACAAGATCTCCGACGGCGACATCATTGCCGAGATGAGATTCCAAGCCATCGAACAAGTTGTCCGAGCCGTTGGCAAGCCACAGCGAGCCATCAAGCAAGCCACGCCGAGCTCCGACCACGTCGACCACGGACCACGTCGACCACATCCCGAGCAGCTCCACCGAGCGTCAACCACCAGACCACGTCCAGACCACGTTGACCACGTCTCGAGCTCCGACCACCAGACCACGTCGACCACGTCTCGAGCGGCTCTACCGAGCTCCGACCACCTCGACCACAAGACTACGTCGCAATGATGATCGCCGCGAAGAACGGCGCTACGACAATCGCGACCACAGTCATGACGACAGGTCGAAAAGCTCGAGGACTGGACAACTTCATCGCCAATGACACGTCAAGCCATCTCTCGAACATCGCAACACGCCGACTACACCCACCGGTCGTCAATAAAGCTAAGTATTATTTTTAATTGAAAATTTCTTCGATCATCGTACACCTCCGCCGACCACCCTTAGGGTGCGCTCCGCGTCGAATTTTCTCCATACATACAATTCAAAACATGTATAAGTTTTTACAATGGTTCGCCGATACGTTTTCCTTCTTGCTTGAGAATCCCAGAACCGGCACTGTCTCCGGCTCCACCCCACGCGTGCATGAGAGTCCGCCCTCTGCGCTACGGGTAGTCAGCAGTCGCTCCCTGGTAACACTGGCACTCTACGCGCGGCAGCGTTCCGTACCTCGTGCTACGAGATGTTGGTCAGCCAGTATCGGCGCATTCTTCAGGACAGGTTAATACATCGCGCTACGCCACTACATAACAAAAGGGCTAAAAACAGCTAATGTTATTTTTCGAATATTACACCAAGTATAATTCATCGCCAACCGAACACCAAGTGTTTACTTCACCTCCTACAGAGAGGTCAATATATTTCGTACATCATCATGTACTACCGCTCTCTGTGTTCATTTTCCAGGAACACAGTTCGATCAGCGAGCTCATGCTTCAGGGTTCGCCAAGACCACTACGGTGCTCGAGGACTCTGGCCAGACCACGCTCGTGCTCGGGGACTCGCCAGACCACTCCGTGCTCTGAGACTTCTCGCCAGACACTCCGTGCTCTGGGACTTCTCGCCAGACCACTCCGCGCTCGGGGACTCGCCAGACCACTCCGTGCTCTGGGACTTCTCGCCAGACCACTCCGCGCTCGGGGACTCGCCAGACCACTCCGTGCTCGGGATTCTACAACAATAGCAAAAGCAACAGTCTGTCATGTAGATCACCACGTCGGATTTCCAAGACAGCGCCCTGTCTCCACGAGACGACCAGATCCGATCTAAAGCCCAAGTATCAAAATCAGAGCACAAGTTGGACTACAACGCCGTCTCCATCTCCAAACACGGCATCGACACGGAATTTCCAAGTCAAGGTTTCACGATCAAGATGTTCCTCTTATTACGAGCAAACAGAAGCAGCAGGGCCAATGCATATATGGATATATGCATGCATCGTAACGGTATATGTATGCAAACGTCATGGCCATGCAAGCAAACAAGGAGCCACCGTGCTATGTTACGTAACCATGCAACCAAGGAAGCATATATGTGGTATACAGGGCCATGCATCAATGGAGTGCGATACATGTATATGTCACCGTTTCTTGCATAGCACCCGATACTTCAGTACAAGTCCAAGTTAGATCACCACACAAGCCAACGACGCGACGACGAGTACTCCAATGGCGGCAAAGGTCGTTCCTCTTCGCTCCTACACCATCGCCGATCGCGAGCTGCCCGAGTCATCGACCACTAATGTAAGGACGACGTCGCTCTGACCACACGCTGTGACAACTACGACCGCCGCCATGACAACAGCTCGGAAAGCTCGGGCGCTGGGCAACTTCATCAACGCCGACCAGATAATGCCATACATCGCCGACGGACGCTCCTTCTAAAGGGATCTCGAGCTACGTTCGGGGCTTCATCGCTTGCTCCTCGACTTGCGCCATGTATACGTCTAGTCTACTCTAGAGCACCATGAAGATTCGCCGAGCATCGCCTCGTCACGAGCAAACAAGAAGAATGTACGGGGCAATGCAAGATATTTAACCAAGGCAAAATTCGACGTCTGCATGCATGACATGTCAGATGCCCGAATTTAGCCCAAGTGCCAAGACGACGAGATTTCATCGGTCGCCAAGCAAATCAACAAGGATCGCCATGCATGCACGCGGAGGAAGACCTCGGACTGCGCCTCGCCTTGTTTGACACGGCTTCGCCTCCCTAAAGCGGGTAACTCTGTCAGCCTCCGACTACGCTTGGTCGACTACAACTTCGACTCTACGCACCAGACGATCGGCGCATCGAGCCACCAAGCGAGCGCCTGAGCCATTAAGCGAGCCGACCACATCGACCACAGACCACGTTGACCATGTCCCGAGGGACCACCAGACCATGTCGACCAGCCGAGCTCCGACCAGCAGACCACGTCGACCAGCCGAGCTCCGACCACCTCGACCACTCTCCGACCATGGCTCGGGGACTTCGTCGCTCGCCCCTCGACCTGTGCTCGGGGATTGCTCGACCACTCTCCGACCATGGCTCGGGGACTTTGCGTCTCGACTACATGCGACTGGCGACTCGCATACAGTTGGGATATTTTTTCTCACTTAGACCTTGCTACAAGGCTCATACCTCGCCTTCCAGCAAGCTCGGGGACTACATCGGTACGATGCACCTGCCGGTGCATCTCGTATCGCTTGTACGACGATTCATTTCTCAACTTAACTGGGAATTCTTTTTAGACCCTGGCACCACGTGCCTACGTCACCTACTACTAGGCTCGGGGACTAAGTGGGCACACTTCACCTTGCGGTGAATGTGTTTGTTTTTCGACCCCTACGCCTCTGATGATCAAGGATGCTACGCTTCAAGACGCACTTACATTTCTTTTCAGAAATACAAGTGGGCACACTTCCCAGGACGAAAATCTTTTTCTTTCTTCTTAAGAGCACCATACATTCTTCGGACAACCTACTTCTCCGGCGACAACGGTGGTCGGAGATGTCAAGAACTCAAGCCTCACTGTTCGGAGAAGGTTAAAATGGCGTGTCGCATCAGAATACATGGTGCTCGGGGACTAGCTGTGGGGGATATACCCCCGGGTACCACAAGATGGTACATGGGCCGCACCATCCGAGGTGGCCCGGCCCGTAAGATCAAGGCGTGCACATTAAGATTACAAGTTGTACTAGATATTGTAATAGTACCAAATTGGATACTTTACTTGTAACCTTGTCTCTTCGGAGTATATAAGGAGAGACAAGGGTCCCCTAGAGGACAGGTGAATCAATATACATCTCAATACAATACACCAAAGACATAGGACGTAGGGTATTACGTCGACCAGACGGCCCGAACCTGTCTAAATCGCTGTCTCTGCGCCTTGTGTCACCATCTGGTTCCAGATCACACGCATCCTACCGATAATCTAACACCACGGGCACCCCTCTCGGTGGACTGTCGACCATATTTTGTCGACAGACGCCGCCGCGCAGAATTCAGAGCGACGTGCGATGGATCGACGGAGTCTCAGCCCACCGACGACTCTAGTCGGCGAAGCCGCATATGCACCCGCCGCCTATCGTGGCTACGAGCAAAGGAGAGTCATGACTAATTATGATCGGGATCTATCGGATCAAGGAGTCAAGGATCTGCTAGGCTGCTCCGCTGCTAACCTGACTGCCGGCCACAGAGGTGAGCCTCTACTCTTTTCTTTTCTTCTTTTCACATTGAGGGGATATTTCTTTAAGTTGATAATAAAAATAATATAATCAAGATACTCATGTCTCTTAGAAAGTATCACCTAAAAAAGCAAGACAAGTAGTATTATAAATCGCTTGCACTCTTTTATTTATATCTAAACTTTGAATTGTCCGGTGTTCGAATTTAAAACTTACTAGAAGAACGCCCCGCGTATTGCTATGGGAATCGCTTGTGAAATTATACTAATATGATTGAATAAATATCATAATACATGTTAATGGATGATTTTTAGCATTCTGGTGTAGACAACTAAATATATGTTAGTAAATGATGTGGTTTGGTAATGTGAATAGCTTGAATGAAGACATAATTTCATGTATTAGTTGGATGTGTTAGTGGATGCTGATGTGGACAGAGATAGTTAAATGTGCTAGTGTGATGTTATAGTGGATACTGATGTGATGCATGGCAAGATAAATTGCTAGTGGGTTTATCTTTATAAGAGATATAGATTCTGTAACTGCGTGCGTGTATATTAAATTATGTTATAATTTTACAATTATTACCGAATTCACAAATATTTTTATCAAATTGTATATGAAATTTTTTTAGCGACATACGCTGAGTTAAATTCGTAGATCCGTCACTGTTTGCTCCCATGATCACATATACTGTATATGCTAATAATAATATATGTGGTCAAAGCACAGATCAGGCCAGTAGTTAAGCAATTGTTGTCGGTGATCTTGACATTCGAGTCGCAGTGCGAGCTAGGGAGTTGGGCCCATTTCGCTTGACTGATAAGTCATGATTGAAAGTACTGTTGACTAATTTATTATGAGAAAAAAATATTATTCGTTACATGAAAAAATATGGTTTACAGGCCCAGCGAACGTGACGCTGTTCGTTCCACACCTGTACTTGTTCACAGTACGCGCGTTACTTAAAGAAGAATCAAACGGAAGGGACGAACGGTAGTATATTAACTAGCTTTTTTTTCATATAAGAATAAGAACGTACGGTGGATCGGCGTCGCTCGTCCGTCGGTGCCTTTGGCAAAATGGCAATCCCACTTGAAACGTGGATCAGATGGTTCAAAGTGATAGACGTACATATTTTCTTTTGGTGTACGGTCTCATTGGACTTGTATTGAATTTGCCGGGTGGCAAGTTGAAATTAAAGAACCTCCTCTGCGAATATCATCAAGACTAAACAAAGAAATAAAATAAATAATGATTGGATGAATATATAGCAGCATAAATAGCCTTCTATTATTTTGTCCCTCCTGCTCCATTTCTGGATCCGCCACCGCAGATTGAGGAATAGAATTGGATGGTGTTATTCTAAACTTTAAGGGCTCCTTTGGATGACAGGGGGGCAAATGCGCGTGGATTTCAACGCCAAAGGAGATTTTGACCCTGCACATGACATCCCCTCCCGCTCCGGTGACAGTAACCCGCGGATGCCAAATTTCTCGCGGTGCAATCTGTGCACGCGAGCGAGAACATGGGCGTGGAAAGTCGCGCAGCTCCGGCGCAGAGCAGAGCAGCAGCAGGTAGGCGACGCCGGTGGCCACTCCGCTGGCGGCTTTGAGTGCAAGCGTGTAGACGACGGTGAGGTAGACGAGGAAGAGCGTGGCGAGGAGCACGAGCAGCGCGTCGAGAAAGAGCAGCATGAGAGAGTAGTCCAGGAGGACGACCGCGAGGCGCCAGCACGGCCAGGGCCACGATGGCGGCGGCGCGGCCCAGCTCCAGGACGTACCCAAACGCGACGGTCAGTACGGCCCCAGACTTTGCCCTGGGCCGCGCCGAGCGCCGCGGTCACGATGGCGCGTCGGTCTGCGGCGGAGAAGACGGTGGAGATCTTGATGGAGGATCCGGCCACAACGGCGGCGAGAGGAAGTCGCTGGAGGTCGGACTGGAGGGCCTTGAAGAGAACCCGGTACGCGGTGGTGGCCGGGTCGACGCGTCTGGTGGTGTCTACGTCCAGCAAGCACAGCGGCGTCCAGCGGCTACACGCACAGGGCGTTGCTGAGGAGCAGCGCCGCGGCGAGGGCGACCGTGAGGACCAGGAGCAGGATGAGGAGCACACCGTTACGGCCCGGGAGGACGGCGCCGTGCTTCAGAAACGTCAAGGAGCCATGGCCATGACTAGGCAGAGACGCTCGGAGATCCAGTCATCCAGCGAGCGCGAGGGAGAGAACGACGTGGAAAGAGAATCGCGAGTGCGGAGTAGTTTTTTCTGTGCCCCGGGGAATTGACAGGGATAGGGCTACAAAGGCATGGGGTTACGTGGGGGTGTGGTGTATCCAAAAGGGCACCGTGGATTGGCGAGGCAGCGAAGACACTGGCCTTCTCCCCCCACGCGGATTAGCCAGGGACCCCCCGTGGATTGGGGTACCCAAAGGAGCCCTAAACAATAAATAGTTACACGCTTATTGTTTAGTTATCATTCGAGCAAAATAGATATTTGTCTAGCAAAATGTCTGTTTAAACCGAAACCGTGTACCACTGTATAGCATTTAAATGATGTATAACCGGGCTATACAGCCGTAGTGCAGCTAGAGATGCCAATGGGGTTCCAAACTTCCAATCCCCTATTCCCCGCGGAGAATTCTCCTATTAGGGGACGGTGATGGAGCCAATGTAATTCCGACGGAGATTGAAATGAGGAAATTTTAGTCCCTGTTAGGTTCGTGGGGACGGGGATAGGTGGAATCATTTCCTGTCCCTGTTCTCTGTGTACCCACCCCGTGAAATACTCAGAATTAGACTCATGGCCTATTTAGATTGTATAAATAGCAAAATAAACTCTAAATTAGATGTCTCTTGTAATATCAAATTTTGCTCATCCAATTTATATGGATTTAACACTATGAATTTTCTTTTGCTCTCAGAATATTGTATTATGTAACGGGGATGGGTTCTCCACGGTAAAAAAAAAATTCCTCGCTCAGGCCCTGTTCGTTTCTCTTATAATCCGTCTTTTTCAGTTTATTTTTTTAGCCGGAACAGTGTTTTTTTCTCACAATAAATCAACCGGAACAGTGTTTCGGCTTGTTTTTTCAGTGAAACGAATGGGGCCTCAAGGTGGGGACGGGAAGAAAAACTCCCCCACGAACATTTAGGGGACGAAGATGGAGATATTTTCTCCATACGAGGACGATGATAGGAAGCTATCCCCCAACCAAAAATTACCTTTTGACATCTCTAACATAGGTGGTGTTTGGATCACTAGTCCAAGGATTAAAGTTTAACCTCTAAAATTTAGCCCCTAAACTTTAGTACTGCTGGGCTGTTTCGATCCATGGGCTAAACTTTATTCCTCTAATCTACGATGACTAATTTACCCTCATTTAATTATCCATGCACAACCATGTATGTGAGCGGCAAGAGATATGGGTCGTCCAGCCTCCGTCCTGAGGGAGTTTAGCCCAGTTTAGGGTATCCTTGGGAGCAAAAGATTTTAGCCTAGTTTTTAGCTATTTGCTCACTTTTAACCCACCTGTTTGAATCCCATGGCAAAAAAAATGAACTAAAAGTGCAAGGCTAAAGCTTTGCCATGGATCCAAACAGGACCATAGTTGGAGGACCGATGATTAGTCATAAAAGTCGACATAACCCTCTGACGTATTGAGGGTGGTCTACATAACCCCTGAACTATAAAATTAGGTATTATACACATCAAACTTCGTAAAACCGGACAAATAACCTCTGGGTGGTTTTGCTAGGTGTTTTTGCATATGTGGTGCTCCGCGCTGTCTATCTTTGATGACGTGGCTTCTAGGCTCCTGGCAGTGTGCGGGATGGAAAAATTCCCCTGTTTCTGGTTTCTGGGCGGGACCGCAAGAGGCCGACGGCGGCGGAGCATCGAGCGGCGACGGCGCATCTTGGGGCGGCAGCCAGCTGCGGCGCGGGCGCTGGGTGTGGCCAAGCCGGTGGTGCTGGCACCAGGCGGTGGCGGCAGGGTAAGCACTGTCGCACCAACCGTGGCTGCACGTCCATGGAGCTCTGCAACCTGGCCAAGCTACGGCACAAGAACCTGGTGCAGCTGCACGGGTGGTGCATGGACCACTGCACGGCGAGATGCTCATCGTCTACGACTACTCCCCGGGGGTCCAGCAGCGGCATGCTCTCTGAGGCATGGTACTTGCCAATCTTGTCGAACTCGCAAAGTGCAGACACGACATACAGATGTTAGCTTTCTCACACGCAGCCTGTGAGACTGTCTCTAATAACGTGACCCATTTCCAAAAATGCGTCGTGCACAGTATTTTAGTGGCAAAAAATAGGCTCCAACCGAGTAGGCAAACACAGCACCCATTTTGGGTCGGAGGCAATGTGGAAGCCAAAAAAGCGTCCTCCCTCCGTCTCTTTGCATCTCCGCTAGGCCCACCACCACAAGGGAAGGGGACGACCGGAGCCGGCTCAACACGACGGCCACGCGGTAGCTCCTTCTCGCCGCGGCCAGCATCGAGGGGGGCTCCGCATCGCCGCCCCAGATCCACGTCGTGCCCCCACCGCCGCCCTGGATCTGGGGAGGGCCACCATGGCCGGGTGCCTTGCCCGCTCGCAGGCGCGAGATGAGGGAGGCGCGTTGTAGCACCGTCGCCTTGTCCGCCGCCGCAGGTGGGGTGTAACACCCTGGCTCAGGGCTTAATAGGATTAATAGGATACTCGTACCAACAAGTTGTAACTTCTTTTCTGGAAGCCCATCTCTTAAGAACTCCAAGGTTAAACGTGCTTGGCCTGGGTCGATGGGTGACCGACCAGGAAGTTCTCCCCAGGGCGCATGAGTGAGGACATAGTGCGCAGAAAAGACTGGTGTTGGTCTGTAAGGGCAGTCTATGTCCTAGGAAAGCTATCAGATGTAAGCGGGCCTAGCCTCGAGGAGGCGGGATGTTACAGCTGGCATCAGAGACAGGTTTATCGTGTTACTGTTCACAAGTGTATTTAAAACAAAAAGGCATTTGAAAAACGTGATTTCCAAACTAAAAAGTGTGCCAGTGGTCATATCCTTTATGCCCAGTTAAGGACTCTAGGTGGCTTAATTAAGTACTGACTTGGGGTTCTTGCATCATATTTCTCTTTCGTCGCTCATACGGCGTGCTATTGTATGAGTGCCACTTGTTTGAGTGGTAATGTATGGATCATTTGCCTCTACGCCTCGGTAAGTGTGAGTTGTGAGAGCATGATCGGATACACCACCGATCTAGGGTGAATGCTTATATGATGCTGGAGTAATTACATGTTCTACGCATGTTTTACAAGGGTATCTCATGTGTGGGAATTCCGTCTGTTGAGGCGATGCCATCAATAGGACGATGGTTCGGGTAGTTACTACCGTTGTACATGTATCTAGGGATTTGTGTAGAGCGTGTAGATAAAATTTACTGCTTTTATGCATTCATTGGGAATTGGGCTGAAATGAATCTTCTGCATGTACATAACATCGTTATCGTGTAGAACATATTAGATACGTATTTGAGAGATCGTTTGTATGCCACCGAATTTGTCGCTAGAAATTATTTATTTCATAAGTTTGTGAGAACATACGACACGTACATACATCATATTACTTGTGCATTTCATTCATGTCATGCATTCCTCCCCTTATAAATTGATTATCTCATTTTGATAAAAGTTGTATCACCTAAAATATGTTCCCACGGAGTAATAAGAGAAATTTTGCTACAGATGGCCCGCACGAAGCAGATCGCCTGTAACTCCATCGGAGGAAGAGCACATCGATGTCCGTTGGCCCTGAGGGAGCACCGCACCACGGACACCTTCTTGAGCGAGTTTAGCATGCCGACCTTGCTTTGGAGAGTGCTCCATGATGTGGGGTACCCAGAGGGTCAAGAGCCGGTGTACTCTTGGAATGAGAGCCAGTTAGCAGAGGATGGGCTTGCAGTGGTAGAAATCATGGTTCCTGCTCTTGGTGATGCTCTAGATTGGGATGGTTGGCACTTGGAGTTTGAAGGTCGCACTCCTGTTGAGGGTGTAGAGGGAGCAGCTTTCCGTGTCATCAGGGATATCATGAGCAGATTTCCCAGTGAGCTTGCAGCAGCTCTAGCTGGCACCTTTCCTAGGGATGATCCTCGTGATGCTATTTGGGTTCAGCCTTAGGGAAGTGCCTTGGTCAGAGGTCCAGCTGAGGGATAGGCTAGCGACAACCATGCTATGAGTGTTATGTTCGCCGCCATAAGAGCGTATGAAGGTCTTGAGAGTACCAACTAGACTTTGACTGGCTTACGTGGTCATGATAAGCTCAAGGTGAGAAAGCAGAAGAAGAAGCAGACGCGTGCTATAGCTAGTTTGCAGGAGCAATTGGCTGATATGAGCTTACAGCGGGACTAGGCGGTAGAGAGAGGTGATAGAGCTATACAACGGGTGCATACGTTGACTCAAGCCAACAACAATGTAGACCGCATGATTGGACAGTTGGTTTAGGAAAGGAATGAAGCCTGGGACGAGAGGGACCATCTGCTATAGAGGGTCGATGAGCTAGAGGAGTACAACGTCAACCTGCACGAGGAGTTTCACGTGCTCTACAATGGGGTTGGCCCATATGCTCCTCCAGACGCCGCTGGCATGGACATCGACGACGACGATGACGACGAGCCTGTAGTTTCACCTGGGGGCGTAGGTGACGTCTTCGACCCCGACGATGGCCCCGAGGAGTAGGCTAGTTGCCTTGCGCTAGTGTTTAGGTCCTGTCGCGATGACCTTTCTTTTGTTGGCATGTAACCTAATGTATCTTGCTTCGAACTTATGAGACTTGGCATGTGATTGGAACTTGGCTAGGAATGCGATATCTGAACGCATAAAAGTCCAGTGTATGTATGCTGGTAATTTGGTTGTATGGACGCGATGTTTGCTTTTGAAGTAATTTAATTAAGTGATGTTGTTTTAATTGGGATGTGATTATTGTGCCTCTGTTTTATTATATGAATTTATTCTCTCCAGTAAATTCAGTACGGCATAATTTTTCCTTCACTCACAATTATTACAGCTTCACTCAATCATTACTTGTTGCTGAAATATGCAGATGACAAATACTCACCGTACCACGTATGAGGTCGCTGAGCCCGGTGCTAATGGTGCTGGGACCGGTGGTGGTGGTGGAAACCACGGCAACAACAATGAGCCTGCCCATGAACCGCATTTGCCACCTCCCCCGTTTACCCCAGAGGTGTTCCTCGCACAGTTGCTCGGGAGTCAGTGCAACACGGAACAATCCCAGAAGAACATGGAGGATTTTCTACGTACCATCACCAACAATGTTCAGCACGGTAACAATCAGGGTAGTGGCATTGGGGTGAATCAGTATAGTAGCTTCAAAGATTTTATGGACACCAGGCCGCCAATATTCAAGGAAGCAACAGAACCACTTGATGCTGAAGAATGGATCAACACTATGGAAGATAAATTCCGTGTGTTGAGGATGACTGAGGTATTGAAAACTGAGTATGCTGCACATCAGTTGCAAGGACCAGCGGGAATGTGGTGGAAGCACCATCGCACAACCTTCCCTCCAAATGCTCAGATTACGTGGAGAGAGTTCGCTGAGGCCTTCCGTGGAGTTTATATTCCACCTGGGCTGACCGAGATGAAGTTGGGAGAGTTCTTGGTGTTGAATCAGGGCACCAAGACTATGACGCAATATTTGCATGCCTTTAATAACTTGTGTCGTTATGCTCCCGACATGGTTGACACTGATGCTAAGAGAATCGCCAGTTTCAAGAGGGGCCTCAATCCAAAGATGATGAAGCATGTGGGTACCAACACCCACGCCAGATTCAATGACTTCATCAGTGATTGTCTGAAGCAGGAAAAGAACAACAACGCCAGCACCGCAGCCAAGACTCGCAAGAGAGCCCTAGAAGGTGGTCCGTCCCAAGCAAGAGCACCTGCGGGAGGTCGTCCTCCCTATCGTCCATCTACACCTGGCGCTAGGTTCAGGCCACCACAGCAGAGAGGTCAGAATTTCTGGGGACCCTAGAAGCCTTACAAGATGGCAGTACAGTCTAACAAGGCAGCCGCAACTGCAGTACAAGGCAGTTCCAAGGGAGCTGTGGGATCTGCTGGTACAGTAAGGGGACCCTGCTACAATTGTGACCAACTCGGCCACTTCTCAAGGTTCTGTCCTTATCCATCGAAGAAGAAGCAGCAGACCTATCCTGCTCGGGTGCATAGTACGACTGTGGATGAGATTCCTGAGGGAGAGCTCGTAACCGCTGGTAAGTTTCCTATCAACGAAAACCCTACAGTTGTTCTATTTGATTCTGGATCATCGCATTCTTTTATGAGTCAAGCATTTGCACAGAAACATGAACAACTATGCACAGAATTGAGTTATGGTTACCGTATAAGTTCAGCAGGGGCTGATGTTTTGACCAATCGGATGGTTCGAGGGGCAACCCTTGAATTAGGTAGCAGAAAGTTTCGAGTGAACTTGATAGTTATGCCTGGACTAGTTCTGGATGTCATTATAGGTATAAATTGGATGAATGATTGGGGAGCAGTTATAGATACAGGAAGTCGGGTACTTACCCTTAAGGATCCCCTGGGTGAGGGTACTTTTCAAGTACCATTGCCTCAGAGAACATACCTTATAAGTGTGACATGTGCTACTGAAGTTATTCCTATTCATCAGATTTCGGTAGTGTGTGAGTTTTCGGATGTATTCCCAGACGAGTTACCTGGTCTTCCGCCAGATAGGGATATTGAATTTGGAATTGAGTTAATCCCCGGAACAGCTTCGATTTCAAGGAGACCCTATCGGATGCCTCCAGATGAATTAGTTGAGCTGAAGAAGCAACTAGAAGAGTTATCAAAAAAGGGGTTTATCAGGCCAAGCAAGTCTGAATGGGGGTGTCCCGCCTTGTTTGTGAAGAAGAAGAAAGAGGACACGTTGAGAATGTGCGTAGATTACAGGCCACTTAACGCTGTAACCATCAAGAATAAGTATCCCTTGCCTCATATTGATGTTCTATTTGACCAGTTAGCCAAGGCTAAGGTGTTCTCAAAGCTAGATTTGAGATCCAGTTATCATCAGATCAAGATTAGGCCACAAGATATACCGAAAACTGCATTTTCCACCAGATACGGGTTGTATGAGTATCTTGTCATGTCCTTTGGCTTGACAAATGCTCCTGTATACTTTATGTTTTTTATTAATACAGTTTTCATGCCAGAATTGGATAAGTTCATGGTTGTGTTCATTGATGACATTCTGGTGTATTCTAAGAACGAGAAGGATCATCAAGAGCATCTGAGAATTGTCTTGACCAGACTTAGAGATCATAAGCTATATGCTAAGTTTAGCAAATGCGAATTCTGGTTGAAGAAAGTTCCTTTCCTTGGTCACATTTTGTCAGAAAATGGAGTTTCAGTCGATCCAAGCAAGGTGCAAGAGGTTATGGATTGGAAGGCACCGACCACAGTTCCTGAGATTAGAAGTTTCTTAGGATTAGCCGGTTACTACCGTCGTTTTATACCGGACTTCTCAAAGATTGCCAAGCCAAAGACAAGTCTGCTATAGAAAGATCACAAGTAATTGTGGATAGAGGAGTGTGAAGCAGCTTTCCACACCTTGCGGAAACTATTGACCACTGCTCCTGTTCTAGCACAACCGAACATTGAGAAACCATTTGATGTGTTCGGCGACGCATCAAAAACTGGATTGGGATGTGTCCTTATGCAAGAAGGAAGATTCATTGCTTATGCCTCACGTCAATTGAGAAAGCACGAGGGCAACTATCCAACACATGATCTTGAACTTGCTACAGTTGTGCATACCCTAAAAATTTAGAGACATTATCTACTTGGTAATGTGTGCAATATTTTCACAGATCACAAGAGTCTCAAGTACATCTTAACCCAACCAGAGCTGAACATGAGACAGCGAAGATGGTTGGAATTGATCAAAGATTACTACTTGAATGTACAATATCATCCTGGAAAAGCCAATGTAGTGGCAGATGCTTTGAGTAGAAAGTCACATTGCTTGAATGTGCAGCCATTACTTGAAGATGGGTTCGATCTGATGCATCCTGCTGTGTTACATAGTATTCAGATTAGTTGCTCTTTTGAGAGTAGGATAATAGAAGGCCAGAAAACAGACAAGGAAATATTCCACATCAAAGAGAAAATAAAAGAAAAGTCGTCTAAGCACTTTAGAGTGGATGAACAGGGCGTGTTATGGTTTGACGACCGTCTTGTGGTTCCCAAGGATCGAGAGCTTAGGAATAAACTCATGGATGAAGCTCACCTTTCTAAGCTATCTATCCATCCGGAAAGTAGTAAGATGTATCAAGAACTAAGGCTTCGTTATTGGTGGACCAAGATGAAGAAAGAAGTTACAGCATATGTTGCCAGATGTGACACGTGTTGTAGAGTGAAAGCTATTCATATGAAACCTGCCGGTTTGTTGCAACCTTTGTCCGTCCCTAGTTGGAAGTGGGATGATATAAGTATGGATTTTATCTCGGGTTTGCCCACTACTCAAAAGGGACATGATTTGATTTGGGTGATTGTGGATCGTCTTACCAAGACCGCTCATTTCTTGCCTGTCAAAACAGAATATCGACCACCTCAATATGCCGAGAAGTGTATTGCAGAAATTGTGAGGTTGCATGGTATACCAAAGACTATAGTATCTGATAGAGGGCCACAGTTCACGGCTCACTTTTAGGAGCATTTGCACAAAGGCTTAGGAACTAGTTTGATTCGTAGTACCACTTATCATTCTCAGACAGATGGTCAGACTGAACGAGTGAATGCTGTTCTAGAGGATATGTTAAGAGCCTGTGTGTTGTCTTCTAGGAGATCATGCGAGTCATGGTTACCATTAGCTGAGTTTGCTTACAATAATAGTTATCAAGAAAGCATCAAGATGGCCCCATTCGAAGCTTTGTATGGCAGAAAATGTAGAACACCACTGAATTGGGTCAAGCCAGGAGATAGAAGGTATTATGGCATTGACTTTGTAGAAGAGGCCGAGAAGAAAGTTCATATTATCCAACAAAATATGAAGGCAGCACAATCGTGTCAGAAAAGTTATGCAGACAGAAGAAGAAGACCCCTTATGTTTGAAGTTGGTGACTATGTTTATTTGAAGGTCACGCCAATGAAGAAGAAACGGTTTGGAGTCCGAAGAAAGCTTGTCGCTAGATTCGTAGGACCATACAAGATCTTGAAAAGAAGAGGTCCAGTAGCTTATAAGTTAGAGTTACCTGAGACAATGAGTACCGTCTTCCCAGTTTTCCATGTATCACATCTCAAGAAGTGTTTGCGTGTTCCGGAGGAAAGAATAGAACCTTGAGGCATCCAACTCAAATCAGATTTGGTGTATCGTGAGCAACCGGTCCGTGTGTTAGACACTAAAGAACGTGCTACGCAGAATAGTGTGGTGAAAACATACAAAATACAGTGGAATCATCATGATGAGGGAGATGCAACTTGGGAAACAGGAGAATATCTACAAAAAGCTTATGAAGATTTTTATAACAAATGGTTCGTAAACCAAATCTCGGGACGAGATTTTTATAAGGGGGGAGGGCTGTAACACCTCGGTGCTAAGCATGCATTAACATTTTGCAAATCATGATCATAACCATTATTATGCATTCATAAGCATGACATGAAATATAGAATTGAAATATATTAATGAAACAGGTATGTGTATAGTCTTGTTTTAATAGATTGGATGCTATGTTTGTTTTGCCATGTGTGTACCTTGGTTGATCACCTAGACAACTTAGAAGTAATTAGAATGCATTTTGGAGCAAAGTTTGTATTCAAAATTTTGCCAAATTATGCTTTTAAAAATAATTCTTCAAAAATTGGGTTTTGAATTATTATTGATTTTTATTTGTAATTCAAAATCTACTTGGAATTTGATTTTGGTCATAAAAGCAAAGTTGTAGATCTCGAAAAATGGAGCAACTTTCATTTTTGCACCAAATCTTGAAAATGATTTTTGTTGCTCAAAATGATGAATTTGGGGCTGTTTGAATTTAGATTTTAAAAAGAAAATCGTTTCATTTCCTTAGCAGCGGGCCGCCGCTTTCTTGGCTCATTACCAGCTGGCCGGCTCGGCTTTGCCTCCGCCTCGCTTCTCGCTCATCTTCGCCCTTGCCAGCGTCTGCCCAAAGAATAACTTCACGGACCAGGCCCACACCACAAGCCGCCCACACAAGAACGCTACCGCCTTTCCCCGCCCGGTCGCACACTACCAGCCACCAGTACATCGGCGGCGGGCGCGGTCTCTCCCGACCGGCTATGCTCCGCCTTCAAAGCGGTCCGAACACGCGCACGCCACTCCACCCCGCACGTCATCCTGTCTCCTCCTCCTTTCTCTCCAGATTCGAGAGCTCATGAGAGCTCGCCTCCGAAGCCGCCCGTTGCCCGCCGGTGACGTACCACTCCTCCCACGCCTTTTTCTTCGATTCCCGCCGCCAGCAGCTCCGCCTTGGGTCCCTGCCTCGCTTGCCCTCGCTCACGCCTGCCGTCGTCGAGGTAAGGGCCGAGCTTGGCCGCCCCCTTTCTCTCTGGCGAGTGAAAAGGCCGCCGTCGCGTGGACCGTCACGCCGCCGGGCCAACTCCACCCTTCTAGTCGGTGCAGCTTAGGCGTGGTGTGCCTGGCACCCGCCAAGGCCACCGGAAGAGCTCGCCACGGTGAGCACACCGGCTACGGGCTCCTCCCCTCTCTCTCGGGTCATCGACCCGTGGGGCAGGGCCCACCAAGAAGATGGCGGTGGAAGTTTCGGTGCACGGCACACACGGGTGCACCAAATTGTTTACGCCCGACCGATTTTCGTTTTTGAAAGAAAAAGATTTCTGGAAAATGCTTTTAAAGGATTCTAAAATACATAGTTGCTGCTGTGGTGCCCCAATTTTGGTGAAACAAATTTCTTTGTGTTTCTTATTCTTAGATCTACAATATAAAAATGTTGCATGTCAGTTTTGGGATACATTTATGTAGAGCTTTATTTAATTCTTGATATTGCTGATATCTTGTAAAATGGTTAGTAAATCATATATGTTTTAGAAAAATATGCTTCCAAGTGAGTTATTCTTCTTGTGTAATGTACTTCCTAGGAAAAATATATGCCATGCATGTTCTGTAGAAAAATTATGAGGTGTAGTTCAAGTGCCTTTAATGGCTGATTTTTATTATTTTTGCTAGAGAGCAAAATTTGTATAAAACATGCATGTGATAATTTTTGTACAGTGATTATTTGTTCTGTAGAATATAGAAAAAATATTATATCTATTGTTTGACACTTTTCACAGTACAAAGTATTTTCATGTTCATAATTATGCCATAGCTTGTCATTTTTGTGTAGGCTATTCCACTTATCCGAATGCCATAAAAATTTAATGGTAGACTACTTAGGGTAGTACTGTGCTATGATAATTTTCTAAGATTTTTTCTAAGCTATAAAAATAGATGTTGCTATTCAAACCTATTATTAATTAGGGTTTAATCAAATGTTGCTTTATGCATGATTAATAAATTAGTGAAGCTTTGGTGTATCTTTGAAGCATTTAATGAGATGTGTTGACTTAGCATATTAGTAGTAGAAGAGAATGCAGTAGATGACATGTGCTTGTAGTACATGTTCTTGGATGATGTTGACTACCGTGCATTCAAGCATATCCATTGTGCTCAATTCATCCGATGCACCTTTTGCATAAGCACTTACGGACATGCATCATACAGGATCGCAAACCGAGAGCCCAGTCGTCATACCCGAGGAGCAGCTCGAGGTGCAGCCGTAGGAAGTGACCGAAGCAGACGAGGAGGACGTTGAGGAACTTCCGGAGTGCCCCGATCACCGCCCGAGCTCCTTCGAGAGAGGCAAGCCCCGGAGTATTTTTCTCCCCGGTTTGCAATTATTAATTAAATTCTTTACATTAATTGATGCATTACATTCAGAAGTTGTTTGCAACCATTGCTGCATTATACCTTGTCTATCTTTGTTATACTATATCCTTGTTACCCTGGTATCCGCAGTCGAGTCAATGCTTAGCTGGCTTAGACCGATAGAAGTCGGGTGATTTCCTGTCACCTGCGAGCTATAGGTGGTTACCTAGATCTGCTTGGATAACTATATAGTCATGGTATAACTAAGTGTTAAATGAAGTTGAGACCGGACGGAGACTTACAGAGTTTTGGACTGTAGTGCTTTTTGTCTATGTCGATTGAGGACTGACCGTTGTTGGGCCTTAGGTCATGTTGAATGCATACCTTGCATTTAGCTGGCCGAATAAAGTACCTTTCGACCATGAAGCTGGGAGATTATTCGGGCCGAGTAGATTGCCCGCAGCGCACTGTGTCGGAGCAGGTGTGGTAGGACACGGTGGCGCGAAGATAAGACCAAAGAGCAGTCGATCGGCCCCCGGGTACATGTGGTTCCTAGCAAACTCGAGATTCCTGGATAGTTGACTCAGTGACCGATACCTCACTTTAGCGGGTGAGTGAGGTTTGTGTAAGGAATAAATCACCAGCTGGTTAGGAATCGATTCGAATCGCCATCGCTCCTGGATAGTGAGTACTTGACTTGAGTTACTTCATCGTAGTAATGTTGATGGAACACTTGGACAGTTATAATGAATATGACATTATGGAAGTTGTTGATGATCATGGGTTATCATTAATTGCTTAATCACATGTTTGCTCTAGTATAGGTGCAAATCTAGTCAACAGGTTAATAATAATTAACTTGACAATAATGTTTTTGGAAAGGTTCTTGAAATGCTAAAAATGCCTCTTTTTGCAAATGAGTCAGCTACCCTACTATAAAGCCCTTCATAATCCTTGGTGTCACTTTATTTTTGGTTATGTCGGGTAAGTCTAGCTGAGTACCTTCTCGTACTCAGGGTTTTATTCCCACTTGTTGCAAATGGGCAGATGTATTACGGCTACTGTATCAACTGCCTTTATCCTGCGATGGGTGATGCTTAGGACCATGGGCATGGTCATTCTTACGTCTTGTCTGATGCTTTTGTTGGAGATGATCATTAGCTGGCACTGTATTTGAACTCCGTGTGAGTGTGTGTGGTTTTGAACAAATGGCTTCCGCTACTTCTATTTTGAACTCGTTTTGTAATAACTATGTTTAAACTCTGATGTATCTGTGATGCGAACTTTTATGTAATATGTGATGGTGACCGCTAAACTTATTACGATCTTGGCTGGTATGTGAGTTGGTTTGAAATCCTTCGTGATTTCAGGGACTACCGGGTTATACGGGCTTAAGTTTGCTAAATCATCTGCTCTGGCGGATGATTTTCTTACTTAATTTCGTATAATTGGTCAGAATGGTATCAGAGCCGATCCTTGCGGTTTCATGGGTGCGTGTGTCAGTTGCAAAGGCATGGTGCACATGGCTGGTGTGGACCCAGAGTGGTCACCCAGCATGGCACATGCGCTGGCACTGGACACACAGACGTGGCCAAGAGGGGACGTTCCTGGCCTAGGGTTGACCGACGAGGACGTCGGTCTCCTAAGGGGGTGAGGATGTAACACCCTGGCTCAGGGCTTAATAGGATTAATAGGATACTCGTACCAACAAGTTGCAACTTCTTTTCTGGAAGCCCATCTCTTAAGAACTCCAAGGTTAAGCGTGCTTGTCTTGGAGCGATGGGTGACCGACCGGGAAGTTCTTCCCGAGGCGCATGAGTGAGGACAAAGTGCGCAGAAAAGACTGGTGTTGGTCTGTGAGGGCAGTCTATGTCCTAGGAAAGCTATCAGATATAAGCGGGCCTGGCCTTGAGGAGGCGAGACGTTACATGGGGTAGGAGGATGCGCGCCGCCGGTGGGGAGAGGAGCCGCCGGCCTTGGCTGCCTTGCCGGATCTGGACCCGCTCCCCCGCCACCGGTGATGAGCAGCGCCGCGTGGGGGCGGAGGTGCTTGCTGGCGCTTGCCCAGCGCTCGCCAGATCTCGTAGGGAGGGAACGCCGGAGGGAGGGAGGGAGGAGCTCCCGCGTGCTCGACTGAGGCGGCAGCAGCGGAGGGCAGGCCAGGGCGACGGAGAGGACCGGAGTCGGCGTTGTCGGAGATCGAGTGGGTCGGTCGCGGCGCGTAGGGCAGGCTTGGGTGGCGGTAGCGGCAAGCGGCACAGGGGGGGGGGGCGCGAAGACCGGGGCGGCCGTGGACACCGTGGCGGCGTCGGTGGATCCAGCCATAGGAAGCTTTGAGGTCGTGTTGTTGGAGATTGGAAGTTTTTGGTGTGCGACCTTTTTTACTGTACATGACCTAAACCATAGTATGGGTCTCTATTTTAGGTTCCTTCTGTTGGAGATAGTATAAGGCCAAACCACCAATAAACAAGAGTATAAGAAAAAAAAGTTACAGAGAGAGGCAGGCAGCAGAGAACGTGGGCATGGATGGAGTAGCTAGTAGGAAGACGTAGCTCGTGGTCGTCGTTAAGAAGCATTTAACCACGGCTAAATCTAGCGATCGCGATAGGTAAATCTAGGGCGTCAAATTTTGAAATGTCACGTCGGGTGTTACATGAGGTGTTGCATGAGGTGTTTAGATATTAACAAAAAAACAAATTACAGAATCCATTAGTACTCCACGAGATGAATTTATTAAGCCTAATTAATCCATCATTAGCACATGTGTTACTGTAGCACCATATTATCAAATCATGAACTAATTAGGCTTAAAAGATTCATCTCGTAAATTAGTCGCAAACTGTGCAATTAGTTATTTTTTAGTCTACATTTAATACTCCATGTATGTGTCCAAACATTCGATGGGATAGGGAGTAAACTTTAGGGGGAGGTACTAAATAAGGCCTAAGACAAACGAGCTAGGGTAGGTACATGCTCGGGTCCTGAACGTCCGTCCAGCAGCTCTCGGCGTTTTAGCACGTCATGGCTGATGGGGCGTCGCCGAGCTCGAATATCCCAGCGGCCCCAGCGGATGAAAGGTCCTAATAGCTAAGGGGGTGAATAGCCTATAAAAATTTCTACAACAACACTTAGCAAACTGGTTAGATAAATATGAGGCGAAGCGAGTGTTGCGCTAGCCTACTAAAAATACAAACCACCTACCATAATTCTGGTTTATATAGTCTCTATCCACACAATGGCTACGTCACTACACTAAGTTAGTGTGCTCTCAAAGGTTAACTAAAGAGTCACACTAACCAAACTAACAAGCTCTCACGACTAGCTATACTAAAGAGCTTGACAACTAGTTTGCGGTAATGTAAAGAAAAAGAGTAAGATGGTTATACCGTCGAGTCGAGGAATGAACCAATCAATCACAAGAATGAATACCAATAAAGAACAATCACCTCAGAATCAAATGATGACACAATGATTTTTTACCAAAGTTCACTTGCTTACCTAAGCAAGCTAGTCCTTATTGTGGCGATTCACTCACTTGGAGGTTCACGCTAAATTGGCATCACACACCAAACCCTCAATAGGGTGCCGCACAACCAACATAAGATGAGGATCACATAAGCCACGAGCAATTTACAAGAGTACATTTTGGCTTTCCGCCGAAGAAAGGTCAAGAACCCCTCACAAATACCACGATCGGAGCCGGAGACAATCACCAACCTCCGCTCGACGATCCTCGCTGCTCCAAGCCGTCTAGGTGGCGGCAACCACCAAGAGTAATAATAGAATCCTGCAGCGAAACACGAACACCAAGTGCCTCTAGATGCAAACATTCAAGCAATGCACTTGGATTTACTCCCAAACTCACAAAGATGATGAATCAATGATGGAGATGAGTGGGAGGGCTTTGGCTAAGCTCACAAGGTTGCTATGTCAATGTAAATGGCCAAGAGAGTGAGTTGGAGCCGGCAATAGGGCTTAAATAGAGAGCCCCCACGAATAGAGTCGTTGGCTCTCTGTTCACTGAGAAATCAGGGCGACCGGACACACCTTGCCAGCGTCCGGTCAATGGATGACTGTCATGTCATCCCTCTCTTCAAATGCTGAGCACCCGATCTTAACGGTTAAGTCACGACCAGACGCACTGCTAGGATGACCGGACGTTGCTATGCCTGAGTCCGATCGTTTTCAGAGAGCTCCCCGAGCCTCTGTTTTGCGACTGGACGCGTCCGCTCCTGCACGATAGGACGCAGACCAGCTAGAGTCTGGTCATTTTCAGAGAGCTCCCCGAGCCTCTGTTTTGCGACCGAACGCGTCCGATGCTGCACGACCAGACACAGACCAGCGTCCGATCAGCTCTGCGCCTGCGCGCCAACTCCAGCGTCGCCTACGTCACCATACATCACACACGACCGGACACAGGCCCTGCGTGTCCGATCACCTTTACAGTGCAACGTCCGATCATTTGACCGAGACCACACCCAACTGCTGTCACTGACCGGATGCGCCGGTCCTATCGATGCCAGCGTCCAGTGTACTCTATGAAACCCTATCTTTTCTGTATAGGGGTGCCGGTGGCACCGTCGGACTGTCCGCACTCTATAGGGAGACACTCCGCTAGTGAAGTTTCGAACCCTTGCTCCCAAGTGCTAAACACAATGTGTATCACCTTTGTGCATGTGTGTTAGCATATTTTCACAAACATTTTCAAGGGTGATAGCACTCCACTAGATCCTAAATCTATATGCAATGAGTTAGAGCATCTAGTGACACTTTAATAATCGTATTTCGATACAAGTTTCATCCCTCTTAATAGTATGGCTATCGATCCTAAATGTGATCACACTCGCTAAGTGTCTTGATCACCGAAATAAAATAGCTCCTACCACTTATACCTTTGCCTTGAGCCTTTTATTTTTCTCTTTCTTCTTTTCAAGTCCAAGCACTTGATCATCACCATGGCATCACCATCATCATGTCATGATCTTCATTTGCTTCACCACTTGGAGTAGCGCTACCTATCTCACAATCACTTTGATAAACTAGGTTAGCACTAAATGTTTCATCAATTCACCAAAACCAAACTAGAGCTTTCAGCGGTCCAGGAACGCGAACAGCGCCATGTCCTCGGAGACCAAGGACGGCGCGGCCATGCCTGTCCGGCGAGCTACAGCTCCCGAAGGGGTAAGCGCTTCCTCCTTCGGCTGCGCCGCGAAGGTGAACACCGGGAGCAGTGGCGGCGGGGGAGGCGTGAAGAGGCAGCGCCGCCTCTGACGTACGGCTGGGTCTCGCATGCACGACGCTATAGGTGAAGGCGGGTCCCGCGCGGCCTCCGCGGTAGCCAGCTCCTCAAACTTGACTTGGCGCCCCAGGACTCGAGGAGCGGCGTGGACGGGCTTGCGAGGTCTGTGAGCAGCGCGGCCAGGTCGGTGATGTCGGAGAGCAGGAACTGTAAATGGAGTTGTCATTCAGGTTGACAAGTGGGCGGGATGCCACATCATCAAAACCAGCCAACGTGGAATGACATGTCAGCAAAACCACCTCCCAATACCACTATAGGGGATTATTTGTCCGATTTTATAAAGTTTAGTGTGTATAATACATAGTTTTATAGTTTATTCAGGGGGTTATGTAGACCACCCTAAATACATTAGAAGGTTATGTAGACTTTTTCCTATATATCACCATGCAATGCGAGCTTGTTGTCGTCGGCGTATGCTTCCATACTACTTCAAGTTATAGTTCATGGATAGCAGGTCCTACCCATTTAAAGTAGGAATAAAAACAAATTCTTGTGTTACAAATTCCTATGTTCCGAACATCATTATGTGTTAAGTGCATTTTATCAATTATACACTTTTGCAACTAGGATGTTAAAAAATCGCATGTTCCAAACGTTCCCTCCTATTTCTTTTCTGCGCTTTTCCTTTTCTTAGTTTTGCCACTAGACTTACTTTCCTTTCCCGTGTTTTTTTCCATTCTTATGTTTTCCATCTCTTCGTTCTAAACAGGTCCTAAATTTGTGTTTTGGCTTGCCTTCTTTTTTAATGTAAACACACTTCGTGTTCTTGCGCCCATAAGATCCATGTAGATGTTCCCAAATCCATTCTGACGGTCGTTCATTTTTTGGCCAGGGAACGATCCGACCGGGAGTGCCTGACTTCGCTCTTAAAAAAGTGAAACATTTATTTTAAAATGCTACAACTTCTAAATAGTGTATCCATTTTTAATTACATCTGTACCGGTATGTTCTATGTGACGAGACAAACAAAACTAGATTCCACTTGCATATGTTTCGAAGATTTTTTTAGTAGCAATTTATGTATATTAATTTATAACATAGAATTTATAACTTACAACTTTTGAACACAAGTTGTATTGAATAACTTATGTACACAAGGTGTATAAAATAACTTATGTATATAAGTTGTGTTTCATAACTTTTGTACATATGTTATGTTCCATAACTTTTGTGTTTCCATAATTCGTTTTTTTGTGTTTCCAAGGTTTAGCATAAGTTATACATTAATTGTTCATTTGTGTTTAATAACTTTTGTACATAAGCTTTGTTTCATAACTTTTGTATTTGGAAACTTTGAGATAAGTTATATGTTATAAGTTTTATGGTTTAAGTTATACGTACTCCCTCAGTCTCAGTCTCCGCCGTTTATGCCTTGTGCCGAGAGACCAAGGAGCACAGATGGCTCACGTCCTTTGCAATAAACTCTGTGATCCAATTAATACGCATGCGTGCATGCAACAAAGGAGCGGCCACGATGGCCTTAAGTCCTCCGCAGAGTGGCGCGCATGCAACCAAAGAGCGGTCACGTCGTAATTGTACGCAATCCATCTGATGAGTCGCACGCACGCGAGACACAGCCATAATACGAATGACCACCTCGGATGACGGAGACTATTGGAATTTTTTTTTCTTAGACGACGGAGACTAATAGTCAGAGAGAGTATAAGTTAATATACATGAATTGGTACTTGGAAAAAAAATACTTCAAAACATATGTAAGTGGGGTTTAGTTTTATTTGTCTAATCGAGTAGAACACATCGGTGTATACAGAATTAAAACGGATACATCGTTCAGAAGTTATACCATTTTGAAATAAATGTTTCCTTTTTTTTATGACGTTAGGGGTCCTGGAAAATACGCACAGGAGAGGAGGCGTCAGCGGTCCGGAAAAAACGCGCAGGAGGGGAGGCACGGTACCAGGTGTAAACGCGCAGCTGTTGGTTGGGTTGAGTGGCTGCCAAAAAGAAAAGAGATGGATTTTTTTTTTTAAAAAAAAAAGGTATGTCTGAAACGAGGTATTCACCCAGGGCCCCGTTGGAAGGAATATACACTCCCCCGCCGCGGCACTGCATGTCTGCACCTGCCGGGAAGAGCCCATTCAGTTCCCTGAAAATGTCCACGGAACTAGAAGCACTAGATCCATGCCCATTGTTAGAAGAAAATTCAGCCTAGATGTGAATTTGGCCCAAGTATATCCTGGATGTGTGAATTAGGCGAAAGTGACCCAACAGGCTGGCAAGTCGGCCCAACAGTATTTTGAGATTGCTGGGGTTGGGCGGGCCTTGTCGACGTGGCTGGCGCAACAGTGTATATATATATATATATATATATATATATATATATATATATATATATATGCTGATTTTGGTTAGTGCGGGACCATGTTGGCGCCGCCGCTTTTGTTTCCGCGGCCAGCACCAGCAGCCAGGTCAATCCGGCTGAAAGTGCTGCTGCCACATTCTTGCTCTTTCTTTTGTTTACTTTTTTTTTTTTTTGGTTTCAGAGGGGAACACTCCGCCTTGTGACCGGCACGTTACGGGGGCGGCTAGCTAAACTGGTCGGAAACCGACACCCGCAGGCTTGCAATTGCAATGCAAACAGCCTAACATTTTCTGACTTTTTTTTCTTTGTTTTGTCTCTTCGTCGATCCGGCAAGCAATGTGAGGAGTTTTGTGTGGTTCAACGCGAATTCGGCAACAGAAGCAAATGCTGGTAGTACTACTAGTCTACTACTTCCTCGATCGTCAGGTGAAGGGGAAAAATACTACTCCGACCTACGTACTTGTTTGAGCATTACGAACTTGTGACCGAGGTTCCACTGACTTGCGTGCGTTCGTTCGGCGCGCTTGGGGGTGGGCCGTCTCTTGTGGGCAGCAGGTCGTCGCTAGGCGAGCGACATCCACGCGCACTGCCAACCACGCGCGCATCGCATGGCATGCATGTCGAACAGCTAGCCTTTTGAGCCTGATGAGACGCCACCCACCTCCCCATCTCGCGGCAATGAATCCAGGCGGCCGGAGTTTGGTAGCTGACGGCGACGGGGACGGGGACGGGGACGGAGGCCCGCAATGCGTCGGATCGGAGGCCCGATAGGTCCATCGTAGCGACAGACCGCGTGGTGGCCGAGCCCCCTCTACCCATACCAGAAAACCCTGTAATTTTTAGACAAAGTTTTGTAGGATATGAGGGCTAAGATTTAAGATCGAACAGTATGTGTTATTCAATCCCCTCTAAAATATTTTCTGGATTCACCGCTGCTCTTCTGTACACGAATATATGACCGTTCATTGTAGAAAGACAACACAGGCAGCAGACGAATACGTGTGCACTTTATACTCGGGCTCGAGTCGTCTTTTTTTTTTCGCAGCTCTGATGACTTGCTTGCCTCCATTCGGCCACGCTACTATTGGCGGGCTTTAGGGTCTTCCAAGCTGCGCCCGACGCCCGAACCGACACTTGCGAGGGCAGACGGCTAGCAGCTACACACACACACGACTACACGAGGCAAGCACGAGGAAGGCTGGAAAGGTGGGCGTGCCATGCTAGGCTAGCAGTAGCAGCGGCCAAGTCAGGCCTGGCATCCCCACTTTCCATCACCATCAGGCCATCAGGTCCAAACAAATCTCTTGCAGTCCAGCAGGCAGCAGCGGAGTCCCACGCTACTTTTCTCCCCCACGCATCAGTGTCTGCATGTGCAGCTAGCTGCGATCGCCTATCGCCTCGCCTCGCTCGCGCACATGCATGAAAACGTGGCACACTGGATTCAGTGAGGTGCATGCTGACGGCTGGTTGGTTCCCTTCCAGTAATCCAGTTCCAGCCAATCTCTTGTCTTTCAAAAAGTCCCACCTAATTAATTTGATGGAGAAATCAAATCCAAGGGGATTATTATTGTGCTGTATAGAGTTTTGACCCACACACATCATAGATAAATTCTTTTACCAAACCTTGCTTAGGGTTAGGGATTCTTTGGAGCCCATGAATTTCGTAGGAATGGTATAGGAATCGGTTTAATTCAACGTGAAAACTTAGGATCCGTAAAAAAAAAACACATTTTCCAAGTGTGTGCCTTAATTAAGGTATTGGAAACAAATTATTGGCCGCACCCAAACCTCCGAGAAAGTTTAGCAAACAAGTGTGCCAATGTTGGCCATCGATCCTAAAGAAGCCTTAAACCAAGCACTCATATCCGTGATGCATACATAAATTAATAATTAAAGATTTTGGTGTTCAAATTTTGTCCGCCAATATAAGGTAACGTATTCTGAGAATAATATGCATATCATACATTATATTCCACCAATCACATGATGAGTTGACCTAAGGGCGTGTTTAGTTCCGAAAATTTTTAGCTTTTGGCTACTGTAGCACTTTCGTTTGTATTTGGCAAAAATTGTCCAATTATGGACTATTTAGGCTTAAAAGATTTGTCTCACGATTTCTCGGCTAACTGTGTAATTAGTTTTTTTCGTCTACATTTAATACTCCATGCATGTGCCGCAAGATTCGATGTGACGGTTACTGCGCAAAAATTTTTGGATTCTGGGGGAAACTAAACGGGGCCTAATTTTAATAGTGGGTACATACACGCGTCTTTTTCTACCAAGTTAAACCGTCCTACTACAGTTTCTGGATCCTTGCATTTGTAAACTGAAGGAGTACATATTTAGCAACTACTCCCTCCCTTCACAAAAGAATGCGATTATGGAAACCATGCCGGTCAAACTAGTTTAAGTTTGATCAAGTTTAAAATAAATAATCAATATTAGCATTTATATCTCCAAATAAATTATTATGAAAATATATTCTATAATTAATCTAATGATACTTATTTTGTCTCATGAGTGTTAGCACTTTTTCATAAAAAAAATAGTTAAAGTTTAAACTGTTTGACCCCTCGAAATATGATAATTGTATTCTTCTGTGGATGGAAGTAATATTATTACTGGGCTCATGAGACTACGAAACACCTTGGCATATCTGTATGTATGTGACGTTTAAGCAAACACATCTCTAAACAAATGTGGTCGATGTGGTGATATTCGGCAGGCAACCATGCAGGCCCAGATTATAAACTTAGCGTAGGATGGCGAGAGGAAAAATAATGCATGCTAACGGGCACTCATGGCTATGGGCTGTGGCTCCCGAAGTGTAGAAGTGGCGATCACGATTTGGTTTGACTGCAGGAATTATTGGTTTGGCAACTGGAAACAGGGGAGCAGTCGGAGCACGGAATTCATTGGTTTTGACAATTAATTGGAGAGATCGATGGTGGTATCCATGGTACATGTGCACACTTGTTTAACAATATAATGTATTGATCCTCTGTCGACTAGGAGTAGGAGCACGACATACATACGTACGTGCAAGACGCTTTATTTATGCCGGTATATGCTCCTTCAATTCAGCTCGTACTACACGGTTAACACGAAATGCTCAATTAATCACCAGCCTATTTATTTATAATTACAAACGCATGCATGACCTTGCTAGCTAGCTGCTGGGGCTCTGGACAGTACATGAACGTCGTCACCACATGCATCCTGCCATGGAAGCCGTCGGTGGGAGTTCATATTGATTGATTGAATTCGATCCCCCCGATCAATCATGCATTCTGCGAATGAATTATTGAATGTGCGTCGCCCGTCCGGCCCCATTAGTTGTTCAAACTGTATAGATCCGTTAACCGTTTCTTTCATTTTCCCAACCCCAATAGACAGTGACGTCCAATCCAATATAATAGCCGTCCACGGAGCGGAAGAAGAGAAGAGAAGAGAAGAGCGAGACCCCGCCCCATCAGTGGAGATCTCGTGTCATGCATGTCTCCGGTTAATCCTCACGATTATTTTTCAGGGAATGATGATCTGATTACGTACGAAGTGATGGTCCCGATGGATCGATGCATGCAGGTACTACTGCTGCTGCTGCTGTCACTAGTTTTGAACAAAAATAAACCAAGCAGAGAGTCGCATGCATCATGCATATCACAACTTGACCACCATCCACGCACATGCATGCAGAATTTGAAAATGGTCCACGCAGAGACGGTGAGGATGGTGGATGGAATGCAGAGAGAGAGAGAGAGAGAGAGAGAGAGGCGATCCCCAATCACATCAGACGGTCATGGATGGTCCTTATATATATTAGCTTCCGTGAACTGTATGATATCATTCCTGGTCCTTGCCTTGGTACGTACGTATGACGACACTAGCGTTTATTCCTCACCAACCAATTGCGTAGTACTTTACGTGCTGCTCATGCCACCCAGCCAACCAATGCAAGTGCGTGCTGCATCCATGATGAGATAGCTAGTCGATCGAGTTGCATGCATGCACGGCAGAATTAGAAACTAGGCGCAGTACTAATCCGTAGTTTAGTCAATACTCCTACTCCGTACGTATATACTTTCTCCGGCGCAACGTGCTGTTTGCAAGTGCCAAACATTAGTACTTCTTCAGGCGTGCTCCTACCTACTTAGCTCCTCGATCTGCTTCGTTCTTCCTCAAGCAAGCCCTGCATGCATGGTCGTGGAGATGGAGATTACCTTTGTTTTGTTTTTGTTGCGTTGGCAGGCATCGGAGTTGGAGCTTATGAGCATCATCAGATAAAAAAAAGTCACGGTCTCTCCTGGATTTTTATTTAGGCGCTGTTTAGTTTTCAAAAAAAAAAATTTGCCTCAGTAAAAGAGCATGTTTGGACATATGTATAGAGTATTAAATGTAGACGAAAAAAAACTAATTGCACAGTTCTCGGCAAAATCGCGAGACGAATCTTTTAAGCCTAATTAGTCTATGAAAAGCCTTAAGTGCTACAGTAACCCCACATGTGCTAATGACCGATTAATTAGTATCATTTGATTCGTCTCGCAGTTTCCTAATGGGTTCTGTAATTTGTTTTTTTTATTAGTATCAAAAACCTTTCCCAACGTCTTTTCGATACATTCGATGTGACAAAAAAAAAATTTAGCTCTCCAACTAAACACACCCTTAGTTTACGTACCTGTGACTTGTGAGCGCGAGATCCTCCTCGTCCTTGCTTGTGGTCCAGAGCTCACGTTCTCTTCCATGCACTCACGCGCGCAGATCCAGACGAGACGAGGTGTCTGTGTCGGCAGCGCCTGCGCGCGGGCTATATTTAAGCCTGTTTGGGTAAATTTAATAGCTTTTAATTACTTTAGTAACTTTTCAACCAAACGCTACGACTAAAAGCTATTAAAAAGATTTTAATCTTCTCTAGCAACTCTGGAGTTACTAAAAGTGATTAAATCGTTTAGTAGCTAAATTTTAGCTCCAACCAAACCCCTTGTAATTATTCCCAGGGTCTTCGGTAAACTTTTCTTTCCCTGCGGCACCTGCTTCTGCTTTACCTAAGCTTGGAGCTGTCACAGAACAGTAGTCAGCATACGCATGTGCATGATTAAATTATGCCAGTACTAGTGCACTTCTCTAGTAGCACTAAGAACACTCTGGAAGACCCAGCCATGTTCCCATGACACAGTTAGTCTGTTCGCTTATTGGTTTCAACCAGTCCAAACCAGTCAACTAACCGTGTTTTCCTCTCACAATAAACCAGTACCAGCCAATCCAAACCAGTCCAGAAACCAACCAGCGAACAGGCCCAGTAGCTTGTTCGCTGGTTGGTTTCAGTCAGGGATTATCAACCAGTCACCAGCACTAGTCGGACTTATCAACCCAGAAACCAACCAGCGAACAGACCGAGTGACAAATTAGGAGTACACCTACAGGACGATTGTTTCTGTAGTGACGTACGAGTACTACGAAGTACGTTGTCGAGGCATGATTGGCGTGACAGTGCGATGATTAGAGAGAACAACGAAGATGGTAAAAACCCTGCCCCTGAATCCCTGATACTCCTACAAAACATCATGTACGAAAAGGACCGTGCCTTTCCTGCTTCCCGTGGGTGTTTTTGTTTGGCCTATCATCGAGGTCCTAAAGTATTTTCTCGTTCCAAAGCAAGGCAGACAGGGATTGGGTATTTTACATGAACATACCTCAGTCTAGAATTTTACTTTGTGCTATTCTAGCTGCCATGCAACTCCAACACAAGATCCTACGTACGTAGTAGCTGCCAAATTCCATGGTTCCAACTTCCAAATCTCCACAGCGCCGTGTTACTCAACCATAGCACCAAGTGTTACTCGACAGGCTCTTCACTATGATGCACTTCGTTTAAGCATTTGAGATTGTTTCACAACGGTAAAAATTTGAATTAAGTCTTTTTTTATTTGTAAACTCTCCGTTTACTATCTTTTCATGCGTACTTTTGTATATCCTATAAAAGAATTCTAGAGCACCAAAACTTGTGAAACTTGTTAAATTAAGACCATCTTGCTATGATACACTATAAAACGTTAACATTTTATTATATTTTGGCGATCATATTATTTGAGTTAAGAACCACCAACAGACACATGCTAATTTTGGAGTACCTTTTGTACTTGTGGCTAGATTAGTTGGAAGCGGGTCATTTGTATATATGCGACTATATGTTGTTAATTATCTATTGCACATTATTATATTGCACGGTTTGAAGTATTTATACGCGGTTCAATTCATTTGGTCTCGAACTATTAAACCAGCTCTTTAACCGGTTCTTTATGGCTGGACCAGTGAAACGATGACATCATCAATTCAATGTCTGATCAAGTCCTAATAACTATTGGTTAAATAGCCATGCTATTTTTTTCTAGAATAAACCCACGCAAGATGGAGCGGGGGAGATGTGAAAACAGGAATAATCATGTGACAAAGAGGGCACGAAAGTCCAAGCAAAAAATAGCTTCACCCAAGTATCGACGTCTCAAACAGTCTTGAAGATGAGAAAAAAAATATTATTTTTACTGCTCACCTATGTGTATATCAGTTGCACTAACTAATCACCTAAACAAGCTTATTACCACCCAAAGCCCCAAGAAACACAATAATGGACAAATGCTGCATAAAAAAAAAAACTAACAAACATCTACACCTTGCACGCTGCTTGCTCTCATGCTTCATGATGATGCCCTCCGATCCACCATTGACCCTCACCTGGTCACTTGGCATAAGCCATCCGATCGAAAAGTGAAAAAAAGAGAGAGAATATATGATTTGCTCTAGTTGTGGCCGCATCATACATTTGGTCGATTTCTGCTTGCTACATACACCGACATAACCCGAAAAGGAAGAAGAAGAAAGGAGTACAGTAAGAGGAGGATGAATGAACACATGCACGCACGGCGACGCTTAGTTGTTGCCGCCGCCGTTGGCCTTGGCTTTGGCCTTCCTGAGGTGCGCCATGGCCTTCTTGAGCGTGGGCCGGAACCTCTTCATGTCCAGCCGCACGTCCTGCTTGTCGAGGTAGGCGTCCTTGAGCGACTCCCAGCCCTTGCTCTTGATCCCGTTGGGGTCCGTGAAGATGGGGTGGTCGCGCGGGTACTGGTCGATCAGCGTGCTCTCCTCCGGCGTGATCCGGTACTCGAGGTAGCGCAGCCCCATGTCCCTGGACGGGCCCCGGAAGTAGCCCGCCACGAACTCCAGCCCGCCCAGCGGCACCACCTGGATGACCACCCCGCCCGTCGGCACGAACACCATGTTGGTGAGCCCGGCGCCGTGCACGCCCATGATGGCGTCGCAGCTGTTGGCCAGCTCCGCGAAGGGCGCCACCTCGTGCGTCCCCTCCGACACCACCACCTCGAACCCGAGCCTCTCGGCGCCGCGGACGATCTCCTCCGTGTTCACGAACCGCCGCGTCCGCGCGCGCGCGATCAGCAGCAGCCTCGGGTGCTTCGTCGGGTCGGCGGCGGCCACGTCGCGCGGGAGCCCGTAGGTGGCGCGCATGAACTTGGTGAAGTCCAGCATGGAGTAGCCGTTGGGCGCGCGGCGCGGGTCGATGCTGAAGTCGTCGTGGCTGGTGAGCCCCACCTGGACGTGCCGGAAGCAGTGCACGCGCGGGTCCTTGTCCAGGTCGACCAGCTCGTAGTTGGAGATGGCCTTGAACACCGGCTCGAACTTGCCCACCCACCACGCCCGGAGGTCCGTCACCAGCAGCAGCACCTCGCCGGAGTACTGCCGCGCCGTCAGGAACAGCGGCAGGATCACGTCCGTGAACGCGTGGAAGTAGTTGCCCGTGTACCCGCGGTCCGAGAACACCAGCGCCGGCACGTCGTATCGGTCCGTGCACGCCGGCGCCTCGCCGGACACTGACTGCACAGTCACCACGCGGACGACGTGCATCGCGTTCGGGTCAGCCTTGCGCGGGTACGGCTTGATGCGCCACGACTCCGCGCGGAAGGTGCGGTCGTCCGCGCCCGGCGGCGCCACCAGCGTGACGCTGGCGTTGGCGCCGAGCACGCGCACGTCGCCGTCGAGCTCGCACCAGTCGATGCGGCGGTTCGAGGTGATGTCGCACAGCGGCTTCCACTCCCGCACCGGCGCCTCCGAATCTTTGCAACCATTAAAAAAATCAGTTAAGCACGTTGCTTGTGAGCAAATCATGGAATGACCGGCTGGACAAGAAAAGGAACTCCAAAAGAGTGTTTTTTTTTTCAATAGCAGCAAAAAGAGCTTGACGGTGAATGAACAAGGTTCATGGTAGACCACCGTCCACCGGACCCTAGGGAATTATGATCGCACGAGAGGCCTAGAAACGGGGCAATCCATCAGCTATTGGAACGGGATGATGCGGCCTACTAGTACGTTGCTCTCATCTCAAGAAAGGCGAAGAAGATGAGACGGAGCGGCACGGACACAGAGGATAAGAGAGTAGGAGTAATCAAAAGCAGTGGTCCAAGAGCAGCAACAGCATCGGGCCCTGCGTTGAGATACTTACCTCTGTCCGGTGAAGGAAGTAAGGTCTTGTTTACATGCCAAAAATTTTGACAAAATAATATTATAGCAGTTTTTATTGTTATTTAGCAATTAGTGTCCAATTATAGTCTAATTAGACTTAAAAAAATCATGAATTTCGTCTAAACTGTGTAATTAGTTTTATTTTTTATTTATATTTAATGCTTCATGTATATCAAAGATTCGATGTGACGGAAATCTTAAAAAAATTTGCAAAATTTTTTGCAACTAAACTGGACCTAACTGTGCAGTGCCAGTTAGAGTGCTTTTTCTAGTAAATACTATTCATATTTATAACTTCAAATTAATTTATTATAAAAATAGATTTCGTAATTAATCTAATGATGTTTATTTGATATTATAAATATTTATATTTTTTTAACTATAATTGGTCCAACTTGAAGCGCTAAACTAGGACAGTGTTCCAGAAGGCTGCAAAAAATTGCGCGTGGTGGAAAACGCTACGACTGGTAGTCCGACCAATATGCATTTTGCAACGACATGCCTAAGACCCTGAAGAATTGCACGGACGGTCTTTTCTCTTCGTCGTCCCTCACATTGGTTGGGTTAGCAAGCTGCTAATGGAGTAATTTGATGGGAGTGAAAACATCTTTTTACAACAAAAGAAGAGAAGAATCAGGGAGGATACCTGCTTGCTTAACCTCTGGAACCGCTGGAACATGCTGCTCAGCAAGAGCCTTGACATCCTGCATAGCAGGAGGAATCTGCTGCGCGGGAGCAGGGAGGATGGCAGGGTCAGAGTGAACCACAGAGGGTGAGCTGCCATTGCTGCTGCTTGTGGTGGCGGCGGCGGCGGCGGCGGCGGCGGAGGAGGAGGAGGAGGCGTTGCTCCTCTTGGAAGGATTGGCAACAGCATCCTGCACCTTCAGCTCCTCGTCCTCAAGAACACCTGACCAAGAACACAGCACCTCGTTAAAATCCTGCATTTCCCCTTCCTTCCCAAAGTGGGAAACCAACAAACAAACAAAAGAGCGAGCTATGCATTTATGTTGCTTGAAAGAGTGATACCAATACCAGTAAGTTAGCGAGCTATGCATTTATGTTGCTTGAAAGAGTGATACCAATACCAGTAAGTTAGCAGTTGGAGGTTGAGTGATTGCTTTCTCACCTGATTCTTGCGTGCTGTTCGCGGCTTCCTCTGACGACACGGGGGGAAGAAGACCGGCAGCGGAGGCGTCATCGTCCTTGGCAGGAACCGCCTCGCCCTTGCCACCCGCTGCGGCAGGATTCGCCGCCGCGGAAGATGCATCACCGCTGTCCCCCACAAAAGTCTCGTCTCTCCTCGTGTCCTCCAGCGGCGCATTGCGTCCGGAATCTGATGAGAGGAAAAAGAGAACCCAAAGCGATTAGAGGGGGGGGGGGGGGAAGGGAGGAACGGGGAAAACCCAGTCTTTTTATCAGATTTTGGGCTTTGCGTGCAGCGGTGCAGGACGGTGGGAGTACAGGGCACACGAGGCCGGACAGTTTGACCCCATGGAAGGGCAAGCACGGCCACTCAATCTCGAAACAACAGGCGATGCCTTGCCGGCGGTGTTTACCTGGCGCCGAAGAGGAAGCCTTGCCGTCGTCTTTGTCGAGCACCTCGGCGTTGCTCCCCGCCTCGGACATGGACAGCGCGTCCGGGTCATGCTTGCCCAAATCTGAACGTGAACAAGATCGTCAGGTCAGGTCGTGGATTGGTACAGTAACCTCGTTACTGATGATGGGATCAGTTAATGTGAGTAGGGAGTTCGCCCTGTACTTGGAGGAGATCCCAGGGATTAGCTGACGGCTCACCTAATCGCTGCGTGGAGTTGGAGGTGTCGGCGGTGGCGGCGCCCACCAGCGAGCTGATCCCAGCCGCATTGCTGGAAATGGGGCTGACTGCTCCAGCAAACATTCAGAGAGTCAGCAGGCATGGATTGCAACCGGGAATGGGATGGGACGGAGAGACAGATGGAATGAGCTGCGGTGCAGCGGCTTACTCATGGCGATGTGGATGGCGTCGAACTTGGCAGTGGAGAAGTAGGCGCAGGTGACGAGGAGGAAGCCCGCGACGAGGGCGAGGCCGAATTTGCGCGGCTCCACGCGGCTGAAGCTCTTGACCAGCTTGCCGCCGTCCTGGTGGGCGGCGTAGCTGTACGGCAGCTTGCCGCCGCCGTCCATCCCCATGCCTCACCTCCCCTGTCCCTGCCCCGGCCCCCTTCTATCTCCAGAGCAGTAGCAGCGGCAGCAGAGTAGCAGAACCTCCCTCTCTCGTGAGCACGCAGCACGCACGGCACCTGCTGCCCAGCGGCACACAGGCAAAAAGCCCCACGCCGAGGCTAACGCGGCGAGGCAAGGCGAGGGGAAGAGGTGGGAGGGGGAGAAGAGAGGAGCCTCCGGGAGGGGTGGCGTCCGTTTCGTCCATCTCTTCACCCCCCTCCCCGCCACCTCCATTTATTCCTCTCCATAAACTCTGCCTGTCATCATGGCCCTCCCTGTTAACAGTAGACTGCCATCCCTAGTATTTTACTACTTGCGTTTTTGGGAACCCAATTTTCATGTCCTGCCAATACAGAAGGCAGCTGGAGCTTTCAGAGAAAAAAAGAGAGTATAATATTAAAAAATGAGATGGCTGGCAAGTGTACGGCCTGTTCGGGTTGATAAGTTCGGTCGAAGCTGGTTTGCGGAAAGAAAAACACTGTTATCTTATTTTGTCTCGCTAATAAACTCTAATAAACTCTGGTGTGTTCTCAAAATTTTGCAAAAATTTTCAAGATTTTCCGTCACATTGAATCTTAGACGTATATATGAAGCATTAAATATAAATAAAAAATAAAACTAATTACACAGTTTAAACGAAATTCACGAGACGAATCTTTTAAACCTAATTAGACTATAATTAAACACTAATTACTAAATAACAACGAAACTACTATAATATTATTTAAAAAAAAATTCGCCGACTAAACCAGCCCCGGCTAAAATCACCGAGGGAACAGGCGGGTAAAAATGAGCCGCTGGGCTGAACCACCGGATGGGGTCCGTCAGTCTGCAGACAGACAGACAGACAGACAGGCTCGCTGACACGCAGTGCATTATTGATAGCTCGAGTAGCCGCCACCGGGGCGATCCATGGGAAACGGAGCGGAGGACCAAGCTCCAGAACGGACGGTGCATGGCTCCATGCGATGCGGGGGGGATTGGGAATCTCTCTCGGAGCCGCCTTGGAGTGGAGGTGAAGATCTATCGTTTCACCGCACGAACGAACGAATCATTGCCTGGTACTTACTCTACTGTCGTTACAACGTGCTCGGTGGTACATGGCCGTCAAGCACTCGGCACATGCACTGCACTGAGGATCTGAGACGATCTCCTCGCGTTGGTACAGGAAATTCGTCGGGGTGCCTACTGGCTTCCCCTGAAATCCCTGATGGCCTTGTGAGGAGAAGGCAAAGGGTGTTCGCCTGGTACACAAAAGCACTATGTACCAGCGGTTCCAGGTGATTCAATAGTGTTTTGTGAGAGAGAATAAGCTGAAATAAAATGAAATAAACCAAGACAAGAACAGCCGAACATGTGTGGACGAGCAAGCGTCCTCTGAATCTCGGAAGCCTGTCTGAATCGCGTGACTCATCGACCCGTTGAAACTTGTCTGCGCAGAGCGAAAATAAGCAGAAAATTGCGTCCATCTGCCCATGCCTGCAGCGTTGGTACAAGACACGGACCGGATGACTTTGAGGTGTGACGAAGCTGCTGAAAGAGAGGGGGATCGCTCGAGCTCAAAAGCCGCCAGCGCCCCGGCGGAGGAACGCCCCGGCAAAAGCGACGCGGGGCCCTTTGTCTTGCAGGTTGACAAAAAATGGCAGTAAACCTTCCCCTCGTTTACTGAACCACTCTCAGCAGATCATCAGATGGGAGCACAACTGTGTCTACAGTACTCGTGGTGAGTGTAATAAAAATGTGCAAGTACTATCTCCCGCAGTGATAGCTGGATGAGTACCGTGAGGTCGACAGTAACAACGCTGCTGGTGAGTGGTGACCGGTGTGGTGAAAATCCTGTAGCACGGGTGCTACGATTAGTAGGGCGGATTCAGTAGCGCCGGAGTATCTCTCGGTAGCGTGTGCTGTTCTGTAGTACTACGAGCACTTAGGAGGATTATTTCTCCCATTGTAATGATTCTGTTGTTTTGTCACGGTTATCAGTTGCTCTCTTCGCCATCCTTTTCTTACATGCTACACGTACTACTGTAGCTGTTCACAGGTGACCTTTTCGCCACTCAATTGAGCAAAGCTTCCAGGCAGGGTGAGTTTTCTCTGTCGGCGTATGGCAAGCTCCACCACGAGCCGGAGAGCACATTAAATCCTGGACACTTGCACAACTGTAGCACATGAGAATAATCAGCATGTTCGTTTCAGCTGAAACGATCGTAGATTATAAGCTAGAAGTACTGCTGGCTAGTTTGGTGTGAGAGAAAAATATTATTGTAGCTTATAATCCACGATCGTATAAGCTGAAACGAACAGGCTTAATGGATCTGTTCGCTGGTTGGTGGTGCTGCTGGTTTGGACTGGCTGCTGCTGGTTTTTTTAAGAAGAAAACACTTATGGCTGGCTAGTTTGAGCTAGCTGAAACCAACAAGCGAACATGCTGAATACACCTGCTAGGCATCGCCACTGTCTTCGCTATACGCCTATACGTAGCATTACTACCATTGTTGGGATACAGGTAGACCAAGCTACTACTACCTCAATTCCTTGCTGTCATGCGGAGAGGAACGAACGGCAGATCGTACGCACGTGTTGTAGCAGCCAGGAGAACTGCGGAAGGAAGGGGCCGTCCTCCATCAGCATGTTCGCTTGCTCGTAAACGATCGTAAATTTCCAGCCGGGAACAGTATTTTTCTCTCACAGCAAACCAGCCAGCAGTAAATAATCCACGATACGATACGGCCTCCCGAACAGGCTGCATGACCATAAGCCCATGTCTACTTCCAACCTAAAATTTTAAAAAGTGCTACAGTAGCCACTCTATCGAATGTTTGTGGTCCGTGCACGGAGCATTAAATGTAGATGAAAAAAACTAATTGCATAGTTTGGTGGGAAATTGCGAGACGAACGTTTTAAGCCTAATTAGTCTATGTTTAAACACTAATTGTCAAATAAAAACGAAAGTGCTATCGTGGCTCAAAATTCCAACTTCCAGAAAGTAAACACGGCGTGAATGATCAATCGGCCACTGATTGGAAATGGATGGTGTGGCATCAGCATGGCACCATGTGGGAGATGCAGTGGTTCCAACATCGCTTCACGAGAGCGACGACTGGCCATTCGGTCGCACTTGCACATCGGCAGGCACTGCTGCCAGTGCCAGTGCCAGTGGCAGCCACGGCCACGGACGGAGGGCAGGAACCAACTTGGAATCTTGCTAACCTTGCTTCTTGCTCCACTCCTCTTCGACAGACCTTCCTTCTTCCGTTCCGCCCTTGGTTCTTCTACGAGACGATCCCTCTCGCTTTCCGATATCCCAACAGAAGTTACAGAACAGAACAGCGCTCAAGATTGAGAGTACTATTTCTTCTGGAGGGGATAGACAAACAATGGTGTCGTCATCACACCACCGTCGGTCAGGAAACACCCCCTGAAATCTTCTGCTCTGTTTGAGAGTTCTCCTTCTCCACATGGTGGTAGTAGCCTTTGGCGAATTCCATTCACCGGAAACACACTTGTGATTCTCTTCTTTGTATACTGATTACTGAACTGAATCAACTGCTCATCGTCTTACTCCTACGCCTACTTCTACCTGAACCTGACGACGACGCCTGTGCTCACCGTCGGTGCAAGCAGTTGGGTCTAGGAGGTGTAGCACTAACACAGCAGCAGTAGCACTGACTGGGATCGGGGTGGTGTCACTGTGTCAGGGAGATCGCGATTGGCGCGGTGGAGACGGCTGCAGCCTGCCTGCCGGCCTATGCCAAACTGGAGCTGCGGAAGGACAGTAAGTGCTTCATTCGCCCCAGATTATAAGTTATCGTAAGAATTTTAGAGAGTTAAATCATCTTAAGTTAGACCAAAATTATAGAAAGAATTACAACGATTTATGACATCCAATAGATATACTATAAAAATATAATTAATGAAGAACCTAATGATACTCAGTTGGTATCATAAATGTTATTATCTTATCATATAGATTTAGTTATACTTGAGATGTTTTGACTCTCCAAGATTCTTAGAATTATTTATAATTTAGAACAGTGGGAGTACGAGGAAACGGACAAAAGCACCCACCCAGCCGTGTCTCCGCCCAGCGCCTGGCTATGATGACTCTACGCTAAACACTTTTTACATGTTTATTAATCATCGTCAAATCAGTGCCATCTACGGGATTCTTAGAGACGTCATCCTTTTCTCCAAAAAAAAACACTTCTATAAATACTTCTATAGACGGCTCAGTTTATAGAGGTGATTGGTGCCTCCATCCACTCTAGAAACCATTCTGAATTCGAAAATTTGGCTGCCTCTTAAAAAAAACAATTATGTACAGTAGTGGTGAGGCCATCGATTGCTTTCATCATCTCCGATTCTTTGTTCCGTATTGATGATATGATATACAGTTTGACATTCCATATTCGTGTTGGTACGAATTTTGTATGCTCGCTCGTCGTGTATACAAACGTGAGTGCACAGTACGTAGTGGTTGTCCAGTCCCAGCAGGCAGCGACTAGCTAATTATGCTGTGCGGTTGACACGGCACAAACAAGAGCCTCCATGGCCAATCAGAAGGTGAATCCATGAACGACGAATAAGAGAATATAGGTACACTATTTGATGGCTCACCGTATTCTGTTTCAATGGCGGTGCTATGAAACATTCACAAAAGGACTATTTTTTTTAAGTCTCGTATTCTTTTTGAGAGACAAAGGAGATATTCTTGGTTTTAACTTTTAAAGTACCACACTGGTAATAGAAAAATGTGTGCAACCGAAAACATAGGGAAACGATAAATTCTTAGAGGGAACATCGAATGCTGGCGCAATACGTATTGCATACGAACCGAACGACCAACAGAAAACACCATGAAATTATTTATCACAAATACTAGCCGAAGCACTGACGGTTGTGAAATACTACATAGGAACGGCCAATTGAAATTTTGCTGCCTCTTTCGTAAAAAAAAACGGCCAATTGAAATCATGGACGGATTGACTAAGCAAAACAGGATTCTTCAAACAAAAGGACAAGAGCTTTAGTGGGGGTGGATGCTCTTGTAGCTATGTAGTTGATGCCTCCATATCGTCCTTCTTTTATACGGTTTTTTTTTCTGAATTCTAATATATAATGCACTTTGGTTTGTATGCATTGAACGATGCAAACGGCCAAAAGTTTCTTTTCCACAAAATAAGAAAGCTCACATTTCGCAAGTCACGTCTGGCCCGTTCGGCTTACCTTATAATCCGCACTATTCAGCTTGTTTTTTCAGCCGGAATAGTATTTTTCTCTCGTAACAATTCAGCCAGAACAGTGTTTTTCAGCCAATTCAGCCAAGTTTCAGCAAGCCGAACGGGGCCATTAATATGTGATAATCTCTCTGTATCAACAATAAAAAAATACTTGCCAAAGTTTTCAGATATTAGTGGTTGCTCAAAAATCAACATTGTCTCATCAACTGTTGGTGTTGGCAGAGGCAGCTCAGATTTCACTGCTTCGTCGCTGGATGAGGACTGTGAACCTGAGTGTTGAGGTTTTGGTACTGTTTACAAGGTAGTGTTGAGGTTTTGGTACTGTTTACAAGGTAGTCAAACATTGTAGCTGGACTGCTGGACTGGTGGGTTGATCCTTAAAATTTTAACATCGGTAAAAGTTGCACAACCGTATAATAGGAGTGGAAAAAATGAAGACAAAAATAAATTTAAGCTAGGAAAAAAGTTATTAGTGATGGATATGTATGTTTATTGGTGCAATGAATGCAAGTGGATGAATAACGAGATAACTAATACAACAAGACAAATAAATAAAAAAGACTAGCTATTTACGCGGAGTATAGGAAACTTATCAGGGCCTAGTATATTTGTATTCTTTCCAAAAAAAAATCCGGAAAAGAAAGCGTTCCTGATTTTTGGTTTTCGCTTTCAACTGTAGGTAGCTGGAAATGGAAATCTTCGTGGCCTGCCTCCTACGACGTCGACTACATGGCCCCGGTCCCATGTATGGCTCTGTACGTATGGAGTATCAGGCATGCAATACGTGCCCTTTTGTCAATTTGTCGCATTGCGAATTCGAGCGGAAAATGATAGTGACCCCTCAAATGAAAACCTGGGCGTCCTTATTTTCTTGTCGGCTAGCACGAGAAAACGGAAACAGCCTCATAAGTCACGAGTTCACTCGACGAGGTCCCCGCGGCGCCTTTTTTTTTCCTCTGCTTTTGCACTCCATTTTGGAGAATTCTTTTACTTTTTTTTTCAAACAAAAAAGGGAAAATATTAAGAGTACAAATGATCTCCAATACGGGCCGTGACTAAAAGCACACTCGCTATGTTGGGCCGTGATTAGGAATATCGAGCATTGCCGTTTCGGCCCATGGCGCTGCGTTCCGTCCGTTGGGCCCGTCAGTCGTCAGTTTGCTTCGTGAGGCAACATGGCCTCACGACGACAAAAGATCTCGCGTCGCATGCAGAGCTGTTCACGCGTGCGTAACCAACCTTTGGATGATGAATGAATTGAAATCGAATGAACGACCTTGCAGAACAGCCAGGTTTTCTTGTCTGTCAACGAATGCCGAGTGGCAGCAAAGTGATGATGTGCAGACAGCCTAGGTTGGTCTCACGGGCTTTGCTCGAGGAGCGAAAGGAGAAGCCAAAAGCCCAAAAGCGCGAGGGGGACGGACGGTCGGATGAGGAAGGAGTTGGCCGCCAACCTCAAGCTCCGGTGAATCAAATCAACCAAACCATCGAGTGACAGGGACTCGTCCGCCAGTCGGCGCAATCTGTAGACCGAGCTAGTGGGTGTATCACTGATTCACTGACTCTGACTGCGATGAGGGATCGGGCGTGAGAGAGGCCGGCCACGATGCGCGCCCAGCCCAGCGGCCCAGGTGCCCCTGCAGCCTGCCGGTTTGGCTGCCAAACTGACCGGACCCGGACCTGCAGCAAGAGGAGGAAGCAGATAAAGCAGCCACCCTAACCTTGTCCATGCCCGCCCAATCATTCAGTCGGTGGCCACCGGTACTTCACACCAACCACCGCTACACTGTACAAACACGAGTACCTACGTATATGTTGTGGTGTTCCAGTGTCGGGAGACGGCTTCGACTTGTTTTGAGCTTCATCATCCTACGCCTCACACACTCCGTCGTTTAGCAAACGCCGAGAAGCAATCCGGCGGATTCGGCGCCATGGCCACAAGCCTGCAACCACGGTCTCCCACGCAAAATCCCCGAGGTCGCACGTGGTGGCGGGTCCAGGTCCTCGGAGAACATGCTCCGACACATCACGCCAACGAGCGGTGCAAACACACAGCGCGTGACACGGCCGCCGGCGACGAGTGGCCCCTGCTGGCGGTCTTCGATGACATGGCGCGCGCGAGCTCGAGAGCTTTCAACCCCCGCACCGTGCGCAGCTCAGCGAGCCTCCTGGGAGTGAGCAGATGTCCTCCATGCAGAGCTTCCTCAGGCCGTGCTACTTGCACCACAATGAGAGTGCCAGGGCTCGCTCGGCGGTCGCCGTCGACCTCGCCGCGGCGCTCGCTCCGTGGTCGCCGCCAACCAGCGTGACCGTCATGGCTGGCTGCTGCTTGCCTGCGCTAATACATTTTTGCCCAGCCCGTGGAAACCGCTTAACCCGCGGGTTTGAAACCGCTGAAACTGCTGTCTCGATGGTTTGGGTCGGTTTTTGCTCAAAGACCGGATAAACCGGACCATGTACAGGGTGACTTCACGGAATACACATGTGTCCTTGTTTCATCTCAAATTCGAATAGAAAAAATGGCAATGCCATCTTTGAACTGAAAAACAGGGTGTCCACTTTGTCACCTGGCACAAGCGGTGGACGAAGCCACGGGTCTGTTCGGATGCCATTATATAAGCCGAAGTATTTTTCTCTCCCAATAAATCAGTCGTACAAATCAGCACAAGCGGCTTATAGACCGGCCAAACAAATCATCAGTTCAATCGGTGAGGTGCCGGGCGTGCAAATTGCTCCATCACGCGGCTTTTCGCTCCATCTAATAAGCCTACAAACGGCATACTTATTCAATTCCAAATGTACTTCGTTTCGCTTTTATCATAAATCAGACTTTCGCACAAAAACTCATATAGAAAAATAAATTAGCATGTACGTAAAACATCATTTTGTTCCATTAAATCCACTTTGAAATATGTTTTGATAGCTTTATTTTAGTAATTGTAGCTTGTAGATGTCAATATTTTTAGTCTAACGGTACAACTTAAGCATGATTACGTCTATCAGTCTATGCTCTACAACGAGATCGATGTAACATCCAAGGCGGCCAAGGACGTCACATTCCCATGGTCACTCCACGGGTCACTCAAGGCAAGTATTTTTATTTGAAAACTGTTGATCTATTCTAATCACATGGTCATAGATCTAGCCAGGTATATCTTGTAAATGAATAGCATGTCATAGTACGTGAACTAGACAGAGATTAGAGAGAGGAGTAGTGCTAGGTTACCGACCATCGTAGGGTTTCGATCCAGCGGCGTCGGCCATAGTCGTTGTGTCGGTGTCTGCGCGAGGGCAGTGACGGTCGGTGAAGACAGTGACGATGATGAGCGGTGGCGACCGGCGGTGAAGACCGATGGCGGCGTAGTGTAGTGGTGGAGGTGCTTCCCGTCACTGACTGCGCACCCTCTAGATCGGATTAGGGATTTCGGTGGAGAGCTCGGCTCATGCGAACCTCGTACTCAGAGCCGTCGGCCCCCACCTCAATTTATTGCTGTAGGATCCTTAGGAAGATAAAGGAGGCCTAGGGGGTGAATAGGCCTGTAAAAATTCAACTCAAAACTCTATCAGAATAGAGGGCGGCACTGCCGGCCTGACAGGGCGGCACTGCCGCTCTTCGAAAATAAATCTAACACAGCTGAGCTTTTACAAGGATGAACTTGACCCCTTTAGCTGCTTAATCCTGTAATAGAAAGATAAGATCCAGTTCGAAGACTGAATATCACAGAAACTCCACACAAGAGTGGATCGAGCAACCAAACGCTAACACCAGCTAGTAATGAGCTAAACCAGCAAGTAAACAAGATGAAGCACGCGACATACAAGATTTATCCCATGGTTCAGCTCACCACAAAGGTTTGCCTAAGTCCACGTTGTTGAGAAAGCCATAAAAGACATGGGCTTGCCATAAAGGCTTGCCTTACCCTCGTTCTCAAATCAAGAGGATGAACTCTTAAAGTGAGAGGTGATTTTTTAGCTCTAAGAATGAGGTTACAAACCTCCCAAGGCTGCCACACGAGTTGGCAAGCTCAAGGGCGATGCCTAACCGGCTAGGAGCAAGCTTCAAGAGTAACAAACCCTAGAACTGCCGGTCAAACGTGAACCAAATGCTCTTAGACTTTAGGAATCAGTGGATCTGCTCTCCAATCGAGTTTTGCTGCATTTTCTCTCAAGTTTTGATGGTTGGAATCAAGGATTTGCTTGAGGGATGGAGTAGCAACAATGGAGGAGAGAGAGTGAGCTTTGCTGTTCTGTTTCGAGCAGAATGAGTGAGTGAAGAAGATGACCGTTGTGGGTTGGGCCTAAAGGGTATAAATACCCCTTGGGTCCAACGGTTAGTTAAGGGCGGCACTGCCGCTCTTAACAGGGCGGCACTGTCGCCCTAGCCAAAACAGGTAAGTTGAGGTAAAATTTGGCTGGCTGTTTTGACTAGTTGAGGATGTAAATCTGATCATTTGAGCATCTGGTTCAATAGTTGACCAACTGTCCTAAAATCCCTCTTAATAGTACGGCTTTCCCTAAACTTAATTTTAAAACATAAAAGAATTTAAACCTCCTTTGAGCTAGGTCTAGCCATCTTTTGTAATTTGGACACCTGCAACCTGTGCATCATCCTCATTCTTTGATTCCCTACTTGTCATCTTGATAAATCTCATTAGTCCTCTAATTTGGTGACCATCAATGCCAAAACCCATAATAGGGCTTGATTGCACTTATAATTACGCAGTGTGACAGGGGCTCTCCAGCCATAGTGGGTTGGACGCCCCCAATCAGGGCGCGGATCAAAGGCCCAACTGGGCCGTTGGGCTCAGTTTAGGATTAGAGATCAATCTAACAATCTCCCTCTTGATCTCCTACTATCTTTCAATTTCATATCATTTACTTTTGTTCATTCCATTACAGATTAACGCATAGAGCATGTTTCATCGTCACGGTCAATCACCGATAGATTTAACAGCTACAACACACCACTCTGTTCTGAAATAGATACTTAACTTTGGGCCTTCTTTTGTCCAAAAATTATAGGCTTATCCTTAAACCCATGCCGGCTACATGTTCTCTGAACATGTTGGGTGGTAAGCCATTTGTAAGCGGATTCGCGAGCATCTTTTCGGTACTTATATGCTCAAGACTTATGATATGATCCCGGACTTTATCTTTCACAACATAATACTTTATGTCAATATGTTTGGCAGCACCACTTGACTTATTGTTGTGAGCATACTGTTCTGTCGGATTATTATCGCAGTATAACTTAAGTGGTCTATAGATGTCGTCAACCACCCTCAAACCGGGTATGAACTTCTTTAGCCAGTTCACCTGCCTCGTTGCCTCATAACACGCTACAAACTCGGCATACATTGTGGACGATGTAGTGACGGTTTGCTTTGAGCTTTTCCATGAATAGCTCCCCCTGCGAGAGTGAATACATATCCAGACGTGGATTTTCTATCATCTCCCGCATAATCAGAATCTGAAAATCCCACTATATGGAGTGAATAAGATCTTCTATACGTCATCATGAGGCTTTTCGTTCCTTGCAAATAACGCAAGACTTTCTTTACTAATTTTCAGTGTTCTGTTGCAGGATTGCTCTGGAATCTACCAAGTAACCCGGTAACAAATGCTAAGTCAGGGCGCGTACATACTTGAGCATATTGCAAGCTTCCGACAGCTGAAGCATATGGAACCGCTTTTATTTGATCGATCTCATATTGGTTCCTGGGGCATTGAAAATCCCCATATCTGTTGCCCTTGACTATAGGAGCAGGTGAGGGACTACATTTGTGCATACTGATTTTCTTTAAGATCTTTTCTATGTATGCCTTTTGTGATAGTCCTAATACCCCTTTACTTCTTTCTCGGTGAATCTCGATCCCTAGAACGAACGAAGCTTCACCAAGATCTTTCATATCAAATTTCGAGGACAAAAACATCTTTGTCTCTAGTAGTAGACTGACATCACTACTAGTAAGAAGATATCATCCACATACAGGACAAGGAAGATAAACTTCCCAGTCTTAAACTTTGCATAGACACAATTGTCCTCAACATTCTCTTTAAATCCAAAATTCCTTATTGTCTGATCAAACTTCAAGTACCACAGTTTTGAAGCTTGTTTTAATACATAAATGGATTTCTTTAGGCGACATCCCATTTGTTCTTTTTCTTCCATGACAAAATCTTTCGGTTGTGCTATGTAAACATTTTCCTCTAAGTCCCCGTAGAGAAATGTCGTCTTTACATCCATCTGATGTAATTCTAAATTGTAACGTGCCACTAATGCCATTATGATTCTAAAGGAATCCTTACATGAGACTGAAGAAAAGGTCTCATTGTAATCAATGCCTTCTCTTTGCGTAAAGCCTTTTGCCACAAGTCGCGTTTTATATCTCTCTATATTCCCTTGAGAGTCAAGTTTTGTTTTGTAGACCCATTTACAGCCAACTGTTTTGGCTCCTTTAGGAATTATTTTCAAGTCCCAAACTTTATTGGCATTCATAGATTTCATTTCATCTTCCATGGCCTCAAGCCACTTTGATGAATGATCACTTCTCATGACTTCTTCAAATGAGGTGGGATCATCCTCCATTTGAAATTCCTCAGTGTTGTATACTTCATAGTCAGCAGGAATAGCTGATTTTCTAACTCCTTGAGACCTTCTAGAGGCCTCCACATTTGGCACATTTTCTATTTGAGGCTGTTGTTGCTTCCCCTCATATGGCAATAGGTTCTACAGGATCCTGAAGAACAGGTTCCTCATCGTCATTCATTGTTGCCACAGACGGAATAACAACAGGTGCTAGCACCATAGTATCTTGCACTGTCGGTGCAGCGACAGCAGGTAGTGAGAAAAATGGCTCATAAATCATCGAAGTGGGCTCATACACCCGCTTCTCTTCAAGGTCAATTTCTCGAGCTACCATGCTCCCCTCATCATTTCATCCTCTAGGAACACAGCGTGTCTCATTTCCACAAACTTTGTATGTCTGTCTGGACAGTAGAAACAAAAACCTTTTGACTTTTCTGGATAGCCAATGAAATGGCAACTTACTATTTTAGGATCTAGCTTCCCAATGTTTGGGTTAAATACTTTAGCCTCAGCAGGACTCCCCCCCACACATAAGTGGTTTAGTGAGGATACTCTTCGTGTCCACAACTCACACGGTGTTTTGGGCACCGACTTACTTGGTACTCTATTGAGAATATGAATGGCGGTTTTTAACGTCTCCATCCACAGGCTCAACGGTAAGGTGGAGTAACTTATCATACTACGCACAATATCCATCAAGGTACGATTGCGTCTTTTAGCTACTCCATTTTGCTAAGATTCACCCGATGTAGAATACTGGGCTACTATGCCATTCTCCTATAAGAACCTTACAAAAGGTCTAGGAACTTGGCCATATGGGGTATGCCGACCGTAGTACTCCCCCCACGGTCGAACCTGACTATCAGAATAGAGGGCGGCACTGCCGGCCTGACAGGGCGGCACTACCGCTCTTCGAAAATAAATCTAACATAGCTGAGATTTTACAGAGATGAACTTGACCCCTTTAGCTGCTTAATCCTGCAATAGAAAGATAAGATCTAGTTCGAAGACTGAATATCACAGAAACTCCACACAAGAGTGGATCGAGCAACCAAACCCTAACACCAGCTAGTAATGAGCTAAACCAGCAAGTAAACAAGATGAAGCACGCGAGGGACAAGATTTATCCCATGGTTCAGCTCACCACAAAGGTTTGCCTAAGTCCACGTTGTTGAGGAAGCCACAAAAGACTTGGGCTTGCCACAAAGGCTTGCCTTACCCTCGTTCTCAAATCAAGAGGATGAACTCTTGAAGTGAGAGGTGATTTCTTAGCTCTAAGAATGAGGTTATAAACCTCTCATGGCTGCCACATGAGTTGGCAAGCTCAAGGGCGATGCCTAGCCGGCTAGGAGCAAGCTCCAAGAGTAACAAACCCTAGAACCGCCGGTCAAACGTGACCCAAATGCTCTTAGACTTTGAGAATCAGTGGATCTTCTCTCCAATGGAGTTTTGCTGCCTTTTCTCTCAAGTTTTGATGGTTGAAATCAAGGATTTGCTTGAGGGATGGGGGAGCAACAATGGAGGAGAGAGAGTGAGCTTTGGTTCTGTTCTGTTTCGAGCAGAATGAGTGAGTGAAGAAGATGACCGTTGTGGGCTAGGCCTGAAGGGTATAAATACCCCTTGGGTCCAACGGTCAGTTAAGGGCGACACTGCCGCTCTTAACAGGGCGGCACTACCACCCTAGCCAAAACAGGTAAGTTGAGGTGAAATTTGGCTAGCTGTTTTGACTAGTTGAGAGGATGTAAATCTGATAATTTGAGCATCTGGTTCAACAGTTGATCAACTGTCCTAAAATCCCTCTTAATAGTATGGCTTTCCCTAAACTCAATTGCAAAACATAAAAGAATTTAAACCTCCTTTGAGCTAGGTTTAGCCACATTTTATAATTAGGACACCTGCAACCTGTACATCATCCTCATTCTTTGATTCCCTGCTTGTCATCTCGATAAATCTCATTAGTCCTCTAATTTGGTGGACATCAATGCCAAAACCCATAATAGGGCTTGATTGCACTTACAATCTCTCCATTTTTGGTGATCGATGACAACCCAATTAGAGCTTTCAAAAGATATGAAATCAAAACTGAGATTTTCGAACCATGGGTGTAGGAGCCTCCCCCAAATATGTGAATAGAGATTTGAATTCTCAATTTGGCATGAAAGGCCACGATTCACATTTTAGGTGTGATGGGAACCTCCCCTACATCCATGCCTGCTGTGGGGTGCTGAATAAAGTGTCACAGGAATAAACGTGATGCATATGACAGGTTATATCAGTTCAAGCACACAAGACCCCTGCTGATACAGCACAGGGCGGCACTGCCGGCCACAGAGGGCGGCACTGCCGTCCTGACTATATTGGTCAGGTAGCAATTAGGTTCCTACAGCAGATCATATGAATATAAAATAATATAAACTCAGAATATGACAAGCTAAAATAGTAACCATGAATACATGTCCATATCCAAAATAAATTAAGTCATAAAGTAGCTTATTTCATAAAATAGAGTTTTGAGCGACTCTCAAACTCACAACCTAACAACTACTCTCATAGGATCTGGACATAAAGTGCAGCTGCAGAGAACTCATGGCGTCGAAAATCTATTGACCCCTCTAATTTTCTCCTCCTTTAGCATCAAGTACCAAAAAGAGAAGAAAAAGAAGAAAAGTCACTCGTCACTGTCGGAGTCGACGCGGGCACGTCCGGTGACGTGGGTGTGTGAAGTGAAGCGTGCTGAACGTCGCGGAGGAGCTGCCCCAGCTGAAGTAGAAGGACCTGGCTAATCCATCGAAGGACGTGGTCTCCTGGAATATGTGCGAAATAAAGTTGCCTGAACCTGTGGATCGGCCTCTGTGAGGTGAATCTCTGCACCAAGGCCCTGCTGTCTTGGGGGCTGCTCAAAATGCTGCCCCTGTGGGTACCCGTAGTACTGACTGAATGGCTCATATGAGTGCCCATACTGCTGATCATCTGGCTGTTCATAATGGTGCTTATGTGGCTGATCCTGCTCCTCATTAGAAGAAGAAAGGTGAGGCAAGTTAGGAAAATGATGTGGTGACTGCACTGGTGGAAGTGGTGGCAGCCCTGCCATCTCCCTAGCATGCCTCACTGCTTCCCTGTTTTCCATTCTATCCTCATAAGCAGTCTGTGAAGCATATGCACAATGAGCAAATATTGCCTTCATCCATGCACTCATCTTCCCCCACTTTGACTTCTTCTTTTGTTCCTTAGCCCTGGACGGCTCAGGAATATCTCCATGTGCAGCTCCAGAAGAGTGAAAGCCTGCTGCCCCACTATCTCCATGTCCTCTAGAACAAGTGTGCTGAGTAGCTGACCCAAGTCCTCCTAAGCCACCATGGGTCTTTTTGATCTTGTAAACAGTGTGCTCACAATCCTTAGGGAACCACATGCCAGTCACTCTCTCAATCACAAACATGAGGTAAGGAGCATAGGGCAAAGATATCCTCCCATCATCCATGGCATATGCTAGCTCAACCCAAATAAACCTTAGAACATTAAACTTTTCACTACTGAGAAACCGAGACAATACATTAGTGATGTAGCCATTCAAATCTGTTGCATTGTCTTTAGGGTTAAGAGTGATCCTGAAAAGATTGTTCATGATGTAATAGAAGCTCTTGAGCTTGGTCCTTGACCAATCAGGAACTGCAAGATTTTAATTCTACCACATGAAGCTTACTTCCATTGGCTCAAGACGATGGTCATTATGAATCCTCTCATATCCCCTGTGGATGTGTCCAAAACCAAGAATACGACAGAAGGTGACAAAATCAATGCGATAATGTCGCCCATCAATCATCCAATGAAGCTCATCCACTTCCCTGTTCCAATAGTAAGTGGCATGGAACTGTGCAAGAATCTCCCTCTTCCAATCCTGCCTGAAACTCATGATATCTATCATCTCAAAGCGGTCACAGGTCTTGATGGTTGCAGCAAACTCATGACCATCCCTGCTCTCCAAGTCACCAAAATCAATGTACTGCATCTTGCTGATCTTGCCCTTTGGCTTAGATAGCATGGTTGTGGCATAAAAATCAGATTGGAAAGCATTCCATAATCTATAATCAATGCCACTGGACCTATCAGAGGAGTAAGGATCAATCTCTCTAGCTTCACCTGTCTTCTTCCAACTCATGGAATAATCAAGAACCTTATGATTGTCACTGTTTTAGGGAGGATTGAGGTTGAACCCATCAGTGTTTTCTCTCATGTAGCTGCTATCAAACTCTGAAATGTGCAGAGGAGAATCAGGCCACACACGAATGGTCATTCCTATCCTCTGAGTTCTTTCTTCTTCAGCAAGGTCTTCATCAAGATTTCTGTCACTGAGAATATAGCTTACCTGTCCCCTGCATCTCTTGACCTTTTGCTTAGTTGACATCACCTTCCTTTTTCCTCGGTCCATCTATGCAATTAAATAAGACTTGGTAAGAAACTGTATAAGATAATGAGTTAGAAACAGCTGCAAGCAGGTTTTAACAAGAAAAAGAATTTTGAAAATGACACAGGAAGCTTTGCTGGATTTGAAATCAGCATGGTAGGACGGCACTGCCGCCCCCTAAGGCCGGCACTGCCGCCCTCAGTTGCTTCTCTAGTTCATTTTCAACGTTCTCGTTCTGGTTAAATTCTACTTCCAATAGTATATATTCATCATCACAATTTCAAAATCACAATCTAAACGAAAAATATATGAAACCCTAGCCATGTATTTGAAAGATTGAGTATGAAAAACTTTTAGAAACAATTTTTGATAAATGAATCCAATCCATTCTGAACTTCTAGATTAATGAGATTGAGTATAATAGTTAGAATCTGCTAGGGGTACCATTAATGGTCCCATATGCGGCATTGCCGTTCTCTCCAAAATCATCCAGCCGTTGAAACTCAAAAACATTTCGATTTACTCATCAAAAACCTTTCTAAACCCTTCATACACCCCCTAAAAACAGAAATCCATGACTAAAACTTTCACATTGCATAGATCGAATGGGGTTAGGGTTTCACCTTGCTTCCAAAATGATGGAGTGGAGGGAGAAGAGGAGAAAGGGCTCGGCCAGGAGCTTCCTGCAGGGGGCCAGCGACAAGAAGACTTGGCCAGCTGTAGGGGCGGCACTGCCGGGGTGGCAGACCGTAGGGAACGGCGACGGCGCGTGCTTGAGGGAGAAAGAAAGAGGAGCACGGGCGTCGATGTCAGCTGGGAGAGAAGGAGAGAATTGGGTCGGGGACCAGAGAATGAAATAGATAGAAGAAAATGGGCCCCGCAACCCAGTCAAAATTGGCTGAAAATGGTCCAGTTTTCAGAGGGCGGCACTGCCGGCCATTATGAGCGGCACTGCCACCCTACCAATTTTGCAGGGATTACGCTGAAACTTTATGACCTCCTTTACCTCAGATATGGATACATATTATTTAAATATCATGATCAGTAAGCAATCAACAATACAGACAATGGTCATGACACTCAGTTGGCCTTTTTAAATGGTTCTGAAACACAATGTAATATCCTTTTAAATCATTTTCCTATGTTACTAGGTTGTCAAACAGAGGTATGCCATATTTCAAACCATGTTACGAGAATCAAGTATATTTAGCTCACTACACAAAGCACAAAATCTTGACTCATCGAGAGGCTTAGTGAAGATATCGGCTAGTTGTTTTTCGGTGCTCACATGACGAATTTCGATATCTCCTTTGGTTTCGTGGTCTCTCAGAAAATGATGTCAGATGTCTATATGTTTGGTTCTTGAGTGGCTTATGGGATTGTTTGCAAGCTTTATGGCACTTTCATTGTCACACAAGAGTGGGATTTTGGTGAATTGACATCCGAAATCACGAAGGGTTTGCCTCATCCAAAGTAGTTGAGCACAACATGCACCGGCTGCAACATACTCGGCCTCAACGGTGGAAAGGGCTACATAATTTTGCTTCTTTGAACTCCAAGACACTAGAGACCGTCTAAGGAATTGACATGTCCCCAAAGTGCTTTTTCTATCTACCTTGCAACCGGCATAATCGGAATCTGAATAGCCAAGTAGATTGAACTTGGAGCCCTTGGGATACCACAAGCCAAGGTTAGGAGTGTGTACTAAATATCTCAAGATTCTTTTAACAGCCACTAAATGACACTCTTTCGGGTTGGCTTGAAATCTAGCACACATGCACACACTAAGCATTATGTCAGGCCTAGATGCACATAAGTAAAGTAGAGAGCCGGTCATGGAGCGATATACCTTGATGTCCACGGCTTTCCCTTCTTCATTTAGATCAAGATGTCCATTGGTTGGCATGGGAGTTTTGATAGGCTTGGCATTCACCATGTTGAACTTTTTAAGCATATCATGGGTGTAATTGGTTTGGCTAATGAACGTCCCTTCCTTCATTTGCTTGATTTGAAATCCAAGGAATAACTTCAGCTCACCCATCATAGACATCTCAAATCTCTTAGTCATGATCCTACCCCTTTCAAATGCTCCCAAGGATGTTGTCAACGGGGTGATCCCGTTGTATAGTTTGACGTAGCCTTGGATGCTCAACACCTTCTTGTTCTTCTTCTGGACCTTTAGCTTCTTCTTTTTCAAAGATAGGCTCCAAGTTGAGCCCTTGAAGTGGTGGAGTAGGAGTTGAAGGAGCTGCTGCTGAGGTGGATGGGGCGGCACTACCGCCCTGCTAATTTTCAGCAGGTGAGTGCTGCCCTTGTCGATGGAGTACGTCAACGGAAATTTGTGTAGCAACAGCCTGGGGATCCTCATCATCAGTGGCTCGATCTTCTTGTGGCCTAATGTCGCCTATAGCCATTTGCTTGATTGCCTCACATGATGGATCCTCCTTTTCTACAACACTTGAATCAACTTGCTCCACTTGAGAGCCATTAGATTCATCAAATGTCACATCTACCGTGACTTCAACTCTACCCATGGTTTTGTTGAAGACACGATAGGCATGCTCATTTGATCCATAACCAAGAAGAATGCCTTCATCAATCTTAGGTGCAAATTTAGAGGTTTTGGGTCTTTTGTTAAGTATAAAACACTTGCACCCAAACAGTCTAAAGTATGACACTTTTGGTTTGTTACCGGTTAGAAGCTCATATGAAGTTTTCTTGAGTTTCTTGTGTAAGTAGAGGCGGTTGATGGCATGGCAAGCGGTGTTGACGGCGTCACTCCAAAAGAGGTCCGACGTCTTGTATTCATCTAGCATTGTCCTTGCCATATCAAGAAGTGTACGATTCTTCCTCTCTACTACACCATTTTGTTGAGGGGTGTAAGGAGTTAAAAACTCATGCTTGATGCCCTCATCATCAAGAAACTCTTCAACTAGAGTGTTCTTGAATTCGGTCCCATTGTCACTTCTCATCTTCTTGATAGAAAGACCGAACTCCCTTTGTGCCCTTCTCACAAATATCTTGACTTTCTCTTGCACCTAGGACTTATCATAAACAAAGAACACCCAAGTGAAATGGGAATAATCATCAACAATAACTAGATCATATTTGTTACCCCCAATGCATAGGTAGGCGACCGGTCCAAAGAAATCTATGTGAATCAACTCCAACGGTTGTGTGGTGGTCATGATGCTCTTTGGTGGGTGAGGTACACCTACTTGCTTTCCGGCTTGGCAAGCACTACAAATCCTGTATTTCTCAAATTGAACATTAGTTAGTCTAAGGATGTGGTTGTCTTTTAGGAGTTTGGCCAAGTTCCTCATCCCAACATGAGCTAGTCGGTGATGCCATAGCCAACCCATTCTAGATTTTGCCACGAAACAGGTCTCAAGCTTAGCTTTACTTTTGCTGAAATCAACTAGGTAAAGCTTGTTCTTGAGGCGACCCGTAAAGACAATAGAGGAATCCTCCCTCTTAGATACTTCCACACCCTTATCCGTAAAGAGACAATTGTAGCCCATCTCACATAATTGAGAGACGGACAATAGATTGTACTTCAAGGAATCAACATGTAAGACTTTTGTAATTGAATGATCAAGTGTAATAGCTACTTTACCAAGTCCAATCACACCCCCTTTTAAATTGTCACCAAATATGATATTCTTATCTGAATTTTTAGTTGGGGAGTATGATGAGAACATACTCCTTTCTCTGGTCATATGATTTGTACAGCCGCTGTCAAGCACCCAACTTGACCCACCGGAGGAGTATGCCTGCAACACAAGTTTAGTTCCTAGTTTTAGGTCCCCAAATATTCTTGGGGCATTGCATGTTAGTCACAAAAACTTTAGGAACCCAAATGAAAGCATTATGATAAACATTTCGACCATTGCCAACAAACTTGGCAAACACTTCGTCATTGCTGTTGTGCTGCAAAACAAAGTTAAAATTCAAACATTGTTGAGGTGTTTTTGCCTTTGGTTGATAAGCATATCTACTTGGAATGACCCAGATAGATTTCTTTGGTTTCAGGATAACCTGCTCAGGCTGAGACACCTTCTTCTTAGGCTTGACATGAGCAGAGGAGGAGGAGGTGGTCTTCCCTTTTCTGTGGGGGGCAGCACTGTCGCCCTTCACAGCGGCACTGTCGCCCATAGGCTGCGGTGCTGCTCTGGGCTGGCCTTGTGCCACCATCTGTGCAGACCCATCTATACCTTTATGCCCTTTGCTCATGAACTGAACACACTCATATCCATTGATTATCTTTCTCCCATTGGTTTTACCTCCATGAGTGTGCCCAAGCCCATCCTTGATGTGTGGGTTTCTTCCACCTTTGTATTGCGGCCTCTTTGGTTGTTCAACTTTGCCACCAGCAGATTTCTTGCCTTCCATGCACCTTTTGCCTAACATGGCATTGAGCCTAGCAATCTTCTTTTTCATAACCTCTATGTTTACAAGGTTAGTGGAATAAACATTTAAGTCAAGATTATAGCATTTTCTACACCCTTGGCTAGTGGAGGGAATAGAAGTGTCATTTGTGTTAGAGGGCAGTGGGGTGCTCTCCCATAGAAGATTATATTGCTTCTCAAGTTTGTTGTGCTTTTCAACTAAGACACAATACTTGTCATTGAGTGCAATATTTGCCTTCTTTATAAGAGCATGTTCTCTTTGTTCTTCAGCCAATGCCTTGTTCAAAGAGTCCACCTCACTTCTCTCTAACTCAAGAGCTTCCTTGCAGCCAATATACATCTTTTCGGTTTTCTCAAGATTTTCATCTCTATTGGCTAGCTCGGCTTTGACACTTTCTAATCCTCCATTAGATTTATGATGAAGAGCTTGGTCTTAGGATCCAAATTTTTAGTTAATTTAACATATTTCTCAACATCACTAGTTTCATCATCACTAGAATCACTAAGTTCATTACTAGAGATGTCACTAGGAGGTGGAGGAGGTTTGGCTTTTCGTTTTACCTTCTTACCCTTTGCTATAAGACAAATGTGAGTGGAGTGGTGGTCATCATCATTGGACATGTTGTTGAAGAGCCTTGGTGTAGAGGATGGCTTTTGAATGGCCACGGTTGCAACCTTCATATCCTCATCACTTGACCCCTTAGTTGAGTCCCACTCATGCCTAATGTGTGCCTCTCCCATTTGCTTGTATCTCTTTTTGTGTTCATGTTTGCCTTCATTGTTGTCCCTCTTATATTTGTTGTCTTTCTCCTCATAAGGACACTTAGCAATGAAATGCTCGGTGCTACCACAATTGTAGCAAGTCCTTTTCTTCTTGTTTGGAAACCTTCTTTGCACTATTTTATACCCATTCCTTTTCAGCCCCTTGTGATAGCTTTTCATGAACAAAGCCATGTCATCAATCTTCATGTAATCAGCCCCATCATCTTTATCTTCACTTGAGGATGAACTTGGATCATCATTTTGTGGAGTTGACTTGATTTCCTTGGGCTGACTTGTTGATGCTTGCTTGATGTCCTTTGCCTTGTTGGAGGTGTCTTGATTGCTTGATTTATTGGCCTTGAGAGCTACTTCCTTGATTTTCATGCTTTCTAGCTTGGCTTGCAACTCACCAAGTCTTCTCCTCTCATTGGCTTCTTCTCTTTGCATGTCAAATGTCAACAATCTTCCAAGCACATCATTTGGTGTGAAGTGCTCAAACTTCTTCTTATCTCTAATCAAGGTAACTACGGTCTCGTTTCTTAGTGAGTAGGCTTCCAACATAACCTTCACCACTTTGTGATCATCAAGCTCATCACATCCATAGCCTCTAATCTTGCCCACCAAGGTCATCAATCTATCAAACATCTCTTGTGACCCCTCTCCATCAACAATCACGAACCTATTGAGCTTAGCCATCAACAAATCAATCTTTGCTTTCCTCATTTTATCAACACCTTCATGTGCTAGATACAAAGTGTCCCAAATCTGCTTTGTAACATTGACATTCATCACTCGGTTGTACTCATTTCCATCTAAGGCACTAAGAAAAATGCTTGTGGCTTGGCCATTGAGATGGACAACAGCTAGCTCCTCATTTGTTGGCGCTTTGGGATCTTCTGGTGGCTGCAATCCATTCACCACAATCTCTCAAAGACCGGGGTGAAGACCTACAAGGTAGGCACTCATCAAGTGCTTCCACTTGGTAAAGTTTGTCCCATCAAAATGAGGCAACTTGCCCGCGGGTATATTGATAAAGGACCTTTTGTTATGGTTAGACAAATAAGAATAATTAAAGGATATGGCAGCATATTTTTTCTTGTTGTTGTTGCTGCCCTTGTCATTGCTATCCTTTTTCTTGTCCTTGCTCTTCACCTTCTTGCTATCTTTTGAAGCATGGTATGACACATCATCATCTCCATCATCCGAGCTACTAGAGAGCTCACTAGACGATGCATTATACTCATTCTTCTCTTGCTCTTGAGCTCTTGCTGCCCTTCTCTTGGCTCTTGCCTCTCTTGTGATTCTTCTAGCTTCTTTTCTCTTCTTCTTGTCTTTGAGCCGCTGCTCTTCCTTCTTCTTTTCTCTAGCTTCTCTTGTTGCAATCTTGGCGGCTTTTCTTTCTTTTCTTGCCTTTCTTCTTTCGGCATCGGTGGTCTTGGGTTCTTTGATGGTGGCATCACTTGCTGTCGACATGGACAGCTCGCTGCTGCTGCCGACATCCTCGACGTGCACACCACTTGCATCCGCATCGCGAACGGTCCTCGAACCTCCTCCTTCTTCCACACTTCACGCGGTGAAGCGTATACGAAGCAACCTCGCTCTGATACCACTTGTAGGATCTCCAGGAAGATAAAGGAGGCCTAGGGGGTGAATAGGCCTATAAAAATTCAACTCAAAACTCTATCAGAACAGAGGGCGGCACTGCCGGCCTAACAAGGCGGCACTGTCGCTCTTCGAAAATAAATCTAACATAGCTAGGATTTTACAGAGATGAACTTGACCCCTTTAGCTGCTTAATCCTGCAATAGAAAGATAAGATCCAGTTCGAAGACTGAATATCACAGAAACTCCACACAGGAGTGGATCGAGCAACCAAACCCTAACACCAGCTAGTAATGAGCTAAACCAGCAAGTAAACAAGATGAAGCACGCGAGACACAAGATTTATCTCATGGTTCAGCTCACCACAAAGGTTTGCCTAAGTCCATGTTGTTGAGAAAGCCATAAAAGGCTTGGGCTTGCCACAAAGGCTTGCCTTACCCTCGTTCTCAAATCAAGAGGATGAACTCTTGAAGTGAGAGGTGATTTCTTAGCTCTAAGAATGAGGTTACAAACCTCCCAAGGCTACCACACGAGTTGGCATGCTCAAGGGTGATGCCTAGCCGGCTAGGAGCAAGCTCCAAGAGTAACAAACCCTAGAACCGCCGGCCAAACATGAACCAAATGCTCTTAGACTTTGGGAATCAGTGGATCTGCTCTCCAATCGAGTTTTGCTGCCTTTTCTCTCAAGTTTTGATGGTTGGAATTAAGGATTTGCTTGAGGGATGGAGGTGCAACAATGGAGGAGAGAGAGTGAGCTTTGGTTCTGTTCTGTTTCGAGCATAATGAGTGAGTGAAGAAGATGACCGTTGTGGGCTGGGCCTGAAGGGTATAAATACCCCTTGGGTCCAACGGTCAGTTAAGGGTGGCACTGCCGCTCTTAACAGGGCGGCACTGCCGCCCTAGCCAAAACAGGTAAGTTGAGGTAAAATTTGGCTGGCTGTTTTGACTAGTTGAGAGATGTAAATCTAATAATTTGAGCATCTGGTTCAATAGTTCACCAACTGTCCTAAACTCCCTCTTAATAGTACGGCTTTCCCTAAACTCAATTTCAAAACATAAAAAAATTTAAACATCCTTTGAGCTTGGTCTAGCCACCTTTTATAATTAGGACACCTACAACCTGTACATCATCCTCATTCTTTGATTCCCTACTTGTCATCTTGATAAATCTCATTAGTGCTCTAATTTGGTGATCATCAATGCCAAAACCCATAATAGGGCTTGATTGCACTTACAATTGCGCAGTGTGACAGGGGCCCTCCATCCAAGTGGGCTGGACGCCCTCAAGCAGGGTGCGGATCAAAGGCCTAACTGGGCCATTGGGCTCAGTTTGGGATTAGAGATCAATCTAACAATCTCCTCCTTAATCTCCTACCATCTTTCAATTTCATATTATTTACTTTTGTTCATTCCATTACAGATTAGCGCATAGAGCATGTTTCATCATCACGATCAATTACTGATAGATTTAACAGCTACAACACACCACTCTGTTCTGAAATAGATACTTAACTTTGGGCCTTCTTTTGTTCAGGAATTATAGGCTTTCCCTTAAACCCGTGCAGGCTACATGTTCTCTGAACACGTTGGGTGGTAAGCCTTTTGTAAGCGGATTCGCGAGCATCTTTTCGGTACTTATATGCTCAAGATTTATGACATGATCCCGGACTTTATCTTTCACAACATAAAACTTTATGTCAATGTGTTTGGCAGCACCACTTGACTTATTGTTGTGAGCATACTGTACTGTCGGATTATTATCGCAGTATAACTTAAGTGGTCTATAGATGTCGTCAACCATCTTCAAACCGGGTATGAACTTCTTTAGCCAGTTCACCTGCCTCGTTGCCTCATAACACGCTACAAACTCGGCATACATTGTGGACGATATAGTGACAGTTTGCTTTGAGCTTTTCCATGAATAGCTCCCCCTGCGAGAGTGAATACATATCCAGACGTGGATTTTCTATCATCTCCCGCATAATCAGAATCTAAAAATCCCACTATATGGAGTGAATCAGATCTTCTATACGTCATCATGAGGCTTTTCGTTCCTTGCAAATAACGCAAGACTTTCTTTACTAATTTCCAGTGTTCTATTCTAGGATTGCTCTGGAATCTGCCAAGTAACCCGGTAACAAATGCTAAGTCAGGGCGCGTACATACTTGAGCATATTGCAAGCTTCCGACAGCTGAAGCATATGAAACCGCTTTTATTTGATCGATCTCATATTGGTTCCTAGGGCATTGAAAATCCCCATATCTGTCGCCCTTGACTATAGGAGCAAGTGAGGGACTACATTTGTGCATACTGAATTTCTTTAAGATCTTTTCTATGTATGCCTTTTGTGATAGTCCTAATACCCCTTTACTTCTATCTTGGTGAATCTCGATCCCTAGAACGAACGAAGCTTCACCAAGATCTTTCATATCAAATTTCGAGGACAAAAACTTCTTTGTCTCTAGTAGTAGACTGACATCACTACTGGCAAGTAAGATATCATCCACATACAGGACAAGGAAGATAAACTTTCCAGTCTTAAACTTTGCATAGACACAATTGTCCTCAACATTCTCTTTAAACCCAAAATTCCTTATTGTCTGATCGAACTTCAAGTACCATAGTCTTGAAGCTTGTTTTAATCCACAAATGGATTTCTTTAGGCGGCATCCCATTTGTTCTTTTCCTTCCATGACAAAACCTTTTGGTTGTGCCATGTAAACATTTTCCTCCAAGTCCCCGTTGAGAAATGCCGTCTTTACATCCATCTGATGTAATTCTAAATTGTAATGTGTCACTAATGCCATTATGATTCTGAAGGAATCCTTACATGAGACTGGAGAAAAGGTCCCATTGTAATCAATGCCTTCTCTTTGCGTAAAGCCTTTTGCCACAAGTCCCGCTTTATATCTCTCTATATTCTCTTGAGAGTCAAGTTTTGTTTTGTAGACCCATTTACAGCATACTGTTTTGGCTCTTTTAGGAATTATTTTCAAGTCCTAAACTTTATTGGCATTCATAGATTTCATTTCATCTTCCATGGCCTCAAGCCACTTTGATGAATGATCACTTCTCATGACTTCTTCAAATGAGGTGGGATCATCCTACATTTGAAATTCCTCAGTGTTGTATACTTCATAGTCAACAGGAATAGCTTATTTTCTAACTCCTTGAGACCTTCTAGGGGCCTCCACATTTGGCACATTTTCTATTTGAGGCTGTTGTTGCTTCCCCTCATATGTGGCAATAGGTTCTACAGGATCCTGAAGAATAGGTTCCTCATCGTCATTCATTGTTGCCACAGATGGAATAACAACAGGTGCTAGCACCACAGTATCTTGCACTGTCGGTGCAGCGACAGCAGGTAGTGAGAAAAATGGCTCATGAATCATCGGAGTGGGCGCATACACCCGCTTCTCTTCAAGGTCAATTTCTCGAGCTACCATGCTCCCCTCATCATTTCATCCTCTAGGAAGACAGCGTGTCTCATTTCCACAAACTTTGTATGTCTGTCTGGACAGTAGAAACAAAAACCTTTTGACTTTTCTAGATAGCCAATGAAATGACAACTTACTATTTTGGGATCTAGCTTCCCAATGTTTGGGTTAAATACTTTAGCCTCAGCAGGACTCCCCCACACACATAAGTGGTTTAGTGAGGATACTCTTCCTGTCCACAACTCATACGGTGTTTTGGGCATCGACTTACTTGGTACTCTATTGAGAATATGAATGGCGGTTTTTAACGCCTCCATCCATAGGCTCAACGGTAAGGTGGAGTAACTTATCATACTGCGCACAATATCCATCAAGGTATAATTGTGTCTTTTAGCTACTCCATTCTGCTGAGGTTCGCCCGATGTAGAATACTGGGCTACTATGCCATTCTCCTATAAGAACCTTACAAAAGGTCTAGGAACTTGGCCATATGGGGTATGCCGACCGTAGTACTCCCCCCCATGGTCGGACCTGACTATCTTAATCTTTAAATTGTGTTGGTTTTCAACTTCTGCCTTAAATATCTTAAATTTATCTAATGCTTCTGTTCTTTCTTTGATTGGATAAATGTAGCTATAACGGGAGTAATCATCTGTGAATGTTATGAACGAATCATAACCATCCACACTCTTTATAGGAAACGGACCACAGATGTCTGTGTGAATAATCTGTAAAATTCATGCGCTTCGTTTGGCATATTTCTTAATTTTCTTTACATACTTTCCTTTTATGCATTCTCTGCATTGTTCTAAATCTGAGAACTCTAATAGAGGAAGAATATCATTCTTAACTAGTCTTTCTATTCCTCCCTCGAAATATAGCCTAAACGACAGTGCCATAATTTCGACGACGCATCATGAGCTCTCTTTCATTTTCTGTTTACATCCGTAGACGAGGATACATTCTCATTGTCGCACGCAACGTTCCCATCATCGCATACAACATTCACATCATCACGTAGTGATAACAAATAAAGCTCATTTTGTAAGATAGCAAGACCAACACATGCATTATTAAATGTTATCTTACATTTGCTATTTCCAAAATAGCAATCATATCCATCATTGTCTAAGCATGAAACACTAATCAAGTTTCTCTATAAAGAGGGAACATAAAGTACATCTCTAAGTAGAAGTGTGAAGCCATCAACAAGCTCTAGAGAAAGATCGCCAACGGCTTCGACATCTGCTCGGACTCCATTTGCAACTTTAACGTATCTTTCTCTTCTTTGCGTAGTCCTCGTCGAACGGAATCCCTGTAAAGAATTAGCAACATGAACAGTTGCACCTGAGTCAATCCACCAAGTAGATTTCGAATACTGTACATAAAGGGATTCATTTATGAACATAATAATGTTCTCACCTTTCTTTGCCATGATCATCTTTAAGTAATCGGGACAATCTTTCTTATAATGTCCCATCTTCTTGCAATAGAGACACTGGTCTTTCTCTACTGTGAACTTGTTCTGCTGAGGCTAATGCAGCATGGGACCTTTTCCCTTTGACTTTGAGGAGGAGTTAGCATTATTATTCTTTTTCTTGTTGTCTTTCACATAATTGATAGTGCCACTATTGGCAGCTTTCATTCTCTCCTCCTCTTGCACACATATAGCCATGAGCCTCTCTAAGTCTCACTTTTTGGACTGTATGTTGTAGTTGACAACAAAAGTGTCAAATTCTTTTGGCAAGAAAGCAAAAATCAGATGGATAAGGAACTCTTCCTTGAGAGCCAGATCCATTGGTTTTAGCTTGGATGCCAAATTGCTCATCCTTAGTATGTGCTCTTTTATGCCACCATTTCTAGAGTACCTCTCTGTCACCAGCTGCTTTATCAGCTGGGTAGCATATGTCTTTGAAGAGCCAGTGAACTGACTCTTTATTCTATCAAGGTATTCGGTGATAGTGTCACACTCTGGGATTGAGCCCACAATTGCAGGCTCAATCGTGTTCTTTATCATAGCCATACATTTCTTATTGTCAGTGACTCACTTCCTATGCTCAAGGTCATAGGACATCTTTTGGGATGCAAAATCCCTCTCTCTAGTTGCCCAAGCGGCATCAGCCTCATTTGTCTCCCTCACCGGTGCCACAGGCTCAGTGGAACACGGTGAGGTGACTACCCAGTCCACCTCAGCCAAGATGAAGGCCAAGTCAATCTTTTTCTTCCACTCCGTGTAGTTGTCACCTTTGAGAGTGGTGATCTCTTTGATACAACCCATCAAGTTGTATCCACCTGAAAACACAATTCATATAGAGTGAGAACATAAACATAATAATAACAATTGCATGCCTTAGTTCCAACGTTGGTTAAAATTAAAACATACAATTGTCCTCTACACTAATTCTACATCACCGTTGGGCAGAAATAGAATTAATGCATGACAAAACTCATAAATAACATCATAATATTGTCATTAATCAACGTTGGTCAGAATAATAACAATATTATAATAAACTAAAAACATATCCATTTTTCAAAATTAAATTCTCCCGTTGGTTCGAATTTAATAATGAAAATAACAACTTTAAATACGCAGCGGAAAGCGTAAATATTCTCATTATTATTTTTCCAGAAACTTTATAGTACTGTACATTTCTCTGAACAAAATTGTCGTTGGATCAAAATTGTGCAGAGTTGGACATCAAATTTCATTTGAAATTCATCAAATATGTATCAAAAAGTTTCTAGAAAAATAAAATGAAAATAAAATCTGTTTCACTGTGTATGTGGCCATTTCGGCCCAGTAGAGCAAAAACACGGCCCACGGCCTAGCTCGCAGCCACGCTCCCCCGCGTCCCAGCGAAATCGGCCCGGCCTGCTCTGCTGACGCGCGCGCTGTGCCTCCTAGGCCGCAACCTAGGCCTAGGCCGGCAAAGCCGCCCGCCCGCGCGCTCCGTCCTGGACCGGATGCCGGTTCGATCAATGTTGGCCGTTCATCTAGATCCGACGGCTAGGCGTCGACTTCGGGATATCAAAAACCCCCGCAGGCCGTCGTTCCCAAACCCTAGCGTCATTCTCTTCTGCCCTTTCTCTCTCTTCGCCTCTAAAAGGTCCTAATGGCTAGAGGGGGGTGAATAGCCTATTAAAAATTTCTACAACAACACTTAACAAACCGGTTAGACAATTATGAGGCAAAGCAAGTGTTGCGCTAGCCTACTAAAATTGCAAGCCACCTACCACAATTCTAGTTTATATAGTTTCTATCCACACAGTAGCTATGTGACTACACTAAGTTAGTGTGCTCTCAAAGGCTAACTAAATAGCCACACTAACCAAACTAACAAGCTCTCATAACTAGCTACACTAAAGAGCTTGATAACTAGTTTGCGGTAATGTAAAGAGAGTGAGCAATTTGTTTATACCACCGTGTCGAGCAAGGAGCCAATCAATCACAAGAATGAATACCAATGAAGACCAATCACCTCGGAATCAAATGATGAACATAATAATTTTTTGCCGAGGTTCACTTGCTTGCCGGCAAGCTAGTCCTCGTTGTGGCGATTCACTCACTTAGAGGTTCACGCGCTAATTGGCATCACACGCCAAACCCTCAATAGGGTGCCACACAACCAATACAAGATGAGGATCACACAAGCCATGAGCAATCCACTAGAGTACCTTTTGGCTCTCCATCGGGGAAAGGTCAAGAACCCCTCACAATCACCACGATCGGAGCCGGAGACAATCACCAACCTTCGCTCGTCGATCCTCGCTGCTCCAAGCCGTCTAGGTGGCAGCAACCACCAAGAGTAACAAGCGAATCCCACAGCGAAACACGAACACCAAGTGCTTCTAGATGCAAACTCTCAAGCAATGCACTTGGATTCTCTCCCAATCTCACAAAGATGATGAATCAATGATGGAGATGAGTGGGAGGGCTTAGGCTAAGCTCACAAGGTTGCTATGTCAATGCAAATAGCCAAGAGAGTGAGCTTGAGCCGACCATGGGGCTTAAATAGAAGCCCTCACGAAATAGAGCCGTTGTACCCCTTCACTGAGCACAACGCGGGGTGACCGGACGCTCCGGTTATATTGACCAGACGCTGGACCTCAGCGTCCGGTCACACGATACGTGCCACGTGTCCCCTGTGTTCACATGTCGATCACCCGATCTCAACGGTCAAGTGATGACCGGACGCAGCAGCTCAAAGTGACCGGACGCTAAGCCCCAGCGTCCGGTCGTTTCCAGTAAGCATCCAGAGACGACTTTTCCTGATTGGACGCGTCCGGTCATGCTCGACCAGACTCTCCTAGCGTCCGGTCACACGATGACTCTTATGTGCGCTGCCACATTAGCAGGACCGGACGCACCCCTCCAGCGTCCGGTCAGTAAGTGACCCAGCGTCCGGTCAGAGACCGACGCCAGCGTCTTCGTGCTCCACCTGACCGGACGCGCCGGTCCAACCGAGGCCAGCGTCCAGTCACTTCCAGTGACCTCCGTCTTTTCTGTCTAGGGCGCCGGTGAAGTTTTCTACCCTTGCTCAAATGTGCCAACCACCAAGTGTATCACCTTGTGCACATATGTTAGCATATTTTTACAAACATTTTCAAGGGTGTTAGCACTCCACTAGATCCTAAATGCATATGCAATGAGTTAGAGCATCTAGTGGCACTTTGATAACCGCATTTTGATACGAGTTTCACCCCTCTTAATAGTACAGCTATCGATTCTAAATGTGATCACACTCACTAAGTGTCTAGATCACCAAAACAAAATGGCTCCTACCATTTATACCTTTGCCTTGAGCCTTTTGTTTTTCTCTTTCTTCTTTTCAAATCCAAGCACTTGATCATCACCATGGCATCACCATCATCATGTTATGATCTTCATTTGCTTCACCACTTGGAATGTGCTACCTATTTTATTATCATTTGATAAACTAGGTTAGCACTTAGGGTTTCATCAATTCACCAAAACCAAACTAGAGCTTTCAGCCTCTCTTCTCAGCGCAGCGAGCAGCAACCGAGCGATGAGCAAGCGATGAGCAGTAGCCATGCCCCTTCGCCGGTGCGTGCGTCCACCCGTGGGTGAGCGCACCGCTGTCGAAGGGCGGCGCTGCGGTGCCCTTAACACCCGAGCCCGAGGCGGAGCCACACGGTGGCGTGACCTGCCCTGTCAGCGCCTCTGGTTCTTCCCGCGCGCCGGACATGGAGATGGCCGGTGGCGAAGACGAGATGGCCGGGCCCCAGGTAGGAAGCCCCTTCTCTACCGTCCCCTTTCTCTTTCTAGGGTTAGGGTTTCGTTAGGGTTTGAATTAACCCGATTCAGTTTTTCTCTCGGTTTTGATTCGAGATCGGCGAGATAAGCCCCTTCCCCTCTTCCCCTTCTTCTCTTTTGGATCTTGTTTCTCTTCTTGGGTTTCACCGATTGGGGTTAGGGTTAGGGTTTCACTGTTCTTTTCTTGCCGCGCGCCGGCGAAGACGGCGGTGCGGCACCTTTCCCCCCGCGCGGTGGCGGTGGTGACCGGCAGTTGAGTGATGCCCGCCACCCCCTGATCTCTTTTCATTTTCTTTTACCCGGTTAGGGTTAGGGTTCGGTTGAACCCTCTCACTGTGTTTTCCGTTCACCCGATCTAGATCTAAAAACCCTAGAAGACCTGGCTCTGGTACCATTGTTGATCTATTCTAATCACATGGTCATAGATCTAGCCGGGTACATCTTGTAAATGAATAGCATGTTCTAGTACGTGAACTAGACAGAGATTAGAGAGAGTAGTGCTAGGTTACCGACCATCGTAGGGTTTCGATCCAGCGGCGTCGGCCATAGTCGTTGTGTCGGTGTCTGCGCGAGGGCAACGACGATCGGTGAAGACGGTGACGGTGATGAGCGGTGGCGACCGGCGGTGAAGACCGATGGCGGTGCAATGCAGTGGTGGAGGTGCTTCCCGTCACTGGCTGCGCACCCTCTAGATCGGATTAGGGATTTCAGTGGGGAGCTCGACTCAGGCGAACCTCGTACTCAGAGCTGTCGGCCCCCATCTCTATTTATTGTGCAGTGTGACAGGGGCCCTCCAGCCATAGTGGGCTGGGCGCCCCCGATCAGGGCGCGGATCAAAGGCCTAACTAGGCCGTTGGGCCCAATTTGGGATTCGAGATCAATCTAACAAAAACTATCCTGGGTGGGAAATCGGTTTGTTCCTTTGATTTTGAAATCAAAGGGATTGAGAACGATTGAGAGGATTAAATCCCCTGCAAGTCAAAATTCCCTCAACCCCACTCAATCGCCTCCAATTCCTTTGATTCCCTTTGATTTCTAGCACAAACGAATAAGGCCTGAGCTGTCGCTCGGTTGGACTTTGTTTTGTCACTACCTTAGATATATACTCTCTCTATTCTAAATTATAAGTTGTTTTAGTTTTTTTCTAGATATACATAGTTTTTTATATACACTTAAATACATATTATGTCTAGATATAAAATAAAATAGAAATATATTTGTAAAAAATTAAAACATCTAATAATTTATAACACAAGCGGACCAAATATACCTGACAGCAATACACCAGCACAGCATATTGGCCCATCAAGGCTGGGACTACCTTACTAGGCCGCCGTATACAACGAGGCTGCTCGATACCCTCAAAGGCTTGGGCCGTAATTACAGAAGAGAACATGGGCCGTCCGGTCACTCGTGGGTCTGGCGGAGAAGCTCCATGGCGCGGCGCAAGGCGCCACTGAACCGGTGGACATCGATCGTCACGTTCTGGCCCACCAGGTACGCCGCCCGCAGCGCCATCCACCCCTCCCTTCTCACCGCCGCGGGGTCCCTCAGCACGCGGTGGTCGCGCGGGTACTGCCTCGCCAGCGTGCTCTCCTCCACGGAGATGCCGTAGTGCACGTACCTGAGCCCCGCGTCGCGCGCGGGCGCGCCGAACTCCTCCGTGGCCATCGCGTCCAGCCCGCCCAGCGGCACCACCTGCACCACCACGGCCCCCGAAGGGGAACATCAGGTTCGCCAGCCCGGCGCCGTGCACGCCCACCAGCACGTCGCACGAGTTCACCACCCGCGCGAACGACGGCAGGTCCGCGTGCCGCGCCGGCTCGCCCACCACCACCTCGAACCCGAGCGCGGCGGCGGCCCGCGCGATGGCGCCGGCGTTGGTGAACGCCCGGGTCGACTTCCGGGAGATGAGGAGCAGCCTGGGGCGGACGGCGGAGGAACGGTTGCCGTCGCTGAGACGGATGGCCGTGTCCCGAGTCAGGCCGTAGGATCGTCGGGCGAGGAAGGTGAAGTCGGCCATGGAGTACTCCACGGCGGTCCTCGCGGCGTCCACGCTCATCTCCTTGTGGAACTCGAGGCCTAGGATCACGTGGGGGTAGCAGAGCACGCCCCTGCTTCCCCTGCCCATGTCCACTACTGCGTGCCGGGAGAATCCAACGAGCAGAGGCCGGAACTTGTCGAGCCACCATGGCTGGGCGTTGCTGACGAGGAGGTGCACGTCGCCGCCGAACCGGCGCGTGGTGATGAACAGCGGGACGAGCACGTCCGTCAGGTCGTGGAACATGTTCCCCGCGTAGCCGCCGACAGAGAATACGACCGCCGGGGCGGTGTGGATGGCCGTGCATCGGGGAGCAGCGCCGGCGGTGTGATGCGACGACGCCACCGTCACCTCAGTGACGCGGGCGAGCGCGTGCCGGTCGTTCTTCCTGCCGTGCGGCTTCATCTTCCATGATTGACGCCTCGCCCACGGATGGCGGACGACGATGGTGGCGTTGGGGAGGACGCGGACGTCGCCTTTCAGCTCGCACACGTCGGATCTCGAGCTCGAAAAGTCGCACAGCACGGGCCCTTTGTTTCTACCTGCAACATTATAGACAAGAGCTGAGTCTTCTGGCCGACAGCCCGTTCGCTTGCTCGTAAACGATCGTAAATTTCCAGCCGGAAACAGTGTTTTTCTCTCACACCAAATTAGACAGCAGTAAATAATCCACGATACGATACGGCCTCCCGAACAGGCTGAATTTGTCCAAGCTTCTTTCTGTTTGATCCTCTATCTCGAGTGAGTGAGGTTCCAGGTCAGATTGCTTGAACATATGCGTTAATGAATCTATACTGTCAACTTCTCTGAATGCTTTTTTTTTTTGTCTGAGTGACTGAGTATGACATATGCTTTGACATACCGTAATGATGAGAGCCTAATCTTTCCTCTCCCCACATTACTGAAGTAGCCGGACCTACTGAAAACAACAAGCTCTCACTGCGAACACAACGATAAGAGAAGTCAAATAAGCATCACTAAGGTTAAGAGTCAGGGTTAGTGCAAGAACTTACATGTTTGCAGAGGAACCGCGGAATGCCGGAACATTGTGGCAAGTGACATCGGCACAAGAATGCATCCTGCAAGAAGCACCAATCCAAACCTGACAGTAAAACTTTTCTTCTCGCATGCCATCTTGTAATGCTAAAACCTTCATCTAATGACCGACACACAGAAATAGTAAGGCCATCCTTGAGTAGTTGCCATGCTTTATATTCGTTTCCATCTGACATTAGGAACATTCTGTTGTTCCTCTGTTAGAGTGTTAGTTCAGACATCTGGACTAAAACAAGTGGTGTTTGTTGAGAGATTCTTCAGGCTCCAACAGCAGAATAGGAAGCACAGCTACTGAATGGGTTCTCGTGCACAGTTAGATGAGCAAACTCCACGGAGAAAAGAAACAAAAGCAAACTATGTGTCTCGCTCACCTTTTGGTTTGGTAGGAATGTGGTTAGTGCGCACTGCTATTGAAAGTCTGCATGCTTGTTACAGTAGAAAGCAAAATATTGCAGAAGACGCTCTCAAACGAGGCAGAGTTTTGATTACTTATCAGAGGGTATCCGCAGATAAAAGTAGGATACAAAATTTCAAATTAAACTATTAAATCACTGGAGAACATGCTTTTTTCAAACTCAAACTAAATCTAGTATAGGGAACACAGGATGGTGCACAGCCAAATCAGAACAAAATAACAATAAATCTGAATGGGTACCTGTTCAGAATTAGTTGCAGTACACATGAACCAGAACACGATAAAAAGGTCATCATCAGTGGTTGTTAGGTGTTAGACTGAAGAGAGAATTGTTCCAGTTAGGTGATCCAACTCTTTTTTAGTGAATAACTACATACATGGGGGTTTCTACTCAGTCAAATCCTCCTTGCTAAAAACTGAAGCAACATATGATCTGAGCAACAAAGTCTGAAAAAGTGTGAGCAAAATGGAGAGAGTATAGTGTCAGATCGTTGGGCACAACCTGTGCTTTTAATTTAGCATTGTAAACCAAGAGTGGCCTCTTACCTATGTAGGAAATAGTAACCCAAGAGGGGAAAATGTTTCCATGTAAATACACTATTAAATACAAAAAATGATGCATGGCAGTAAACTGCAAGTGCTAAAAAACAAATTTACAGATTTGTCATGTCTCATTAATCTCTATAAACTACTCCTGACTCATAGCGAGATAAACGGAAAAGCAAGAGCAATTATCAGGTCCTTGCCTTTTGTTGATCTAAGATAACATTCAAGATCCTTCCAGGCACATAAATTCTCTTCCTGATGCCTTTTCCATCAAAATATTTGGAGAGTTTCTCATCTGAGGCTGCAATTTGGAAAACATCATCCTCAGAGCACGCTTTGTCAACAAGGATTGTACCCCTGGTCTTTCCATTGATTTGGACAGGGAGTACAAGCTTTGATTCCTCCAGGTACTCACTTTTTGCCTGGGCAAAAGAAAAATGGCTCAGTGTTGTTTTATATGCCATAAAACACAATATTTCATGCATGGGCGAGATGCATCATTGTAAAGTACTCTTTAAGGCATCATGGTAGCAACTGGTAGCAAATCCTTGTCACGTACTGTAGGCATACTATTCCCACACAACTTCTTTCTTGAACATGCAGGAAAACACTGCAGTGTCTTCTATGCTTATTCAGATTAGGTTGTTTTAGTACCTAGCAACCATGAACAAGCAGTACAAACATTCTGACTAGATTTACATCTTCGAAAGAATCATAAATGTATGTCATTCAGCGACAAGGGGTGATGTGCTGAAGCAGGATAGGTTTAATGATACCTCTGGAAACTGTTCATAGGCCAATGATTGTGGATGTCCGAGGCGAAACCAAAGCTCCTCAGCCAAGTGTGGTGCGAAGGGTGAAAGCAGCAGAACAAAGGATTCAATAACAGTTTTTGGCTGGGTTTCCCACTGTAAAAGAAAATAAGAGTCACATCATGTTCTTCCGTAAATCATGGAATATACAACCTTAGCTAGTTAGCTCCCTCTCTATATAAATGCATGTCATTTTGGACATGGCATGATCCAATAGAGCCAATGTTGACTAGTAATTTCCATTGTGTAAAAAGGAATAGAGCAGAATGGAAGTACTTGACGATGAGGATATTAGTTTTACTTGCACTTGGTCAATCCAAAATATTTCTAAAGTCTAATATTGCTAGAGAAATTAAGAGAAGTTTGGTTTCACCTTGTATGCAGCATTCACAAACTCCATCATTGCAGATATTGCAGTGTTAAATCTTGTTTCCTGAATTTCCTCCGCGACCTATACAAACCAAAATACCAAATAATACATCAGTCAGTCATCAGCCACAATTAGTCAATCACAACAGTACAAAAAATGAAAATGATCACTAACAAATCATGTTCTGCATTATGACTACACTGAACATTATAAAACATTGAAATAGGAGGGCAAAACTGTATGTAATTACAATTCTATTTGTGTCAATCCCACCTAGGCATGGGCATAACTTTTCGCATGGAAACTGATAAATAAGCATAGAACTAGCCACCTCTATTATTGGATCTAATAAGTATAAAATTGTAGAGAATTAGGGAACACCTCACACCTATTAAGGGAGGGGTGACTTTCATATATATAGTCAAGATACAACTTGGAGTACAAGTAAAGTACATACATATCTCTAGACTATACATATCTCTAATAAAAAGTAACTAAAATGGCAGGTTGAATAAGTTGTGGGATGACATAGTGTGTATCCTACTATCCTTACTACCACACATCAACCTGAATGTTATAAGATGGGCCTGATTTTCTCTTATTGTGTACTTGAAAGTTATAGGACACCCGTGTTATGGCTAGGACGTACTGCACATGTGAAGTATTCACATGAATAGTAGCAATAGCAGTGCCGTGGCTTGGAGGATGGTTTCTTCATCACCAAGTTTATATATTCCTAAATAGCTTCATTAGTTTCCTTTGTAGAGAACTAGAGATCATGTTAATTCATTTACATTCGAAGTTCCTAAAGCAACGATATACACGATAAGTTAGGGGGAGGCACCAATTGAAGAAAAAGCTTGTCCAACATGGCAACATCAATTGAGATGGTTTAGACATGCCTAACAGAGGCCTCAGAGGCACTGGTGCATAATGACATCCTAAGGTGTGCATATAACACAAGAGGCAGGGATAGGCTAAACCTGACATGGAAGAGGCAGTGAAGGGAAGACATGAGAAAGAATATACCCAAAGAATCATCTTTGGTTGTAAAAGTTCACCGCAAATAGCTGATATGCTAAACATTTTGCATGGTTTATATTTCAGAGTGCATGAGCGAAAAGAGTGTTAACTGCTAACAGTGACAATTGTGACCTACCCTTGCAATACATTTGTGAAGAACTCGAAGCTGATCCAAGGTTGGTTCATCTTCAGTAGTCGTGGTTCCATCATTATATGATCCATCAGGTAATTGTGGACCAACTATGAGTCTCCATGTTCTTCCAAGGAACCGGTGCACACCTTCGATTCCCCCAGTGCTCCATGTCTTTGAATCTCTGGAAGTACCATATATCCCATCAACTTTGTCTAAGCAATTGTACTTCATCTTCATCTGTAAATATTTATACACACCTCAATGGCCCCATGAACATTTCGTACAAGCGAAGAGAATCAGCACCATATTCTGAAACAACATCATCAGGGTTGATGACATTCCCTCGACTTTTACTCATCTTGTAGGCACGAGCATTCAAACGAATGTTTGGATCATCCTTCAGAACATACTGATCTCCAACTTTTGTAACCTTGCAAAAAATGAAGCAGAAAAAAAAATCAAACCCCAAACTTTTATCGCACCAATTGATAATGAACACAAGTACCAGACGCAGACCTTATCTGCAGCTACTTTTTCTTGGTAGCAATCAATCAAACTTGAGTCTGAGTCTGCAGAAACCCATCTGCCTTCATTGTCTCTATATGCAGTATACTCAACCTGTTACAGCATTTATTAGCAGCAATAAAATCATTCATGAACATGTAGAAGTTTTGGCACAAAGTTGTGTCACCTACTTCTCCTAGTATCAATCCTTGATTTATCAGGCACTTGAAAGGCTCTTTAGTGGAGACTACACCCATGTCATAAAGAACCTATGAAACACCACTTAGTTAGAATAAAGGAAGGCCAGACGACCGTATATGGTAGAACAATTGAGAAAACAACTGAAAACCAGATGTTAACCACTGGTCCCCAGATTTTCTAAGAGCAATGAATTTTGGCTAACAGGAGCTAAATTTCTGATGTATATTGGTAGAATAAGGGAGAAAACCATTGAAACCCAGATATTAACCACTGGTCCCCAGATTTTCTAAGAGCAATGAATTTGGACTAAGAGGAACTAAATTTCTGATGTATATTGTATAACTTTAAAAATAGCCAATTCAGGAGTCCGTGATATTAATCAAAACTTCATGCACCAAAACCCTAATCATATTTAAAACTAAGCCCAAGGGGAGAGACATCCTGAAGGCATTGCTTGGTAAGTCGAGAAAAGGCACCTCAAAGCTGGCTCTTACAAATATGGGGACACCATTGCCACAGGCGAGTCTTAGAGTATCTCCACCAATCTGCCAATAATCTATCCCCAATATGTAGGTATTCGGGTAGCCCAATATTATTTTTGTGAATCTTCAATACCCGGATAAAAGATGAGGCCCACAGGTGTGTAGGGAAAAAGATGATGGGCCCATGCTATTGGGGGAGATTGAAAGTTCTAGTTTGGTTTTGGTGAATTCATGAAACCCTAGGTGCTAACCCTTCTACTCGAAGTGATCATGAGATAGGGTAGCACATTCCAAGTGGTGGAGCAAATGATGAAGACCATGATGATGGTGGCGATAGCCATGGTGATGATCAAGTGCTCGGGCTTGGAAAAGAAGAAAGAGAAAAACAAAATGGGCTCAAGGCAAAGGTGAATTCCATAGGGCCATTTTGTTTTGGTGATCAGGACACCTAGTGAGTGTGATCACATTTAGGATAGATAACCGTATTACTATTAAGAGGGTGAAACTTCGTGCGTGAAATGCGGTTATCAAAGTGCCACTAGATATTCTAACTCATTGCATATACATTTAGATTCTAGTGAGTGCTAACACCCTTGAAAATGTTTGTGAAAATATGCTAACACACGTGCACAAGGTGATACACTTGGTGGTTGGCACATTAGATCAAGGGTGGCGAAGTTGGTGGAGTCGAGGAGGTCAGTGGAGCTGACCGGACGCAGGACCGGACGTTGGACCTGTCGCGTCCGGTCGATTGGTGAAGCGATGGCGTGGCCTCGGTCTTGATGACCAGACTCAAGGGGCATTGACCGGACTTCGGCGGAGAAGGCGTCCGGTCAGCCGTGACGACTGTGACGTAAGCTCGAGAAGGAGCGACGACGGCGTGGTCCAGGGCCACCGCTTGACCGGACACGTCAGGTCACGAAAAAGGCGCTCGGGGAGCTCTCTGGAAGTGACCGGACGCCACGTTGGTAGCGCGTCCGGTCGGCGTTAGGCGTCGTGTCGCCAAACTTACGCTCGGCACGCTGCGCGATCGACGCCGCCTTGTGGGTGCATCGTCAGTCATGTTGCCAAGCGTCCAATCGTGACTTAGCCGTTGGCGCTAAGTTACTTGACCGTTGGGATCGGGCGGCGGTGGTTGAACGCGGGGACGCGTGGCGCTTGATCCGCGACCGGACGCAGGGGGCCGAGCGTCCGGTCATCTCTGACCACGCGTCCGATCGCCTCGTGGAGGCAGGCAGTGAGCGCCTAACGGCTCTATTTCGTGGGGGCTTCTATTTAAGCACCATGGCCGGCTCTTGCTCACTCTCTTGGTCATTTTCATTGACATAGCAACCTAGTTAACTAAGCCAAAGCCCTCCCACTCATCTCCATCATTGATTCATCATCTTTGTGAGATTGGGAGTGAATCCAAGTGCATTGCTTGAGTGATTGCATCTAGAGGCACTTGGTGATTGTGTTTCGCTACGGATTTCGCTTGTTTCTCTTGGTGGTTGCCGCCACCTAGACAGCTTGGTGCAGCGAAGATCGTCGAGCGGAGGGTGGTGATTGTCTCTGGCTCCGATTGTGGTGATTGTGAGGGGTTCTTGACCTTTCCCCGGCGGAGAGCCAAAAGATACTCTAGTGGATTGCTCGTGGTTTGTGGATCCTCATCTTGTGTTGGTTGTGCGGCACCCGATTGCGGGTTAGGCGTGTGATGCCTATTAACGCGTGAACCTCCAAGTGAGTGTATCGCCACAACAGGGACTAGCTTGCCAGCAAGCAAGTGAACATCGGTGAAAAATTATTGTGTCATCTTGTCTTCGAGGATTTCATTGGTATTCATTGTGATTGATTGATTGATTGATCATCTCTTGCCACGGCGGTATAAATATCACTACCTCTCTTGTATTTGCTTTCCTAGTGTAGCTAAGCTCTTTAGTGTAATTAGTTTTGAGAACTAGCTTGTGTCTTGTCTGGTGGTTAGTGATGCTCTGTAGTTAGTCTTTGAAAGTTCACTAACTTAGTGGTAGTGACTTAGCCTCTTGTGTGATATAGAGACCATAGATAACTAGAATGTGGATAGGAGGCTTGCATTTTTATTAGGCTAGCGCAACCCTCACTTCGCCATTTAATTGTCTAACATCTTGGCTTAAGTGTTGTTGTAGAAATTTTCAATAGACTATTCACAACCCCCCCCCTCTAGCCGTTAGGACCTTTCAGAGATGCAACTCCCCCATTATTTGAGGGGAGATTATTGGTGGTCACAAAAAAAGGGATAAGTATTGGGAGACTGCTAGAGCAAGGAAAAAACATAGTGACCTCAATATGAGAGTTTTATGGGAATAGGGGGGGTATTGGGGGATATGCTCTTAACCCATACTTTTTGGGAACATACAGCGAGGGGACTTTTTTTATGCGAGAACCACAACTGGAGGACTTAACACCATGCTACAAGTATGTTCTCGGCAAAATCATAGTAATGCAAACATGGTAGCACTTGCACAAAGATATCAACAAATTAAGCTACAAGGTTTGCATGGGACAAGAGAATAACTAATTTCATCACCTTTAACGGAACTATAGAAGGGCATAAACTTGTATTAGAACATAAAAATTACCTTGTGCCAAAATCTTGCATAAAGCAAGTGCAAGACAGAATGTTCAGCACCACCAACGTAGATGTCAACTGGACCCCAATACCTGTGTGATATGAGAATCAGAATAAGTTAGTTCCACCATGTAGCACACCCCTTATTGGAGATGACAGAAGAAACAAGGATGCACCTTTCTTTAGCCTTGTCAACCAATATACTGCAGTTTTTGGGATCCATGAACCTCAAATAGTACCTGAAATAATGATTTCATGACACTAAAGATGTAAGGGCTCACAAGCCACTCGCAAAACCAGAAAGGATATGTTTCAACAGTGTGGGAACAGTTTTCCAAATGACAGTATGATGTTAGAATTTGATGCATTCTTCCATGAGACAATAAGGCTCCTATTATATATTAGAAAAAATTCTCCAAATGCTCATTGCCTCATGATTGTTAGAATATGATAAAAGTTACCAGCAAGATCCAGCCCATTGTGGCATGGTGCTTGTTTCTCTTCTTGCGGGCTTCCCAGATAAAGGATCCATGGTTCTAACCTGGAAAGGCAGTAAAAACAGTTAAATAGTAAATAGATGTGCTCAGTATGTGCAAGAGTAAAAGAATGATAAATGCAAGTTTTGCCAACAGGGAAAGGGGTGAACTCAGAGTGGTAGTTTAACTAAATTTCATGACACTGGTAGGCAGATGTTTCTTGTAGTTTCAAACAATCAATGTTCATGTCAACCAATTGTCTTTCTAACGTGCTAACTAAAAGACATAGTGATGAACAATGCAATGCAGCCCAAAAAAGCGGATGAAATGCAACTTTGGGGACTTGTGTTTGACCCCTTAAAAAAGGCTTTTGGGATGGGTCTTTTATATACAATTTCTAATGCAATTTTGGGATTCACGCAATACAGTCATAATTTTATATTATTTTCTTGCCTTCAAAATTTTCCTTTTCCTATCTAACTCAAGAAGTGTTTGCCACTTACACCCTTCTATATCTAAAACAGCCCAACCTCTATGCTCCCTTCCCATTTGACATTCTGATTTCTTCTTTCATTATGGTTATTTTAGATTTCTAACAATATATTGCCATTGCACAGTAATGTCTCAAACAGCTTAAAGTCATACCCAATTCGTTGCTTTAGTCAAAGGTGGCTCCCCAGTACCAGTCGGAGTAAAATCATCCAATTCAGGAAGAGTTAAGGGCAACTCATCTTCTGAAAGAGGAACCATTTCATTGGTATCATCAAGGTAGCTCACAGGAAAAGGTTCACCCCAATAGCGCTGTCTGGCAAAAAGCCAATCTCGAAGCTTGTAGTTAACCTGATATTCGGTTCTCCTCAATTAAATTCTGATGAAAGTAGTATGCACAACATATTATATGATGAAGCAGGATGAAAGCACCTTTTTCTTTCCAAAACCATTACTCTCTACCCACTCAATAACCTTCTTAGCAGCATCTTGGGAAAGCATTCCGTTAATACTCAATCCAGATGAAGAACTAGATGAATTAATCATGATGCCATCATCTTCATATGACTCCACTGGATCACAATTACCATTCGGTGGACTTACAACCTTAATGATTGGAAGTTCATATTTCACGGCAAATTCATGGTCACGAGAATCATGTGCAGGCACTGCCATGATAGCCCCAGTGCCATAGCTGCAGGGAGGCAGCCAAAGATTAGAATGCAAAAACAGTCAGGAACAATAGTAACAAGTGTATTTTTTTCAAATCTTCCTCAGATATTTATTAAATTATAAAGGTAATTCCAATAGCTTATTGGTCAATTTTATGAGTAGCAACAAAATTCTGCCAGGTGATCAGGTCCCTTACTGGATAGCAAAATTTAGTTTATGGTGAAAACGGAACAATAGATCCAAAATGAAAATGTATGTATATGGAGAACTGAATTAAGCAAACTATAGTAAGACTTGTGCCTATAATATTACATAAGAAGAGTTTTATTACATAGATGTAAAAAACCAAGGTTCTCTACCAAACTACAATAAGAAGCATAAAGTATTTACTAAATAGATGTAGAAACCTAGGTTCTCTAGCAAACTTGTGTAGAGTTTCTAGCATTTGATCTTTCAGAAACAAGATGAACAAAACAATGATAATGCACAAGACAACATCAGAATACACAAGGAACATATGTTGACAAACCTTCCTAGAACATAATCTGCCACCCATATTGGAATGATTTCCCCGGTTGCTGGGTTCTTAGCATAAGAACCACTGAAAACCCCAGTTTTTTCCTTCTGAAGATCAGTTCTTTCTAGTTCACTCTTTCTTGCTGAAAGATCCCTGTATTCCTCTACCTGCCATTTCCAATTAGTCCATAATATACTTCAAATTTTTATGATGCTATAGTTAATTAAGGACAAAAGAACATACATGTGCTCGTTGTTCCTCAGATGTTAGAGATGACAGTAAAACATGCTCAGGTGCCACAACAAGATATCTGCAGCAGAAAAAAAATCATCTCTATATTGTCCATCCGGGTCCATAAACAAGTAATATGCAAAAAGACAAAAGAGAGAGAGAAACCAAAGTACACACGTTGCACCAAAAATTGTGTCAGGCCTTGTTGTGTAAACCAACAAAGTGGCACCTAGGTCATGTCCTTCCTGGTCAACTGCAGAAAAAACAAGCTCAGCACCTTTTGATCTCCCTATCCAGTTTCTTTGCATTTCTTTGATACTCTCAGGCCAATCAAGATCATTCAAATCTTCAAGAAGACGATCAGCATAAGATGTTATCCTCAGCATCCACTGGCGCATTGGCTATACAACAGAGGAAATGGATAGCCGCAATATGACATTTCTGCATATAGGTACTTAGCAACCATGCATTGAAATGAACAAGTTCCGCAGATTCTACAACATACCTTTCGTATAACAGGATAACCACCACGTTCACTCACACCATCTACAACTTCTTCATTCGCCAGGACAGTTCCAAGAGCAGGGCACCAATTGACCGGTACCTCGGCCTGATTGCAAGATATCAATGCCAGCCTAAAAAATCAATGAAAACCACAAATGCAACACTAAGAACATAAAAACAGAATCCTAAAGATGAACAGTACAAAATAGTTTATCACTAGCAATAAAGAAAGTGTGAAACAGGAATTATAACAAATGATAAGCACATTTGTAACCTAAGATTCAACAAGAATGGCAGAAAATAGTATTTTCTGACCTGATAAGCAAGTCCTCTCTTCAACAGTTGAAGGAAAATCCATTGTGTCCATTTATAATAAGCTGGCTCTGTCGTGGAGATTTCACGATCCCAATCATACGAAAAACCTAACGATTTAAGCTGCAAAAATGAGAAAACATCTTCCTAATGAACCACTGGTAGTCAAAGTATGATACATAATACTTCTACTTCTCTTTCAGTAGGTAGAGACATTAAAAAAAGTAAACATGTCTCCATACTTCACAGAAACTACAAATGGAATGGCAGATTAGCGCCTTTTTTTCTAAATGGGAGGACATGGACATTTCTTTTGTGTTTTCTCAAAAGAAAATGTAGTGCATTATTTTTCAACAACTCAACTGTACAGTTGATACAAATCAAACATTGCTCAGTACTGCATGAACAACTTTCAGGCTGATTACACAAAGAAGCACCCCACAAGCATTACAAAAAAGGTCCACAAAAGAGTTATACAGGTTACTTCTTTTTACATCTTATTAAGACCTGCATAAATGGTTATATTGCTCTAGAACACTTGACAGTACCAAGATCATATCGGCACTGCAAGCTTGTCATTTCATAATACAGATCAAGCTCTTTCTCTCTAATACAAAAAAGCGCAGCTCTCCCGTGTTTTCGAAAAAAAAAATACAGATCAAGCATCAGGGCACACTTTTAGTATAGACTAACATGGCTAATGGCAATTGCCCAGTCTTTTTTTTGGCAACCAAGTGGTAATGCAATGATTGAAAAGTGCAAATCATATCAAAGTGGAAATGCATAAAGAAGCATGAGAGCTCCATTTAGTTGCTACCATAATAGCTTCTACATGCTAGAGGCAAAACTTGCAGCAACAATACATATACATGGAGCATATTACCTGTGTGTGAAGCGCCCAATGTTCCTTTCAGTGGTAATCTTAGGGTGGGTTCCCGTCTGTGCACAGAGTACCCATGTCAGATAACTACAGTACATGATAACCCTTTGAGATGGAAGGCTATATGAGGGCATAAAGTAAAGTGAAAGTTCTAAACGACCTCAATAGCGTACTGCTCAGCAGGAAGACCAAATGCATCCCATCCCATTGGGTGCAAAACGTTGAAGCCTTTCATGCGCTTGAATCTTGACAGAATGTCAGTTGCCGTGTATCCAAGGGGGTGCCCAACATGCAGCCCAGCCCCGCTGCACAACATTTTGAAAATAGTTTCAACAACGAGCAACACTGTCTAGTGCTGATTTAGGAAGATTCGGCTCCTAGATAAATCAAATTTAGTGCTAACAAAACCAGGGTGAACTTGAACGACTGCAGCACACAAATCAGCGCGGTGCAAATTAGATGGCCAGAGGGCACCTTGCCTGGGGTAAGGGAACATGTCGAGGATGTAGCACTTGGGCTTTGAGGTGTCGAGCCCCTCGCCGATGTCCGGGGTGCGGAACGTGCGGTGCTCCTCCCAGTGCCGCTGCCACCTCGGCTCGACCTCGTCGAACGGGTACGCCCTCCTCGCCGCCGCCTGCGCCTTCCCCGTGTCGGCCGCAGCGGCGGCGCTGGCACAACAGCGAGCTCGGAGGAGCGGCAGGGAGCGGCAGACGGGGAGGAGTCGGTGGCGGCGCCAGTGATGGCCCGCGGTAACGGCGGGAGGCCGCGCCTGGAGCTGGAGCGGGAGTTGGAGGGGCCATTGCAGCGACAAGGCCATCGGGGAGCGGGAGCGGGAGCTTGAGCTAGCGCCCAAGCCTGTATAGCCCCGGTTTGGGATAAGGTTTTAGAATTTGGTGAGGGGGAGAGCAGGGATGAAAACGGATCGGATACGAACGGATATCACTTATATTATATTTATTTTTATATTTCTGTTCGGATTTGGACATGGATAACGTTCGGATACATATACGAATATGGATTGACTCGGTTATGGATACGAATAATGAGTATCGAATACAGTATGAATCGGATTCGGAGAAGGTCGGATACAAATATCTATTCGAATATTGAGTAAAAGCAGCATATATATATATATATCATACGTGCGCAAACCATTACATCACTCTATGAGTCCATAATCCATCTAGATTAAGCCGAAAGCCTAAAGAATAAAGCAACAAATAAGATAAAGATACAGATACATCATACATCAAACATCATATAAGCACCAATCTTCGCGACATGAGTAGAAATAGCCAAGCTCATGGCTTCATGGGTCTCATGGAGTCATGGTCATGGATTCAAGATCTACAATCCTTATATAGGTCATTTTTTTCATTTGAGAAAGTTTGAACAAAATGTAGTTTAAATTTCACAAGTGTGTGACATAGTTTTAGAAAGTCTATATGAGATTCAAAAATTTGTGACTAGTGTTTGATAAAACTTTCTCAAATGAAAAAATGAGCTATGTAACAATTGTAGATCTTGCTGAGATGATCAAACTTGGTATTCAGAGTTTTTTCATCTGAGGTCATTTAGTGTCTCATTTGAGCGAGTTTGACCAAATCAAATTTGGTCAAATGAAAAAACAACACTTTGACTCTAGTATTATGAACTCTAAATGACTTCAAATTGAAAAGTTTTGAATACCAAGTTTGTTCAACTCATCAAGATCTAAAATTGTTGTTTTGGTAAACTTCCCATTTGAGATAGTTTGGACGGTTCAAATTTGTGATTTTTAAATTTCGATGCTTACAAACTAGTTTTCGGAACCCTAGATTATCTCAAATTGAAAAGTTTTGAATACCAAGTTTGTTCAGCTCATCAAGATCTACAGTCCTTATATAGGCCATTTTTCATTTGAGAAAGTTTGAACAAAATGTAGTTCAAATTTCACAAGTGTGTGACATTTTTTCAGAAAGTCTATATGAGATTCAAGAATTTGTGACTAATGTTTGATAAAACTTTCTCAAATGGGAAAATGAGCTATGTAACAATTGTATATCTTACTGAGATGATCAAACTTGGTATTCAGAGTTTTTTCATCTGAGGTCATTTAGTGTCTCATTTGAGCAAGTTTGACCAAGTCAAATTTGGTCAAATGAAAAAACAACACTTTGACTCTAGTATTATGAACTCTAAATGACTTCAAATTGAAAAGTTTTGAATACCAAGTTTGTTCAACTCATCAAGATCTACAATTGTTGTTTTGGTCAACTTTCCATTTGAGATAGTTTGGACGGTTCAAATTTGTGATTTTTAAATTTCGATGCTTACAAACTAGTTTTCGGAACCCTAGATTGTCTCAAATTGAAAAGTTTTGAATACCAAGTTTGTTCAGCTCATCAAGATATACAGTCCTTATATAGTCCATTTTTCATTTGAGAAAGTTTGAACAAAATGTAGTTCAAATTTCACAAGTGTGTGACATAGTTTCAGAAAGTCTATATGAGATTCAAGAATTTGTGACTAATGTTTGATAAAACTTTCAAATGGGAAAATGAGCTATGTAACAATTGTATATCTTGCTAAGATGATCAAACTTGGTATTCAGAGTTTTTTCATCTGAGGTCATTTAGTGTCTCATTTGAGCAAGTTTGACCAAGTCAAATTTGGTCAAATGAAAAAACAACACTTTGACTCTAGTATTATGAATTCTAAATGACTTCAAATTGAAAAGTTTTTGAATACCAAGTTTGTTCAACTCATCAAGATCTACAATTGTTGTTTTGGTCAACTTTCCATTTGAGATAGTTTGGACGGTTCAAATTTGTGATTTTTAAATTTCGACGTTTACAAACTAGTTTTCGGAACCCTAGATTGTCTGAAATTGAAAAGTTTTGAATACCAAGTTTGTTCATCTCATCAAGATCTACAATACTTATATAGGCCATTTTTTCATTTGAGAAAGTTTGAACAAAATATAGTTCAAATTTCACAAGTGTGTGACATAGTTTCAGAAAGTCTATGAGATTAAAGAATTTGTGACTAGTGTTTGATAAAACTTTCTAAAATGGGAAAATGAGCTATGTAACAATTGTAGATCTTGCTGAGATGATCAAACTTGGTATTCAGAGTTTTTTCATCTGAGGTCATTTAGTCTCATTTGAGCAAGTTTGACCAAGTCAAATTTGGTCAAATGAAAAAACAACACTTTGACTCTAGTATTATGAACTCTAAATGACTTCAAATTGAAAAGTTTTGAATACCAAGTTTGTTCAACTCATCAAGATCTACAATTGTTGTTTTGGTCAACTTTCCATTTGAGATAGTTTGGATGGTTCAAATTTGTGTTTTTTAAATTTTGACGCATATAAACTAGTTTTCCATTTGAGAAAGTTTGGACGGTTTAAATTTTGAAGCACTAAATGATTTCAAACGAAAAAGTTGTAAACAACAAAGTTTCATAACTTTTTGAGATCTACAATTTTTATTTTGATCATTTCTCCATCCAAGGTCGTTTGAATAATATCCGGATAATATCCGTTTGAAAATATCCGGATATATCCGATACTTAACCGGATTATCCGATATCCGCCGGATATCGATGATATTACATCCGTATTTGATATCCGCCTAAGATATCTGTTTTATTATCCGTATCCGAAAAAAATTACGGATATCCCAATAACTATCCGTGATAAGTGTTCATATTCGTTTCGGTTTAATCTGACGGCATTTAATAAATATCCGTACCGTTTTCATCCATAGGGGAGAGGGATGGGGTGGAGAGGTGGCCGGGTGGGGAGAGAGATACGAGAGAGAGAAACAAATTTAACACTTTAACACCCTGTGCGCTTACGTTGAAATTTTACTTGTGCTAAAATATTATGAGAGAAAAACAGTGTTCTATGACTGAAAAGTAGCTCAAACGAACCGGGCATAAATCTCTTTCGAGTTGCTGTATTTTGGTGAGGGAGCAGTTTTACATGTGTCATCATCTATTGTAATTCCACAACAAGGAAATCTACAGAACTTCCCTGTCGATGCAGAAAGTGATCAACAAGTAAATATTTGTAGTTTTGCCGTACGTTGTGATCGGAGGTGGCCTAGCACTCAATGACACATGGTTTATACTGGTTCAGGCAACGTGCCCTACGTCCAGTTCGAGTCGGTCGATGACTTTATTTCTGAGCCCAGGTGCTCGAAGTTTGCAGTGGGGTTACAAACGAGAAGAAGAAAGATGGGGTGTACGTGAGGTCCGGTCGGACTCCTGTCGGAAGGGCCGAGAGTGACGGGAGCCTCGTTATGAGCTAAGTGTTCAAGCGTGTGCTGGTGGTTCTGTGATTGTGTACTAGTGAACTTGATCGATCTAATAAATCTGGAATCACCTTCTCTATTGGGAGAGAGCGCATCCCCTTTTATAGATGAAGGAGATGGTCTTACAAGTAAGAGAAAGAGAGTACGTATGCTTCTAAGCCTTGTTGCCCACGCCGTAGTGGCAGGGGATGATGGTAGGCGCCCACAACATCATTGGATGCTCGGATGCACGTGGGAGGTCGCATCGCTTTGTTCGGCATGATGGATGTCGGTACACTGCTATCTTTATTGATGCCCAGAGGCATGTGAGAAGTTTCACCATATTCACTCGACACGGTAAATGCCGACGCGCACAACACTATCAATGTCCAGAGGCATGTGTGGGGAGCCTTATCGTACGGGAGTTAATGGCATCCACAATACTGTAGGGAAAAATTCGACGCCTACAACACTGTTTGTGTCAGAAAGGTTGCAGAGTACTGTTTCTGCAGGTGCACAAGATACGGTCCCTGGTATCGTGGTTTGACTTGTGCGCCTTGCCTTGCTTTCTCCGTTCGTTCCCTGGTCCTTTCTGAGCGGGCGTCCCTGGTCGGTTGGTCCCAGTCGACTCTGGTTGCGCGCCAATGGAGAAGAGCGATGGAGCGGGGTTTTATGCACTCTTGGGAGACGTGGGGTCGGAGTTGGAAATAGTGCTTTGGTCAGGCCTTCCGATCGGAGAGGCCGCCCAGAGGCGAGCTGGAGACCGAAGTGAGCCCTCCGGCCGAAAAGGTGGGCCGGAGTCGGAAAACGGGCGCCGCTCCTCCTCGGCTATACCTTCCGGTCGGTGATTGGATCGCCCTTCTGACCTGTTGTTTAGATACTTGGGCCGGTCCTATGAGTTGCACGTTGTCTGCTTGGGCCGAGCCTTTATTGGTAAGTCGGTCTGCGAGAGACCCCGGGTTTATGAACCCGACACTCTCCGACTCAGTACAGAAACAAATCATCTACTGAAGTTCAAGAGGATCTAGCAGTCGTCAAATTACTACAGAGAAATTATTTACTTGTCCCCTACGTATACATGTGGTGCCACAAAACTACGTACAGCCTTCTGATTCTGATTCAATTAATAATTCCCGCTCCGATAAATTCCAGGTGTCTGTTGCGGCAGCTGGAAGAAGATCATGGGCTGATGCTGTATGAGACTTTAGTGAGGCCTTTCTTGACTCTTATGTTTGTTACCTGATGGAACATAGGAAATGAGGTCAGCTTCTCCAAGTCCTAACTCCTAAGGTATAAAGAGAAAAATGATGCACAGCATATGTCAAAAGTTCTTTGACTCTTATTATGTCAGTTTATCTGTCCTGACAATTTCTGTGTATGCCAAATTAGGTAGCATGAGTACCATCAAGTCGAAAAATGAGAAAAATGATGCAAATCATAGGAAACGAGGGTCATGAATGCACTAGCAGGACGTGATGTACATTGATGGCTTACTAGAAACACCCAAATGTCCAACTACGGTGCCCTCCACTCAAAATATCATTTGCATCGAATATCATTGTTAGGATTCATTCACAAAAGCCATTCTACTTCCAAATTTCGTGATGGAAGCTATCGTTCAGCTCATGCCCCAGTTTCTAAGACTAGTGGATAATTCTGTAGGAAATTTTGACAGGCCTGGGAAACCCAACTGTGAGAATACTAGTGTGGCATAAATAATAATAATAATTACCTTTAGGCTATTGATGATTGAAATGTCAGCAACATGAGTACCACCGCAAGGACCACCAGGATTATCCCCGAACTTCACAATGCGAGGAGTGCTATCCTGCCATGAAAACATAAGGTCGCGAACAATGTTAATGAGAAACACAAAACTTTGAAAAATAGACATCTACACTAGAATATTCCCGATTAAAATCTAACTATTGATGCTTGATTACAATGATAATTCAAGACGTACTCACACATAGAAATGCAACCTTATGCATTTTTCAGATGCAAACGCACATATACTCCCTCTGATTCAAAATACTTGCTGTTTTAGCCTTCTGAATTTCTTTCAAAATACATGTCGTCCTAGAACTTCTAGGCACTTTTTGCTCTTTATTACTTCCTTTCTTGCCCTTGCTAAATAAATATTATCACTCTCACAAATAAATGAATATCTCTTTCCATTTTGGCATAAATGAAGAGGAATAAGTTCATTTCATCCACTTCCTTAATATCTGTGCACAACTCTAAAACATGTATTTTGAATCGCGGGGAGTATCAATACAGTGATGATGTCAATAAATCAAGAGATAAGAAATGTTTCTGCAATCCTTGAGTAGGAAGTAAACTGGAATGATATTTAATAAAAAGTCATTCAAATGTATACGATCAATGATGCTGGTGGAATGTACATTTCTTTCAAATGTATACAATCAATGATGCTGGTGGAGTGTACATGTAGTACAAGCAAAGATAATGCATCTAAGAAGTCTACAGGACTAACCTTTGAAATGTAGCTAGGCAGAGAACCTCCGCATAATATCGCTGCCTCCTCATAAGGAAAAACAGAAGCTAAGACCTGCAAAAAGGGTGAACACTTAAAGACGACAGAATGGATGATATGCACTTCGACATATTCAGCTTGTTTATCCACCTTCGCTCCTTCTGAAATTAGCCTATTGGCTTCCCTTTCCAGTTCATTTTTCTTAACCTGTATTTGATCTGGAGGAATTACTCCCTTATACTCAACAAACGCTCTACAAAGAACAGAGACACAAAACAGTTGTCTGATCAACAACTGGAATCCAACTAAACTGGCATAAATGCCAGCAGTTAGTTTAAACAGCTGGACCCAAATGCTAGTAATACAAAGAACAAAAGAATAAAAGCACTAAAAAATAAGTAATCATACCCATCAGGAAAATGGTAGCCTTTCCCAGGTTGCAGATGAAAGAGGCCTACATTGTGGACACAGATGTCCAACAAATGCCCAGCAGAATGAAGCCTGTAACATTACAGAGATAGCATAATGAGAAGTAAAGCTTAGACATTCAGAAATAATGAAATGACAACGAGCAGACAGAAACTGGGTGATGAAATGCTGAAACTGCTTATTACACTGAGCATCTATGAGCTGAATACATCACTTCTTACTTCTATAGGCATTCCTTGTGGAAATACAAGTATGGATCATCTGGCCAGGATGTCAGCTATGAAATAATGTTAGCTTCAAGCAGCTTAACTAGTTAATTTGATTGCAATTTGTAAATACAACTTGATACATGGGTGTCCTTAAAGACTCAAAGCTCTTCTAATAAGTAAATGGGAAGGCCTCAAGTACACAAAGGAAAGCTTATATACACAACAGAACCATTCAGATAGCATCACCTTGAATTAAAGCTGCGCCGTTCTGCGTCGACCTCCAAGCTAACGGTTTCCTCCTCTTTAAATCCAATCCCACATCCTTGTTCCGTGCCCTCAAATCTTCCATAGTGGAAAACCTGGGTGCCAATCACAAGATGAGAGAGGCATGGCAAGTTAAAAAATCAGAACTCCTGCGACAATCTCATGGTTCATGAACAAGTTTGCAGCTTTTGTTGCGGATAGCGAAAACCCCCCGGATCCTCACCACTCCGTCCTTCGCCCGCACATCCTCGACGAGAAACCTGGCTCCGCCAGCGGAGATGACGCCCGTGTCCGCCGGTTGGCCGCCGCCCTGCGGGTGGAAGACTGTGGCGTCCAGCACCACCGCTACCCGGCCGCCGTCCTCCTGCGGACACCCGGAGCTTAGCTCAGGCCGGGTCCAGCCTAGGGTTTCGCGCCTACGGCGGAGGAGAAGAGGAGGGAAGGGAAAACCAGGTGGACGGAGAGGACGGTGGCGGAGTAGCGGAGCGCTCCCATATCATCGAAGTAGACAAGCCTGGTGGGGCCCGCAGGCCTCGCCGGTGCAGCCTCCTGCGCCATGTTTCCGTGGAGGCGGTGGTGGGAGACTGGAAGTGATCGCCGCCGGTGACAACTGACAAGGAAGTTCGGGCTGGGGTGAGGAGTACCAGGCAGCGCCAAGTGGTTCAAATCAAACGCGCGAGACGCTCGGAAGACTGAAGATTCTGAAGAAATGAACAAGACCTGAGAGGCAATATATAGCCCGCGGTGACAGAAACTACACGGAAGAATACTTCAATTACGTGCTGTTTAGAAATTTTTTAATGGCGCAGCCAGTCAGATGGTCTCATCATGGCCTGGTTTCGAGGTGCCTTCGTTCTTTGCCCAGTTTTCTGTTTGTCTCTGGACTGTTCTGGAGATAAAAAGGATTTTGCAAGGTTATTGCTGGAGCAGGTTGGCTTTGACGGCTTTGCGACTTTGACTGCCCATTGCCCCCAATAAACTGGGAATTTGGGAAAGGTTAACGCATAGTACCTCTCTATAAAATGCTACTCCTATATTACCATGTGTCTGTCTCTCGCTTCTCGCTTGGTTCTGGAGACGCCCCGAACTTTGACGAACCATAGACATCCCAGGAGCTAACAGCTTCCACCTTCCAGAGTTCCAATCAGTCACCTTCCACCAAGCTTCCACGAAGCTTATCTCCATTACACAACAAGCAGTGGCGGAGGTTGAAACTTTTTGAACTTTGATGTTCCACTGAATAGAAACATGTGAATAGTGCGGAGTTCAGAGAGAGAACTCATATAATTGCCACGCGCATTACATTTCTCCAAGAGTCAAACTCTTTTAAGTTTAACTAGTTATATAAAAAATAGTACGGTACTTATATCTCTAAATATGTTTATTATGAAAGCACATTCCACGATCTATATGATAGTGCTTATTACCCATCATATTTGATCAAATTTAAAAGAGTTTAATTCCTCGATGAGTGAGATATACGCTTATTTTGGGATGGAAGAGGTACTAGTTAATTACAGACACCCTCAACTGTAAAGCTATACAAACAAAAGTGTATCATTTTAATAGAATTTCATTATTCACACCTCCTCGCCTTTTCTCGTTTTTGGAGACAAAGCAGATAATACAAAGATGAACATTAGCCCTAAAAACTAGATACTACATTGTCCTGATCTTGTACAGTGATTATTGAAGAGAACTGAATGTCTGAATCTTCAGGGGACACGCTGACATCTGCACCAGTAAGCTACTCCACCGCCTCTGCCTTGCGCAACAGCGATTTCCTCATCAACATAAAACCAAACAAAGAACGGGTCCTTTGTGCTGGGTTCCCTATCATCATTGCTGCTTCCAAAGCCGATTTCTAGGGGACCCAATGGTCCAACCTTTATGCGAACCTGCTCGAAGATGAATGCGAGTATTTTCTTTTCCATGACAACCTCCTTCAAACGTTAAGCACCCAATAGGGCCCAAATATATGCCATTCTCAATCCGTTTGCCCTGCAGATAATAATTACAGCAGTCATATATCAGATATCAGCACATGTTTGTAAGGTGCAACCAAGAAAACCTATAGTGGACTAACAGTGTACGAATTTGCAAATTTCATATTTAAGGCACATAGAGCTACGTTGGTTTAGCAAAATGTTTGTTGCAGTTGGAAACACGTTCTTTCATGCCTCCGGGCTCAGGATATCATGCTGCAGGGCATCACTATATTGGTACTGCTTGACCTCAACTGGGCATATTGCGCAATGGTGGTCATGTATTGAACAGTGCTTACTTTAGAGAGAAATGTGAACATATGATGACTATAAAAAAAAGATGTCTACATGGATTTCTTGCATTGTTCAGCAGAAAGAACTTTACAGTGGCAGATAAGAAACTGTTTGAACTTTGAACAGACATAACAAATAAACATACTATTAACATGGCAATTCAAGTACTTGATTATTCAGGTACCACTGATCATCAGAGCTATCATATCATAGCATCATCATGAGGAGCTGCCATGAGAAGCTCACCGCAGCATCGAAGCGCTGGACTGCAGTCACTGGAAAATACTGTCCTTTATCCAGCCGACCCTATATATACAGACATTAAATCAATCAATCAAGCAGCAAAACATAGAACTTAATCCATGACCCATTAAACGTATGGGTCTTCACCTTTGCAGTGAAGATAAGCATCCATGTCCTGCCTGGAGACTCAGTACCACCAAGTGTCTCAAAGAATGTCGATGTGTCAAGTTTCGCCTTCTTGATCTTGGACAGCGCCGAGAGAATTTCTGGTGCAGGTACTTTCCTTGTCTTGGCTGCCTTCTTGAGCACCTTCACACTGTCCGTGACAGCCTACTCTAAACCCACATCAAGAAAATGGTTTTTACTAGTTGCATAACAGGGCACCTTGTAAAGAACCATGAAACTTTCAAGAAATTATGAGGCAGTGGCATTAATGGCTAAATGCCTAAATGCTACGTTTCAAGAAATTAACCATGCACATTTTCCCTGTGAATTTAACTAGTACATGGAAAATTTCATTATTCAAGCAAGTTGGATTTTTCTTTCTTTCTTTCTGATAGAGACCACAGATTCAGTGGCAAAAAGTAAAACTGAAGTTCAAGAAATGTGAAAGACAAGTAGTGCCAAGAGTCCAAGAGAATGATGACAGTTTGCACCTTTGTCACTGAGACTGCACCGAAGCAATTCATTAACACAGGTAGGGTAAAAACGTTAGAAATTTAAGCGCAGGACAGCGAAAAAAGTTAAGAGGAAACGCTTGGGCCATGGCTACATCGCGCAACCACAGAGTGGAAAACAGATGAGCAACAAATTATAGGCGCCAGCAGCTATACGACCCCGTGGATACTCACCGACAGAGGTTCCTGCGGTGAGGACGGGGGGGACGACTCTTTCTCGACTTCCGGCGACGCGGCGGAGGAAGCAGCGAGTGATACGCCGCGGCGACAGTTGGGGGAGCCGTGGAGATGCAGCCGTGGCGCGGTCTGGAGTCGGTACGGGAGCGGAGAGAAGACTGGAGCGAAGGCCGTGGAAACTTGGAGCAAGGCTGACGACGCCATCGTCGTCGTATTCGTCGTTCCTTGGACCTTGGTTTCAGATCGAGAGAACGGAGCTGCAACGGTGTAGCGTAGTGCGGGGTTTGTGTGGCGGTTGAGGAATGAGGACGGGGGAGGAGCGCGGAACTCTTGGTCACCATGGCACCGCGCTGACGTGGGCAAAGCTCGGCTCCTTGCCTCAGAGCACCCACGGTGTAGTTCAAAAGCTATCTTTCTAGACTCGTTATCCCTCCGCCCATAAATGTCTATCATTTTCGCTTCTCGATAAACAACTTTGACTAAATATATATTAAAAAATTAATATTTATAATACATAATTAGTATTATTGATAGATATTTGAATCTAGTTTTTTAATAAATTTATTTGGAAATAGAAATGTTGTACGTATTTTATATAAATCGAGTTAAAGGTATCGACACGTAAATCATGACGACAAACATTTAGGGACAGAGGAGTATGGATGAAAACGGATTGGATACGAACGGATATCACTGATATTACATTTTGTTTTCATATTTCTGTCCGGATTCAGATTCGAATACGGATATTGTCAACCATGACGGATAGGATACGATTGGATATCGACGTCATAAATATGCGATTTGATTATTCGGATACGGATACGGTATCGGATGTTGAATATCCGGACTCGGATACAGACAGATTTGAACTCCTCTAAACGGATTCGATCTCGAATACGGTCGAAAAATATCCGTACCGTTTTCACCCCTACAGAGGAGTGTACTACTGAGCAAACGGATCGGATACTCACGGATATCATCGGATACTCACGGAGCCACGAATATTATTGATATTATATCTTTTTATATTTCTATTCAGATTCAAATACGAATCGTATTAGTTATGTCGAATATGATACAAATGGAGATCGATATCATAAATATGCGATTTGAGTATTCAGATACATGGATATCGATATCATAAATATGTGATTTGAATATTCAGATATAGATACGGTCTTGGCGTTGAATATTCAGATTCAGATACAGATGAGTCTAAACTCCTATAAACATGTTTGAACTAGGATACGGTCCCAAAATATCCGTACTATTTGCACCCGGCTGACCTTAAAAGCATACGAGTATTTTATAATTTTAGGGATGGTAGAAAAAAAACCTTACAAATTTAACAGCCTGTTCGGGAGGCCGTATCGTATCGTGGATTATTTACTGCTGGCTGGTTTGGTGTGAGAGAAAAACACTGTTCCCGGCTGGAAATTTACGATCGTTTACGAGCAAGCGAACATGCTGTTAGTAGACTCTGCGCTCCAAATTAGGACATGTTTGGAGCTCAACTTCACCAAAAATGGTTTCTCCGTAGTTTACGCTAATTCATTGCTTTGTTTCATTTGTGCTGATTGTGCGTGGTGATACCGCTATTTACACGAGGGACGGCCGTCTTCCTTGCTACCCACCGTGTTTTTTCTCGTCTAATTTTGCTATTTGTTCACGTTGACGAAAAAGAGAAATCGAAGGGCATACATAAACACCTCATTCGGTCATCGCATAGGCCTCTACAGCTTTCATTCACAAAAAAAAAAAGAGAGGCCTCTACAGACTACAGCTTTCCAGCCTCGCGGGCGTCCAGCGAGATCCGTTGCCGGCCGGCCCCTTCCCTCCCTCCTGGCCGGCTCGCCCGTCCTGTCTGTTCTTCTGGCCACGCGGGTGCGGACCTGCACGCCCTGCAGATCGCCGACCACCCCTCGGCCACCCTCCATGCTCCTGCGGTCCGCGCCGCGCCGCCTCCACCTACTCCGCCCGCACCACCTACGCCTCCTCTCCGCCGCTGTGCTCGCCTCCGCCGCCCCGGCCCAGCTCCCAACCGAGTGGGCCGAGGCTCCGCTTGCCTGCGTCCGCCCGGCCACCGCCGACGCCTCTCTCTTCCACGTCTCGCTTGACCTCTCCGCGCACCGGAGGCTCCTCGCCTCCCACGCCGCCGCCGGCCAGTTCCTCCCCTTCCGTCTCCCCGCCGCGCCATACCCCATCTTCCTCGCCATCGCATCCCCTCCTCCCCCACCCCCCACGCCCGAGGCCCTGGCCGGGTCAGGGTCAGTCCCCTGCTTCGACTTCCTCGTCAAGCGCCTCCCGGGAACCCCCTCCGCGCGCCTCTGTGACCTCCGCCCCGGCGACCTCGTCCATGTTGGCGCCAGCGTCGTCGGCAGCGGATTTGACGTCGCCAGGATAGCCGACGCCCGCGACGTTCTCGTCTTCGCCACCGGATCCGGGATCAGGTGCCTTTCTACCCCTGCCCTTTCCAACCGACTGTCCTTCATTTGTCAAACCCGCATCAATTGCACTGCACCATGCACAGCTGCTCCATTTTAGGTCTCAAATAATCCTCAGTTTGATGCAATTCGGAATCGTGGCGAGAAAAAGGAACAATTACTAAATTGTGATAATCATATGGGGCGAGGGTGCCATCTGGATTTTTTTTTTCAAAAAAAAAAACTCTTTGAAGAGGGCAGGGAGCTCCTGCAATTCACTTAATAAGAAGAGAATTGATCTGGTTATAGGGAAACTGGGCCCAAAACCTTACAGCCGCATGGTTTGTTAGTAGGAAAACCCAGAAAAAAAAAACTAGGCACAGCGCCCCAGACAACAACCCTCCTGCAAACACACAGTGTGTCATCGTTGCCGACCTTGTCAACAAGCAGCTCCGACCTACTAACAGCAACACTACAACAAGGCACATCTAGGAGGAGAAAGCAGCACGTCATCGTTGCCCAGCATCGCCGCACCCCACAGTGAGCACGTCACCATTGCAAGCTCAGACCAAGAGTGACTGCAATGCGCCGCAAAGCAAGCAGTGGCACTGAGGAAACATGGCCTTGTAGAAAGAACCCAGCCTGCAAACACATTGAGACGCCCCACGTGAACCAACTATGCTGGATTATTATATGTATTTATCCATTATCTATTGTGCGAGCTATTTCTGGTATTGCTTCCAACTAATCTTGATCCATAAGTTCCTCCTAATCGCTTAACCAACCATTAGTACTCTTGGACTTGGGAATTGGGATGTAATCAGAACATGCACATGCTCAGTGGAAGATATAAGCGTGAAAAGGCATTAGCTGCAAGATATTTATTAGGTTTTCACTTCTTCAGATAAATAAGCCATTTAGTTGTTGCATGTCTGTTCTATACTGCTACATGCCATGCCAAGCAATTTACCAACAATGCCCTGTTCTTGATTGGATTGCGCTGTCCCTTCGATGAATGAGCAATACCATTCCCATGAATAGCTTTGTCAGATTTATTCAGCTGCAAACATCATTGCCTCTAGAAGCCTGCTCTCTAGATAAGCTATGTCTATGTTATGAAAGAACAGATACACCCTTGTCCTAAGAAGTCTCCATTAGTGTATGGACTATTCAAATGCGTACAAGTACACTTGTACAAGACATGCAGATGTACACACATTGGAATATATAATTATTCTCAGTTTCTCCTTCACATTTGTTCATTGCAGCCCTATAAGGGCACTTATTGAGTCAGGTTTTGCTGAAAACAAAAGAACTGGTGTAAGCCTCTTTTATGGGGTTAGGAATCTTCAGAGGATGGCATATCAGGTAGGTAGGTTTATGTCAGCTTAGTTGTACAGTTTGTATATTGTCATATTCCGTATGTGATGGCTCCTGACTATGTTCTCTGACAGGAGAGGTTCGATGATTGGGAATCCAGAGGAGTTAAAATTGTTCCTGTCCTCTCAAGACCAGATGGTCAATGGACAGGTGAGCGAGGTTATGTCCAGGTGCTGTTATCTTTTGACTCCCATGTTATTTATAGTTTGTTGTGTTTCTGTGTGATATAGAGTTTGTTTTGCATTTTGTAGAATGTGTTCTCAAGGATGAAGAATATTGTAAACCCTTCATCAGTGGGAGCAATTTTGTGTGGGCATAAACAGATGACTGAGGTATGGTAATTTTGCTTGTTTTCCTCTCATTTTTATCTTAGACACTCGCGGTAACTATTAGACACAAGTTGGTAGCACCTTCTACATTCAGCACTTTTTTTTGTACCGATGTGTCACAATGTTCTCTACTTCAACATGTTTTTTTCTCTTCTGAACATGGAAACATTAGAAATGTTCTTATAATAGGGGTCTGCATCAATATGTAATATAGGCTAATTATTGGAAGTTTAGAATTTTTCTCTACTACAAGGTTTTAGTCTGTTCATTGTTAGGCACATCTACCTCGCATAAATCATAAAGTTGCACGCCATTGTCATGTTTTGAACCATATTTTGTTTGTGCTGATCTATAGTTCATGTGTCTATTTTTGGCAGACTAAAATGACTAGAAGTGCAAGTTTTGCAGCACATACATCTTGTAGAAAATTGTACACCTAGTACATTCTTTCCACATTGTTTGATGGTTGTCATTCAGGATTAACACCCATCCAATTTATTTATGATAAATGTTGTCTTCCATGCTTCCTTGCTGATCTTATGTAAATGTTCGTATGATGTAGGAAATCACAAGAGTTCTTGTTGCCGATGGTTTGTCAAAAGATAGGATCTTAACTAACTTCTGACCGCTAGTAGGACACTGTTCCATCCTTTTTTGGAGGCTGTACCATTTTTGTACTTCAATACAATCGAGCAGCAATTCTTTAAAGCAGTCCGAGTGCAGCAACAGGAAGACAGTTGCGTGCTTACAAATAAGGGCAGTTCATTTCCCCTCCATGTGACCACAGTCACCATATTGGCTTATTTTTGAATGCCTGATGTAAATCTCAACTGGCACTAAGCATCTGAACCAAAGGCCCTAGTTGAGATTATTTTGTAGCATCTGAGACATTAATCAGGGGATACAGATGTAAGGCGCTGATGTACAAAGAAAGGTCCTTTTTGAGAGAGAGGGGGAAAAAAAAAAGGAGATAAAGCCTGTTCGCTCGGTCGTATTTGGCTTATAAGTGATGGTTTATCAGCCAACGAACAATATTTTTCTTTCACATCGAACCAGCCAACAGTGTTTTCAGTCATGGCTTATAAGCCAAATCAGTCCAAATGAACAGGGATGTAGCATTATTTTCAGTTAGTATAGATATGAGCGCTGTGTGCCTTTTGCAGCTCTGAGATTTTGGTGTATATTGTCAGAATTTTGTATTAATTGAGTGGAATGTAGCATATCGATGCATGTTGTATTGTTTAATTGAGACACGTTCGAAGCGTAGCCCTGTTTGATACTATGGGGCTAAATTTTGCACCGTCACGTCGAATGTTTGATACTAATTAGAAGTATTAAACATAGATTAATTATAAAACTAATTTTATAAATAGAGGCTAATTTACGAGACAAATATATTAAACCTAATTATTCTATGATTCGTTAACCTGTGCTAATCATGAATTAATTAGATTTAATAAATTTATCTTGTGAATTAGCTATGGCTTATGAAATTAGTTTTATAATTAGTTCATATTTAGCTCTAGTTGACATTAAACATCCAATGTGACCCGGTTAGGGTGGGCGTTCGGTTCTGACCGAAATATCGGGTTGGTTTCTTTGGGTTGTTTTTATTTCTTTCTTTCAACATCATAAACCGAAGTTGTGCCCGATCTATGGTAGACTGACCACTCGGTTTCTCAGTTTTTAATTCGGTTTCTCAGGTTAACCCGAGCAAGATCGATACAGATAGATCTGCAGAGTACAAGACAGGGAGAGGATCCACACAGGGCAAATGCACCACTACAGTAGGACATAATGTCTACATTCTAGCCCACACCCTGTTCTCTTTGTCTAGTCTCAACTTGTTTCAGTTTGTTTCAGTTTATTCTCTCTTACAGAACACTATTGAATCAGTCAAAATAAACCAAAGAGTGGATCAGCCGAACGTCTGGACGAGGTCTAGCATCTGGATGTCTACGTCTGCTTCACATGGGGGTCCGCGCCGCTTTGTGTCCCGCACCGTGCCCCGCGCTGCTATGTGTCCCGTGTCGCTCCATCTCGATATATGTTCGCACGGTTTCCCGCACCTGCCGCTCGCGCCCCCTCCACACCCATGCGCATGCAGGCGAGCCCAGTAGCTGCAGCAGGCGGCTGCTGCAGATGGGTCTAGTGTAACATGTGCAACACCATATCTATTTTTGCAACATTTAGAGAAACATTTGCAACATACGTCTAAAAACACGAGGAAAACACATGTGTAGCCATTGCAAAATATATGCAACTAGATAAAACACTTGCAACATATGTGTGAAACATATGCAACATCCGGATGAAACACTTGCAACATAAGCGTGAAACATATGCAACACCCAGATAAAACACGTGCAACATACGTCTGAACCAGCTAAAACATTTGGAATAGACGCTTGCAACATACGTGTATAACCATTGTAACATATGCAACATCACAATCTACTTTTGCAACATCCACATAAAACACTTGAAACATGCATATGAAACACTTAAAACATATGCTTACAACATGTCAGGCGCGACACTCTAGTGGACGGTGACCACCATGTTTGGCGAGCCTCGAGACGGCTGCGAAGTATGGCACGGCCACGACACCCTTGCCGTCTCTAACCGCAAGAGGAGGTGATGAGGATGACACGGGTGCCGGTGGCGGCGATGAAGGCGGTGGATGTGAAGGACCTTGTACTGGGAACCGTAGCGGAAGCTATCCAAGGATATGAGCAACACCACAAGCTTGGAGGAGCTTGGAGAGCGGCCGCGTAGCAGCGGATGCTGCCGTCACAATGGTGAGGGGCGGGCGAAGCAGGACGAAGGCCGTGGTGGCGTGCGAGGGCCACAGTGAGGATGAGCAAGAGACGGGGGACGAACAAGGGCTGGGGTGTAGCCACGGAGGAGATGAGAGCGACGGTGGGCTATGGCGAGTCGTCGGGGGTCTAGACCACGATTGCGTGGGCGGAGATGCCATCGGCGGGCAGTGCTTTGACTGTAGGGCTTGGGGAGAGTGAAAGTAGACTAACAGTGCTTTGACTGTAGGGCTTGGGGAGAGTGGAAGTAGACTAACAGTGCTTTGACTGTAGGGCTTGGGGAGAGTGAAAGTAGACTAACGTGTGTGCGGCAGCTTGTGGAGAGGGAGATTTTTATTCTGGGAGCTTGTGGAGTAGAAGATTTTTATTTTGGAAGACAACGTTGAGTATCAGATATTTGTAGTGGGTACAGTAAATGGACTTCAACCTTCGGAGGTCGGACAGCTAACCAAGTGCATAGATAAAAAAATCACGCCTCATTGTTAACTCAGTATTACCAAATTTTCCAAGCCAGCAAATATCTTCTAACGTTTCATAGCACAAATCGAAGAAATATGTTATCAGCACAAAAACAATTAACGGAGAACATCAGGAACGAAAAATTGATCTTTCTGTCCTTGACAACAATTATTAACTGAGAACATCACGAACGAAAAATCGATCTTTCAGGGTATCTTCTAACGTTTCATAGCACAAATCGAAGAAATATGTTATCAGCACAAAAACAATTAACGGAGAACATCAGGAACGAAAAAATGATCTTTCTGTCCTTGACAACAATTATTAACTGAGAACATCACGAACGAAAAATCGATCTTTCGGGGTATCTTCAGTTTGCGCTGTCACTTCCAAGGGCCCTCTGGCCATCTTTCAGTACTTGCCTCTTGTCATTAGGTTCTGCAGAGTTACTATGTCTTCCATGGTGGTGCCGATGGTGACGGTGATGGTGGTGACGGTGGCCATTCTTGTGAGACTTTCTGCCATTTCTCATCTTCTCTGATTCACTAACATCTCTATCATCTGATGACTCCAAGGATTGGCTCCTGAGATGCTTATGGCTGTTGGAATCTGACCTTGCATCCTCGTCACTTGATCTCAGACGCTTCCCATGTCTCGACTTGACCTTGTCCGAGTCATCATCGGATGAGCGATGGTGGCGTCTGCGGCTCTGAGAATGGTCCTTGGCAGATTTCTGTCCTTCCTCGTCGCTGCTGTAGTCTTCAGAGTCTGACCTTGAAGAGTGTCGGTGATGCCTTCTTTTGTGCGAGCGCTTCTTCCTTGGACGTTCTTCTTCAGACCTGCTCTCATATTCACTGTCGTTCTCATCACTTGAGTCAGTGCTCCTTCTGGGTCTACGCTTGCATCTCCTGGCATCATCAGAGTCGGAATGCTCATGCTTATTGTTCCTTCTGTGGTCCTTCCTCTTCCTGTGTTTCCGATCAACATCGCTGTCATAGTCACTATCAGAGTCTGAGGAAGAATCTCTTCTCCTCCTGTGTTTTCTTGATTTTAGCTTCTTCACCTTTGCTTCTGCATCAGCCTTGGCCTTAGCTGCTGCTTCTAGCTTCTGCTCCCACTTTAGTGGGGCTTCTTTCTTCTCAAGGATCCTTCTTTTCTTCTCCTCAACCAGCTGCAGGAACCTTTTGGCATCCATCCCGAAAAATCAGATAGCACAAAACCTGTAGGGACGTGAAATGATGCAAGGAAGTGCATCTCATAGAAGAGACAAAAACACTGTTAGTTTTTTGAACGACTGAAACTAAATAGCACACTAGTAAAGATGTAAATCTAATCAGATAGATTGAAAGCTGTCGACAACAAACTTCCATGTACAAACATAACAAAATGTGGTGAATTAATTCCTAACAATAAATTACTTGGAGGCACTTTGAGCTAGTTTAAGCCTCACATGTAACCAAAGTATTCTCAGATAATACTCATGCAGTTCACTTTTTGTTCAAGTCAACTTCCTATGGAGAGTGGCCAATCAATCATGTTCAAAGCTAGATGGCTTCTAAGATTCCAAGCTCATAAAACTATGTTAACAAAAGGGATCTCACAGGTATCACAATTATACGCAATATCCTAAAAAATTACTTCTGTGAGAAAGATACGGCAGACCAAAATCAGTTGCCCTTGATAAATAAAAATTGGCTCTTAAAGATGGTTATGCTTATGAATCTGGGTGCAGCAAAAGAGACACAGACTTCTAATTAATTTTAACTCCGAACATCCTATATTTCGAAATGACAGTAATACGAGCAGACACTGCACAAGCATGAAGGTTATCACTGGGAGAAGCTAAGGCTAATTGCAATCGCCACCAAGAAACAAACACAGAGTATGCACGATTATACACTTTCTTACCTTGTCGTCCAAAATTCCGAGGTCAGGAGAAAGATCCTTCCTTTTTCTTTTGCTTAGACCGCAATTCACCTGCAACAGCAGCCCAAAAAACGCAGTTGGAAAATATGACCTCGAGAGAAAACAGTTGGCAATTTTGAAAGAGGTATTCTCGACTAAGACAAACACATCCGTGCATAAAGACAACGAAGCGTACTCAGTTCCAGCTGCATCCAATTCCAATTCCTAGTACTGGTACATCGCACAACAGAGAGCTAACAAAATTCGAAGCCCATACACCCCGAGAATTCTCGAAAACGCGACAGATCTGAACCAAAACAACAGCCGAGAACCACCGCCCCCCAAACCCTAACTGCACTTTTAAGACATTTTAACCCCTGCAGCTCACAGATCTGGCTGCAGTCACCCCGATCTGGAGCCAACGCCACCACAAGACGCGATCTGAGCCCAAGCGCGCTTCCATCATAGTCATAGCATCAGAGTTCAAAAATTCGACGATTTTTTCGGGAAAAGATTGGGAGAAAACCGCAAAAACCAAGCGGGCAAGAGCGGGACTCACCGTCACCGAATTGGCGAAGCGCGGGTAGGCGGCGAAGGTTCGTGCGTGAAGGTCGCCGCCGCCTAGTCGCAGACTGAGAGAAGAGAAAGGGGACTTGGCCCGCCCGCCGCCGCCTAGTCGCAGACTGAGAGAAGAGAAAGAAAACTTGGCATGTGCAAAGGCCGACTATTTTATACGCAAGACAGCAGGTGCGCATAGTTGCGGCGTCCCAACGGTTGGCTTTCACGGAGTACCTTGTTTAAGTAACCGTTACATTCCATTAACGACGCAAGCGCCGGGACGTCGGGCGCAAGCGCGTGTCCGGACTCACTGGGGCCGTAACAGGAATCATCCCATCCCGACCGATCCATGTAACGATTTAATCAAGAAACAATACGAGCGAACCAAATCCGGGGGGCGTTTAGATACCTAAAATCCAAACTTTGGCATTATACAAAAAGAAAATTTCCCGTCACATCAAATTTACGGTATATATATGGAGTACTAAATATAGACGAAATCAAAAACTAATTGCACAATTTGACAGTATTTTGCAAGACGAATCTTTTGAGCCTAATTAGTCAACGTTTGGACAATAATTCACAAATACAAACAAAACGCTACAATATGCTACAGTGCTGGCACAGTAATTTTGGTTGTCCAAAATCGGGCAACTAAACAAGGGCCCGGACAAGAGTGTCCACCCACGCTAGTTATGGCGGCCCGTCCCACTCCACTCGCGCGCGGCCCGTCCCTGCCGCGCTCCTGTCCCCGTTCCCCATCACGCCCCCGTCCCCCACCGCACCCTTGTCCTCATTCCCCATCGCGTCCCGTTCCCCACCACGCCCATATCTCAGGAGCACGAAACACTTCCAAGTACAACATTGTAAAATTATATAAACTATGTAGTGCAACATCGGAATATAAAAACTGCAACATCACAAAACTATATAGTGCAACCTAAAAAATTATGTATTGTAACATCTCAAATAGTAGTACTGCAACATTGCAAAATCACCCATGAAACATGGAAAATGGAAACATCTCAAATCACCTTTCAGTGCTGCAACATTTGAAAAAGGTAATTTCAACCATTAAAATCGCTTGCCACAACACGTAGGAAAAGTTAAAACTCACAAGTTGCAACATTAGGGGGGAAATACAATCTCAACATTAGAATTGTCTTTTGTGCAACACATGAATCACCTATTGCAACATCCAAAAATCACATTGCAACACGGAGAAACAGCAAGAACGTACCAACAGCAAGGGGATGGGTTCGAGGTGCACGCTGCTCCAGCCCCTGGCCCATCACCTTCGAGCTCACTAGAGGGAGGATGAAATAGGACCCCAGAGCTTGCCGGAGCCCTAGCCACCGACGCGTCCCTCAGATCCAGAGGAGGAGGAGGAGGAGGGCTTAGATCCAGAGTAGAAGGAGGAGGAGGGCTTAGATTCAGAGGAGGAACGACCTACCTCATTGGTGCCCAACCGTCGCCGTCCTCGTCTCCGGTTGGGGGAGCGAGAGGCGGGTCACTGGGGAGCACGGGGTAGCTATGGAGGTCGTGGAGGGGGGAGAGAGGGAGGGAGCGCAGGCAGGCGGTGGGGCGACAACGAGCGGACGGGAGGTGCTAGCAGGACCGGGGCGTGGGTAGGCCGAGCGGCAGCGAGCGGCCAGGGGCACGAGGTGGCAGATGGGGAGTAGTGGTATAGAAATGGCGGAGGGTCGGAGGATCGGAGGAATCGACGTGGACCTTTTTTTCTTCGGTACGAACGTCGTTCTATTGGGCTGTAGGCCCAGGCGCGCGGCGTCCGGATAGGACGGACGCACACGTCCTATCATTATCGTTCCATTAAACCGGGACTACCGCATGTAATCACAAGCAACACCGCAACGGGCATTTTTCTTCCGAAAAAAAAACACGGCAACAAAGCGAAGGATCATATCCTACATTGAGGCTTCCAGCTGCAGACACGGTAGTGAATATCCTACTAGGCATCGAATCACAGCTTCGCTTGACGTTTAATCCTTCGACCCATAAAAAATGTCGCTATAGGATTTATGTTGTCATTATAGAATTTATACTAGTTAAACTTTTTTAAATTTAACTAACTTTGTACAAAATATTAATAATATTTATATCTCTCAATAAATTTATTATAAAAGTATATTTCTATTAATTATGTATCATAAATATTAATATTTTCTTATATATATTTATCATAATATTTGACTTTTTGAGAAGAATGATATTTTTTTATAGGACGGACTGAGTATACGGTAAGCTATCGAACGAATCCAATCATACTGAGTAACTAACCCATCGAGCTATGCGGACATGACGGTACCATATCACCATTGCTTTAATCAGCACTCCTGTTAGGCTAGTCCAGGAATTTCAATCTAATCAAATGCATTGCAAGTGAAGTAGTACTACATGGGAAAACATGGCATTAATTAGAGTTATTGAGAGAGATGATGAAACTAATACACTGTTTCAAGATTTCCAAACAAGTTGAGACCAACATTGGGACGAGTCTCATTAATTTCAACCGACAATGTCCAATCCCGTGTATAATGTTTTGGTAATCTTGGAAACAATAAAACATATCGTCCCATTATGTAACACCCTAAAATTTACACTTTTGAAAATATGATTAAAATGATTTATTTTTGAAATTTTTGTGCTCATAAAATATAGGAAAATAAGATTTTCATTAATTTAAAATTCATCATAAGGTTTAGCAACATGTTTGAGCATACATGCCCTTGCATTTGATTTATTTGGCTGAGTGGTTTTGATTGAAAATTTAAAATGGTTAAAATTGCTTTTGCAAATGAAATTAAAAATGGCTTTGAAGTAAAAGAAAAGAAGGAAAAAGAAAATTTGAGAATAAAAGAATTTAAAAAGGTTGTAAAATTTATTTTTGAGAACTTACCAAAAATTCTCATTTTTAATTAAGTTGAAAAGTGTATTTGAAATCCTATTCAAATTTGATCTGATTCATATTTGAATTCGGTTTGAAAATGGAAAAAAAAGAATAGAAAAGAAAATTTGGAAAAGTATTTTTCATTACCCTCCCCTCCTATTCGGCCCAAAGCCAGCTGCCAGCCTGCACTATTTTTTTTCCCGGGCCGCAGGCCACTCCTCCCTTCTCCTTTCCTCCGGTTGGCAGCAGGCCTAGCGCGCTCGCCCTTGGCCCAACTCCGGCCCAGCCGAAGCACAGGCGCGCCCCTCTTCTTTTCCTCTTTGTTTCGCTGCCATGTGGGACCGCTCGTCAACGCTTTCTCCTACCTCGGGTCCGACTGGGACTCTGCTTGAGTTGGACGCCGCCGAGAGCCCCATGCCACTACAGCAATGCCTTGCCATGCCACCCACGTCGCTCCGTCCCTTTAAAAGCTAAAGCCCATATCGCGCCGCCCTCACCTAGCCGCCTCCAAGCCACCATGCCCGAGCTCTATCACAAGCCGCCGCATTGCTCGAACCCTAGCCGCCGCCGCTGTTGCTCGGTCCGCCACAGAGCCGCTTCGCCGATGAATCAGAGCCTCTGCCCCGCTTCGTAAGACACTAAGGTAACCTCTGTGTTGGAATTCTCTCCCTCACTGATGTTGGGAATCTCTCCCTCACCAGCAAGTGTTTATCGCAAACACTCGCCTGCTCTCTTTGGTAGATACACGCACACGTACAGAATGGCACAAGCTAGCTGTTTTCTTTTGTTGACGCAAGCCACACAACTCCCGTTGCTTTTCATTCATATATAAACTCAAGTACATGCATGAAATAAACGGCCAGCCAAAATCACTCAGCCAAGACTCACGCTGCATCTCGCAACGTGCAACCGTGGAAACATGCTAGCAGCATGCAAGTGCCCAGTCCCTGGACGTCGTCCTATTCTTCCACCATGAAAACACTTCGTGGCTTTGACCCAGAATAAAATCCTATGCATGGCTAGTTCCTAATTAATCTCTCGTGCAGCCTAAACATGTTACAACAATTATCATGAGCATGCACTGCCACTTCACATGGCATGGCTTCTCACCAAACATGTATACTCCTATGTAAACATGCAGAGAACTACACAAAGATAATTATTTTCTAAATGCAACTGACAACATAAACATGCAATGCTCTAATGACAAGATTAATCTCTAACACTCTGGTAGTCTCTTTTTTCTCCTTCTCGCTCTCAGTATCTCGCGCGACTTCGACGTCGAGTCCGAGCCGCGCTAGCTAGCTCCGTGATGCCTCTGCTCTGCTCAACCGCCGTGAACGCCAACAGACTAGATGAGTTCGGCATGCCTCCTCTTCATCCCCATACCATCCCTGTGGCCAAGCGAGGCTGGATTCTTGATTCCGGCAAGGCTCAAGTTTTTTTCCGGCCATGGCGACACTGCCTCCCACACCGATGCCAGCTGCTCCAGCGGTGCCGTGCCCAACCCATAGCCGAGATGAGCGCGCAGCTCCCTGCGCTCCCTCTGCACGCATGCCCAAGAAACGCTGCTGCGTCGAAGCACCGGCCGTGCGCCACCGGCCGTGAGCCGTGCATGCGTTGCCGTGATTCAAGTTGCTAGCTAGCTTGATGACATCACAAGACATCATGTATACGTTTTGTGGCTGTTTTCCTTAAAAAAACAAATCTAGAAATACAACGGAAATACACATATACTTACGATCATCCTGAGCCGTCCATCTGGAGATCTATGGCCCAGATTAGAAGATACATTTTCACTAGTATTTTTATTAAAGAGCCCCTCTGTTTTTGGCAAATTAACCCGCAGTCCATGACGTATTCCCGCAATACGTTTTCTTCTTTTGAAAACGTAGTTTCTTTTGGATTAGATTCAAAATACGTTTTTCCTTATTTACAGTTTTGCCACTAATTTTGTTTTAGCCATAACTTCTCCGTTTTAACTCCGATTTGATCCGTTCAACTCGCGTTACGTTCATAATTAAGTAATCTACACGTGTTATACTACTTGTCGGGTTCATAAACCCGGGGTCCCTCGCGGACCGACTTCCCCGTAAAGGCTCGGCCCAAACAGACAGCGCGCAACTCATGGGCCGGCCCAAGAGTCTAAACAACAGACCAGAAGGGCGATCCAATTACCTACCGGAAGGTCTGGCCGAGGAGGAGCGGCACCCATTTTCCGACTCCGACCCACGTCTCCGACCGGAGCGCTCGCTCCGACTCCAGCCGCCTACGGATAGCCTCTCCGACCGGAAGGCCCAGCCAAAGCATTACTTTCGACTCCGACCCCACGTCTCCGACCGGGGTACGCAGAAGCTCTGCTCACCGCTCTTCTCCGACTGGCGCAACCAGAGCCGACTGGGACCAACCGATCGGGGATGCCCACCCAGAAAGGACTAGGGAACGAACGGAGAAAGCAAGGCAAGGCGCACAAGTCAAACCACGATACCAGGGACCATACCTTGTACACCTGTAGGAACAGTACTCTGCAACCGCCCTGACACGAACAGTGTTGTAGGCGCCAACTTTTTACCTACAGTATTGTGGGCGCCATCGGCTCCCATATGGTAAGCCCCCCCCCCACATGCCTCTGCGAATCAACAGTGTTGTGGGCGCCGAAACTTACCGTACTGAGTGAACATGGTAAAACTCCTCACATGCATCTGACATCAACAGTATATGCAGGTACCGACATATGCCATACCCAAACAAAGACAATGGAACCTCCCATGTGCATCTGACATCCAACAGTGTTGTGGGCGCCTACCATCGTCCTGTACCTGCCGGCGTGGGCAACAAGGTTTAGAAGCATACGTACTCTCTCCCTCTCACTTGTAAAGCCATCCCCTTCATCTATAAAAGGGGATGCGCTCTCTCCCAAGTTGATTCAAGTTCATACAAGTTATTACATATTCATTAGATCGACCAAGCTCACTAGCTCACAACCACAGAACCGCTAGGTTCGGACCTCAAGCACACGCTTGAACACTTAGCTCATAGCGGAGCTCCTGTCGCTCTCGGCCCTTCGTCCGGAGCTGACCGGGCCTCTTGTACACCCTATCTTTCTCCTTCTCGTTTGTAACCCCACTGTAAACTTCGAGCACCTGGGCTCAGGAATAAAGTCACCAACCGGCTCAAACTGGACGTAGGGCATGTTACCTGAACCACTATAAACCCTATGTCATTGAGTGCTAGGCCACCTTCGATCACAACGTACGGCAAAACCATAAATATTTACTAGTTGATCACTTTCTGCACCGATAGTTAGCGCCGTCCGTGGGAAAGACGTTGTACGTTCAACACTTTTTGGTCATCGGATGGCCCACTTTTCTGCCACCTTCGCCATGGCGGGCTCAGGCGATACGATTCGCTTCGGCTCACTGAAGTTTCCCGCACTCCCACCTGTTGGGATGTGGGTTCCACCTGTCTTCGAGCCGTCTCAGGCCTTCCGCTTTGGAAGCCTAGACTTCTCGCCAACCGGCTCAGCGTACTACACCTCTGCGAGGAGGCACCCGTTCTGGCGCTCGTCGGAGGGGCACCCTCCACCGGCTCCGAGACGCACGACGACTTCGACAACGTGGCATCTGCGCTTCATTCCGAGCAAACTCTCTGCTCAAACCTCGTTGTAAGTAATATGCGTACTGTTATTTACTCTTTATTTACTATCTCCCGCCGATCATCCGAAGGGACCGTATTGCCCGCGCCACGAACACCGTACGATCGGTTCCCCTACGGCCTCACGTCCCCTGCGGATGTGTACGCTCGGGGGCTTCGAAGGACGCTAGCGCCATCCCCCCTCACATCCGAATTCTTGGGAATGGCGAGCTACGCCCCTACCAGTCTCCACGAACTCCCAGATGACGAGGGTGAGAGCGACGGCTCCAGCGTCGACGACGTGGCACCTCGCCACTGTCCGTCCCGAGAGTGCACAATGGCGAATGCTCTAGGACAGCCGTCGGTGGTGGTGGAATCTGAGCAGACTCACACCCCTCCGGACCCACCTACGGGGGCCCTCGCGTCTACGCAAGCGCACGCCGAGGAATTATGACAATGGCGACAGAACCAGCCGCCGCCTACCACGGAGCGCTCGATACAGCATATCGCGCCCCATGCGCATGGCCCGGTGGGCGGCGCCCAGGGTCACGCCCGCTAGGTCCAACATGACATCACAAACGAGGGGAACGATCTCCCATAGTTCGCTCGGGCTAGCAAGAACATCGCTGCTGCGGCAATGCTTCTGCGCGGCGTTCCTGAGCTCGTCGATCCCCAGGAGCGGGCAGTCTACCGGAACCTTCGGGTTCTAGTAAAAGCCGTCGCTGTCCAATAGGTGGAAAGCTCCGCATCACGACTCCGACATGCGCCCTCTCTCCCCACTCGGGAAACAGGGACGCGCCAGATGGATCGCTCCATCCGCTCGCTGCTACAGCCGCCAGGTGCGGCGCGGGAGGCAGTAGCCGCACCACGATCCGACCTGGCGCCTGCTCCATACCGACCGCTGGTACACGAGCGACCCGGTCTACACCAGGACACTCGCAGCATCGTTAGCAACCGACATCGGGCCCGGCACGATGATGACGTCCACCGGGCGAATGCGAGAGTAGGCAACACGGATCCCCGCTGAACCATCGAGGGGAGCGATGAAACGCGCCCCAGGCACAGTCGCCGGCCGGACGACCGGAATCCTAGCCTTGAGGGTCCAGGGCCGCGGGCCTTTGACCGACGTATCCAGATAGCGCCGTTCCCACAGCGCTTCCGACCACCCACCAACATCACCAAATACACCGGGGAGACAAACCCCGGTATTTGGCTCAAAGATTTCCGGCTCGCCTGCCGAGCCGGAGGGATGGATGATGACTTTTTCATCATTCAGTATCTCCCCATCTACGTCGGGGAACATGTCCGGGCATGGCTTGAATTCCTCCCACACGACAGCATCCGCAACTGGGCGATCCTCGAGAGGGTCTTCGTCAGGAATTTCCAGGGGACGTATGTCCGCCCTAGGAAGTCCTATGTCGATAAAAGATGCTCGATAGTCCTCCAAGGGGTATCCCACGATGGCAGATTTGTTGTAGAGGTGAGCGAGATCAGGAGCGAGATGGTAATACAGGCACCAAGACACAAGATTTAGACAGGTTTAGCCATCAGTATGATGTAATACCTACATCCTGTGTTCTGATGTATTGCATTGAGATGTATCGATCGTGTCCACTAGGGGACCCCTGCCTCTCCTTATATACTCTGGAGGGGTAGGGTTATAAGAAAAGTAGCCTATTTGGTACTATACAATATCTTGCGGTGCACGCCGAGCAGCGCCGTGCACGCCTTGATCTTGTGGGCTGGGCCACCTCTGATGGTGCGGCCCATGTCTTATCTTGTGGATACCGGGGGCCATACCCCCACAGCTAGTCCCTGAGCCTGATAGTCACATGGTGTCAGGGTCAGAAAGTAGAAGACCAGCCGAGCAGGCAGCCAGTCCCCGGGTGTAGCCTCGAGATGAGAAAAGCGCACATTCACCACAAGGTGAAGTGTGCCCACTTAGTCCCCGAGCCTGCTGGAAGATGAAGAATGAATCTTGTAGCTGGGTCAAAGAAAAAGAAGTCTGAAAGTTTTGCCGACGTCATCCGACATGTGCGTATCAAGACCCTAGACGTGATGCCCAAGATCAGCACCCTGATCCAAACAGCATGGAGCAGCTTGATAGCACACCGATGAGACGTAGCAAGATCCGACCACCAAGGGCGATGTCCAAGCGCTGAGGAGTCCCTGGCGTAGCCGACGACGTCCGAGCAGTGAGTAGTTCCCGGCGTAGCTGGCGATGTTCGAGTACCGAGGAGTCCACGACGTAGCTGGCGATGTCCGAGCACCGAGGAGTCCTCGGCGCAGCTGACGACGTCCAAGCAGCGAGGAGGTCCCGGCGTAGCTGGCGATGTTCGAGCACCGAGGAGTCCCTGGTGTAGCTGGCGATGTCCGAGCACCGAGGAGTCCTCGGCGTAGCTGGCGACATCCGAGCAGCGAGGAGTTTTCGGCGTAGCTGGCGATGTTCGAGCACCGAGGAATCCTCGGCGTAGCTAGCGATGTCCGAGCACCGAGGAGTCCCCGATGTAGCTGGCGAGGTCTGAGCACCGAAGAGTCCTCGGTGCAGCTGGCGACGTCCGAGCAGTGAGGAGTTTTCGACGTAGCTAGCGATGTCCGAGCACCGAGGAGTCCTCAGCGTAGCTGGCGACGTCCGAGAAGCGAGGTGAAGTGGGGTGAAGTGTGCCCACTTAGTCCTCGAGCACGAAGAATCCGAGCGCCAAGGAGTAACCGACGTAGCTGGCGATGAAGCATGAGCGATGAACAGTCTGGTCAACTGGTCGGCGATGAAGTGAGCATTGAGTAGAAGCGATCGGCGAACAGTCCGATCAACTGGTCGTTGATGAAGTCGATGAACCTAGCGGTCCGACCAGTTGATCGGTGGAGAAGTCCGAGCACCAGGTGATCCGATCACCTGAACGATGATCCTGCAATACAAACATGTAGAACGGGTAGTACATGATGTAAAAATATATGAACTCCGGAGAAAAATCAGCAATGGCGATGAAATAGCATATGTAGCTCGGCGATCAGTTAGAGCGAAGATGTATTTATATTTAATATAAACCGTCCGACCAGTTAGTGTGTAGCTGAGTCTCCAGCCCTAGCTAGCCCATAGTCCATAACGTCGAGCGCGGAGCCCGTGCACGTGTAGGAGGAACATGCATGACCAAGGAGCCACTGCCGACCACCCATAACGCAGAGTGCGGAGCCCGTAGCACGTGTAGGGAGGAGCCGGAGACAGGACCGTCTCTGGAGGCGTCCGAGCATCAATGCGACTATTCGGGGTTCGGAAAATCATTTGGAGAGCAAACATGGAGAAAATAGTTCGGAGAAACATCATGGCGATATATGGAGATCGGAGAATATTTAGGAAAATATTAAAGCGTGACTTAGCTTTAGACATAACGTATGGTCAGTGGCGTATGGCGTTATCTGGTCGGCATTGACAGCGAGCACCTAGCAGGCGGTGAGTTGTTGGTGAAGACGACCTTGGAGGTGGTTCCAAGATTGGATCTGTTGTCGCGGGGGCTGGTGTAGCCAGCGATGAATCGTCGTCGTGGACCGACATGGATCTCCACAAGATTGTTGACGAGAATGCGCTGTTGATTTTAGGTCCATCTGGCTCGCCATGGGATCAAGCACACACCCCCTACCTGGCGCGCCAACTGTCGACAAAAGATGCTCGGCAGTCCATCGAGGGGTATCCCACGATGGTAGATTTGTCGTAGAGGTGAGCGAGATCATTAGCGATGGTAATACAGGCACCAAGACACAAGATTTAAACAGGTTCGGCCGTCAGTATGACGTAATACCTACATCTTGTGTTCTGATATATTGCATTGAGATGTATCGATCGTATCCACTAGGGGACCCCTGTCTCTTCTTATATACTCTAGAGGGGTAGGGTTACAAGGAAAGTAGCCTTTTTGGTACTATACAATATCTTGCGGTGCACGCCGAGCAGCGCCGTGCATGCCATGATCTTGTGGGCTAGGCCACCTCTGATGGTGCGGCCCATGTCTTGTATTGTGGATACCGGGGGCCATACCCCCACATCCTAGGACCTCAAGAGTTGCCAGCAGGAGCCCAACGAGTCCCTGCGGGACTACATCCGTAGGTTCTCCCAACGATGCAACTCTCTCCCTGATGTCGTCGACGCGGATGTCATAAGCACATTCCTCTGCGAGTCCCTGATCCACAAGCTTGGATGCCTAAAACCCCTACCACCCGCGACCTGCTCGACTTCGCCACTAACCACGCCTCCAACGAGGAAGCGGTCGAAGCAGTTTTCAATGGGGGCTGGGACAAAGGCAAGGCCAAGTGCACGGACCAAGATGAGGGCCCCTCCACACAGAGGGGCAAGAAGAACAAAAAGGACTGGCACCGACCGAACAACACCGCGTTGGTCGCCGCAACTGACCGCACGGGCAAGTAGCCCCAATAGGGCCTGCCTGACAACTTCAACAAACTCATGGATAGCCCGTGCACCAATCACGCCTACCCCATCAAATACCTCTACAAGGACTGTGAGCTCCTCAAACATTTCCTACGACAGGCCGGCGGGCCAAAAGAAGGGGACGACAAAGAGGCGGTAGCCAAGAAAGGAGGCACGGCGGGCAAGGACGGAGACGGTTTCCCCGATGCTGATGAATGCATCATGATCTTTGGCGGATCCGACGTCATCTAGTCCAAGCGCCAGCACAAGGTACGCTATTAGGGAGGCATACGCCGCCGAGACAGCTGTTCCCTCCTTCCTCAGCTGGTCAGAATCTCTGATCACCTTCGATCAGAGGGACCATCCTTCCCACGTCGCAAGACCAGGATGCTACCCGCTCGTCGTCGATCCCATCATTCGCAAGAAGCGCCTCACCAAGGTGCTGATGGACAGAGGCAGCGGCCTCAACATCCTCTATATCGACACCCTTGATGCCATGCACATCCCCTGATCGGAGCTCCGCCTGGCGGGCTCTCCCTTCCACGGAGTGATCCTAGGAGCGCAGACATACCCGCTCGGGCAAATCGACCTTCCCGTCATGTTCGGCAACTGAGCCAACTTCCGCTCGGAGGTCCTCACATTCGAAGTGGTGGACTTTCCTGGGTCCTACCACGCCATCTTAGGGCGGCCATGCTACGCCAAATTCATGGTGATCCCCAACTACACCTACCTCAAGCTGAAGATGTCGGGACCAAATGACGTCATCACCATGAGCAGCGCCTTCTCGCACGCCTTCACGTGCGACCGCAAGCACTACGAGCTCGCCACTACGGTCGTCAACTCATCCGAGCTCCCGTGGCTCAGGGAATTGTCGATCCCCTCAGTCACAGACTGCAACAAACCAACCTCCTCGACGGCCTTTGATCCGCTTGAGGAAACCAAGGCGGTGGGGGTCGACCCCACCGACCCGACCAAGACGGTGTGGATCGGGACCCAGCTCCTGGCCAAATAGGAATGCGGGCTCGTCGACTTCCTACGCGACAATCGCGATGTCTTCCCATGGCAGCCTTTTGACATGCCGGGCATACCACGGGAGGTCGCCGAGCACGCACTGCGCCTCATCCTGGGCTCGAAACCCGCCAAGCAGCGCCTGCATTGCTTCGACGATGAGAGGCGTAGGGCCATAGGCGAGGAGATCGCCAAACTCCTGGCAGCTGGATTCATCATAGAGGTATTCCACTCCTGACTGGCTTGCCAATCCCATTCTTGTTAAAAAGAAGACCGGGATGTGGAGAATGTGCGTTGATTATACTGGCCTCAACAAAGCGTGTCCAAAGAATCACTTTCCTCTGCCGCGCATAGACCAGATAGTCGACTCGACCTCGGGTTGCGAGATCCTCTCCTTTCTAGATGCCTACTCAGACTATCACCAGATCGCGATGAAAGAGTCTGATCAGCTCGCAACCTCATTCATCACCCTGTATGGTTCGTATTGCTGCGTAACCATGCCATTTGGCTTGAAGAACGCTGGCGCCACCTACCAAAGGTGCATGCAGCAATGCTTTGCCGATCAAATGGACCTGCTCGATCAGCCTGACCAAACCGAGCGGCCAAGACCAACGATCACCGTCTATGTTGATGACATAGTGGTCAAAACAACTCAAGCCTGCAACCTGATCACAAACTTGGCCACAACGTTCGCGAACCTCCGAAGATTCAACATCAAGCTGAATCCCAAAAAATGTGTTTTTGGGGTTCCAAAGGGGAAGCTGCTAGGATACATTATGTCTGAGCGCGGCATCGAGGCCAACCCTGAAAAAATCACGGCCATCTCCAACATGGGTCCCATAAACAATGTCAAGGGCGTGCAAAGGCTCATCGGCTGTCTGGCTGCCCTAAGTCGATTCATCTCCCAGCTCGGCGAATGGGGGATGCCGCTCTACAAGCTCCTAAAAAAGACGGACACTTTCGTCTGGACCGAAGAAGCTCAGTAGGCCCTGGAGAGCCTCAGAGCGTCCCTGACGTCAGCCCTGATCCTCGTCGCTCCCGAATGGGGAGAACCCCTTCTCCTCTACATCACGGCCAGCAACCATGTGGTAAGCGCCGCGCTGGTCGTCGAAAGGGAGGAGCTAGGACACCAACTCAAGATCCAGCGGCCGTATACTTTGTCGAGGAAGTACTTACCGACCCCAAGGTCCGGTACTCCCAGGTGCAAAAACTCCTGTACGCAGTACTGATGGTGACCCGGAAGCTCCTGCACTACTTCACTGACCACGAAGTCGCGGTCATCACTTCATACCCACTTGGGGAAATCATCCGCAACCGCGACGCCGCGGGATGGATCTCTAAGTGGGCACTCGAACTCATGGGCCACGACATGAGGTACATCCCCCGTACCGCCATTAAATCTCAGGCTCTCACGGATTTTGTCGCCGAATGGACAGAGGTACAACTACCGACCCCGGACGTCACCCACGAGTACTGAACAATGTACTTCGACGGGTTCGTAATGGCACCCGGCTCAGGGGCTGGAGTGGTTCTAATCTCCCCGGATGGGAGTAGGCTCCGCTACGCCATCTGCCTCCACCTTTTAGCCTCAAACAACACCGCGGAGTACAAGGCCCTCATCAACGGACTACGCATCACCATCGAGCTCGATGCTACGCGACTCTACGTTCGCGGCGACTCAGAGCTAGTTGTTGATCAGGTCATGGAGTCCTGCAAAAGCCCCCTCATGGCAGCATACTACCAAGAGGTGTGCAAGCTCGAGGACAAATTCTAGGGGATCGAGATACATCACATCCCTTGAAGGGACAACGATGCCACCGATTTTCTTGTGAAATTGGCCGCCAGGCGGGATCCATCCCCAAGCGGGGTTTTCATCGACAACGTCCATGAGCCATCCGCTCGCATCCTGGAAGGTCTGATCTAGACACACCCCGACGCCCAGCCGACGCTCGGGGGCTCTGTCCCCGACGCCAAGCCAGCACCCGGGGGCTCCGACCCCGACGCCAAGCCGGCGCTCGGGGGCTCCGATCCTAGTACCTCCATGACGACATCACCCACAAACATCGTCGTATTGGAACTCAATCAAACTGACCGGCGAGCGCCACTACTTGCCTACCTCATCGAGGAGGTTCTCCCGCCTAAAAGGACTAAAGCCCGACGAATCGCTCGATGCGCCAAGACTTTCGTCGCACTCGGTGATGAGCTCTACAAACAGAGTCCATCAGGGGTGCTCATGAAGTGCATCCCCACCAACCAGGGGAAGCAACTCCTCCTCGAGGTCCATGTTGGGATTTACGGACATCACGTGGCCCTAAGGTCGCTGGTCAGAAAAGCCTTTTGCCAAGGTTTTTACTGGCTCACCACGCTACGAGATGCTGAGGAGGTCGTCCGCATCTGCAAAGGATGCCAGTTCTACACTCGGCAAACCCATTTGCCGGCACAGGAGCTCCGAACCATCCCCATCACCTGGCCATTCGCGGTCTGGGGCCTCAACATGGTGGGACCTCTCAAAAAGGGCCCAGGCGGTTTCACTCACCTACTCATAGCAGTCGACAAGTTCACCAAGTGGATAGAGGCCAAACCCATCACCAACATCTGTTCGAAAGAGGCAGTCAAATTCTTCCTCGACATCATCTACCGTTTCGGCGTTCCTAACTGTATCATCACCGATCACGGGACTAACTTCACCGGAAAGAAGTTCCTAGACTTCAGTGATGGATACAGCATCAGGATCGACTGGGCCTCGGTCGGACATCCATGAACTAACGGTTAGGTCGAACGCGCCAACAGCATGGTCCTCCAAGGACTTAAGTCACGCATCTTCGACCGACTCAACAAGTACGCCGGGCGATGGGTTGTAGAGGTCCCAGCAATCCTCTGGAGCCTAAGAATGACCCCAAACCGATCCACAGGATTCACACCCTTCTTCTTGGCCTACAGAGCTGAGGCAGTGCTGCCCTCCGACCTCGACCACGGCACCCCAAGAGTGAAGGCTTTCGACCGCGACTGAGCCACGGAGGCTCAGCAACACACAGTCGACCTGCTTGAAGAGGCCCACGAGAAGACCGTCATCCGCTCCGCTCGCTACCAACAAACCCTCCGCAGGTACCATGAAAGGAAGATCAGAGGGAGGATACTCGAAGTCGGCGATCTCGTACTCCGGAGGACCCAATCAACGTAGGAAAAACACAAGCTCTCTCCACCATGGGAAGGTCCCTATACGGTGATCGAAGTAATTCGACCGGGCACCTACCAACTGGAGGACAACAACGGCAACGTTCTCACCAACACTTAAAACATTGAACAGCTACGTCGTTTTCCCCTAAATTTGGTCTAACCGCTTTTTAGTCAACACTTGCCCCTGTAAAAGCACCCCGGCCCAAACACTTTGAACCCGGGGCGCTCGGGGGCTCTATAAGGGTACAATATTGAATACTACCTCTTGTTTTTACTCTCCTTTTTATTGTCACATGATAAAACAACTTTGCCCCCGAACGGAAGCGCATTCCCTTTTCTTTGATTGCCCTACGTAACTTTTGTTCTTACTCCTAACCGAACACACCCCGCCACGACCTACGGATATGAGCAGTCGAGCCCCGCGGGCCATGCCCAGGCTCTTAAAAAAGTTGCAGCCTACGGAACTAACGTGCAGGTACAAAAAGAAAGGACAAAAACAAAAGTTATGCTAGGATAAAAACAAGGAACGGATAGTGATTCTATCAAAAAGCAGTACTGATGTATTCATTAATACAAAAAACTGTTCACACGGGGACTCGCCCATGAACTCAACTATTACATTTTCTAGTATTACTCCAAATACTACCGTGACCGCTCGATGACATCGCCTGAACGCCAAAGGAGAAACCACGGCACACGCCACCGGACATAACCACCACCGCTGGGGCCCCGCCTGGTTCTGCTCCCTCGACTTTGGCGAGCGCAACGGGTACATCAACGGACCTGCCCGGTTCCGCTCCCTCGACCTCGGTGAGCGCAACGGGTACCTCAAGGGCGCCGCACCCATAGATGCTCAATAGAAGAACATGGAGCTCATGACCTTCTCATGCAGTCGAGGCAGCTCCTAGGCAGGATCGCTGCTACCGAAGTATGGCCGCCATGGCTGAAAGAGATCTTATCAAACTTTATGAACTGGCCAACCTGAGCAGCTGCAGGCGTGGAACCCTCCACCGGCATGATCCTGAGCGACTTCCCTTCTGACAAGGCTCGCCCGGTGAAGATCCACCGGAGAAAGTCCACACACGACTCCATCCCAAAGAAGGCCTCGTAGATGAATCCAGCACCGCCCTGGGCAGCCTCTAGCTCGACATCATGCTCCGGACTCACAAAAGGATCTATAAGTCCTCCCCCTCGCTAACCCCTTCTCTCACTTAGGAACCGCCGCGACATACGAGCACTCTCGGTGAGGAAGAAGAAGGAGGAAAGACGATAGTTGGAGAACAGGCAAAGGACTACGACGAAAAGCCCTCTCCCTCCCCCTATTTAAGAAGAAATGTGGCATGAAGAGGGGCGAAAGATCAGAGCGAAAACTCTCTCCCTTCCCCCATTCAATGCGGATGGGAAACGATGGGACACACCCTGACCGATGGGACGCACGCTGATTGACGGAACGACGCCTGCTCAGACGGAATGCCACCTGGTGAGACGAGATGTGGCCTGGGTATGGCCCACCACTATCGCATGACCAGGCACGAAAACTAAAGCGTCACCACACGCGGGCAGCTCTCCGCATCCCCAGGCGGGACTTGGAAAAACCCAAAGCGGGATCTCCGCCGGGAGAGACCACCGGGCTTCCTAAGTCGATCGAATGGCTCACACATCGAGAGACAGGTAGGAAGTGAAGAGACGCCCCATATAGGCCATGCCGACTCCATCACGAACGACGAGCATGGGTCCCGGTCGGACATTTCCGACTAGAGCTCTCTGAACCCCGTCACTCGAGTCATCAAGGTAACACTACTAACCCCCTCTATTTCTTTATTTAAATCATTTCATACATCCATACGAGCATTCATTCCATACGCCGTGCCCCCCGGACGATTCGGGCCCTGAACCGCCCGGGGGCTCGGGAACTAAGCATCGCACGTGCAGCGAAATGCATCACAACGCTCCGTGTTACGTCACAAAGCGACAGTTGCCTCATTCGACATGAGCAACAACAGAGCTAGGGGAGAAAAATGCAGATGAGCCCCATGCGGCCCTCGCCCAGTCTAGCAGACAGGGTCATCTTAACCTTCCCGTTTCGATCCTAAGCCTCTGCCAAGCCCATAGAATCTCTATCGAGGGGAGGCCATTAGGCCACCCGGGTCGGTCTCTAGAATGACCCAGGCATTTGTCGGGTTGTAGGTAAAGGAGCAGTGGAATGTCACAAGAGGGCTATGCCGACCCTATCACGAACGACGGACTCCGATTCCACTCGATCATACCCGTTAGCGAACTCACCGAGCGCGTCACTCGAGCCTGAGCGATCGGGACAACCGACAAAACTCAGCTCCTCCGGTTGTGAGGAACCGAGGACGGGGTAACGCACACAACTCACGCCGACCCCTACTAAAGCCCAACGGGGCTCGGGGGCTCAAGACACAAAACGCCTGGGTCTACAACCCCGAACTCGCCCCTTCCGGCTACGCTTCGACTGCACTCCAAAAACCACCTGGGTCTGCGACCCCGAACTCACCCCATCCGGCCACGCTTCAACTGCGCTCCAAAACTACCTGGGTCTGCGACCCCGAACTCGCCCCATCCGGCTACGCTTCGACTACAGTCCAAAAACACCCGGGTCTACGACCCCGAACTCGCCCCATCAGGATCTATGAGCTCCGACTCGCTCGATCCCAAACTAACTAAACTAACTGCCTCAGTTGCGCGGGCCGCACCAAGGCCAGGATCCACTACTCCGACTCGCCCGATCCCAAGGCGCGCACCGACGCTAGGATCCGTGAGCTCTGCCTTGTCCGATCCCTAAAACACTAACTACCTCGCCCGATCCCACGGCGCGCATCGACGCCCGGATCCACGACTCTGACTCACCCGATCCCACGGCGCGCACCGACGTTAGGATCCGTGAGCTCTGTCTTGTTCGATCCCTAAAAGACTAACTACCTCGCCCAATCCCACAGCGCGCATCGACGTCAGGATCCGCGAGCTCCGTCTCACCCGATCCCTAAAACAACTAACCGCCTTGGCTGCGCAACGACGCCTTGGTTGACAAATCCGTCTCGACTAAAAAGCACGCGCACACGCCCGCTGACAAAAAACCCCCAAACAATTCTGCCCGAATTGCCCTGGGGCTTGGGGCTACACCCGTGGGTGCGCTCGCGCGCACCCGCTGACAAAACAAAAACCTCCCCGCTGGCAACACGAAAAACACCCTAGACGGTTCTGCCTGAATCGCTCGGGGGCTACACCCGTGGGTGCGCTCGCGCGCACCCGCCGTCGAGGCAAAAATCCCCCGGACGATTCTGCCCGAATCGCCCAGGGGCTCGGGGGCACCTGTCGGGTTCATAAACCTAGGGTCCCTCGCGGACCGACTTCCCCGCAAAGGCTCGGCCCAAACAGACAGCGCGCAACTCATGAGCCGGCCCAAGAGTCTAAACAACAGGCTAGAAGGGCGATCCAATCACCGACCGGAAGGTCTGGCCGAGGAGGAGCGGCACCCATTTTCTGACTCCGACCCATGTCTCCGACCGGAGCACTCGCTCCAACTCCAGCCGCCTCCGGACAACCTCTTCAACCGGAAGGCCTGGCCAAAGCACTACTTTTGACTCTGACCCCACGTCTCCGACCGGGGTACGTAGAAGCCCTGCTCACCACTCTTCTCCGACTGGCGCAATCAGAGCCGACTGGGACCAACCGACCGAGGACGCCCGCCCGGAAAGGACCAGGGAATGAACGGAGAAAGCAAGGCAAGGCGCACAAGTCAAACCACGATACTAGGGACCATACCCTGTACACCTGCAAAATAGTACTCTGCAACCGCCTGACATGAACAGTGTTGTAGGCGTCGACTTTTTACCTACAGTATTGTAGGCGCCATCGGCTCCCATACGGTAAGCCCCCCCCCACATGTCTCTGGGCATCGACAGTGTTGTGGGGCCGGAACTTACCGTACCGAGTGAACATGGTAAAACTCCTCACATGCCTCTAGCATCAACAGTATATGCAGGTACCGACATCTGCCATACCCGAACAAAGACAACGGAACCTCCCATGTGCATCTGACATCCAACAGTGTTGTGGGCGCCTACCATCGTGTTGTACCTGCCGACGTGGGCAATAAGGTTTAGAAGCATACGTACTCTCTCCCTCTCACTTGTAAAGTCATCCCCTTCATCTATAAAAGGGGATGCGCTCTCTCCCAAGTTGATTCAAGTTCATACAAGTTATTTCAGATTCATTAGATCGACCAAGCTCACTAGCTCACAACCACGAACCGCCAGGTTCGGACCTCAAGCACACGCTTGAACACTTAGCTCATAGCGGAGTTTCTGTCACTCTCGGCCCTTCCGACCGGAGCCGACCGGACCTCTTGTACACCCCATCTTTCTCCTTCTCGTTTGTAACCCCACTGCAAACTTCGAGCACCTGGGCTCAGGAATAAAGTCACCAACCGGCTCAAACTGAACGTAGGGCACGCTGCCTGAACCAGTATAAACCCTGTGTCATTGAGTGCTAGGCCACCGCCGATCACAACGTACGGTAAAACTATAAATATTTACTAGTTGGTCATTTTCTACACCGACACTACTGTTAAGTATGTTTTCAACTTTTAATATTCAAGGTTAGATTTAATCTATTATTTTACTAAAGAAAATCTTGGTTATTTCATATCTTCTACGTTTTAGCTCCGAATTGACCCCGTTCAAGTTGTGCTAGATTCATTGCAACGAGATCTACGCGTTAGTAATAATGTTTATCATGTCCCTATTTCTAGAATTTCATGGTTTAAACTTTAATTTGAATAATAATTATGCAACTGGATTTTATAAATAAAATATGATTTGTTTTACCTTAGTTTTATAATTCAGATCTAAATTTGACTTAATTTATATTATCTATAAAATATCTTATATATGTTTTTATATAGTTAAAACACCTGAAGCTAATAGTTTTATATTTTCTTTTATAAGTAGATCTTTCGGTAGATGTATCTTTTTCACCGTAGCTCCGATTAGAGTGCTTTTCGCGTTTGTGTGTTCGTAGCAAGACGTAGATTCGTTTTACAAACTTTTCATCTTGATTTTATGATTTGTGTATTGTTCTAATTTAGATCTATTGTTTCCTTCGTGTATGATTGTATGGATGCTTGTGTGGTACTTTATGATCATGTCCAGTCGTGAGCTTTACGTGTTGATCAAGAAGCAGATCTTTGAAGTTTTGGACTTGAAGAAGGATCTAAGTTTAAGGCAAGTATAGCATGGGATCTTTCTTGTTGTCCTATACACCTTTAATCATCTAATTCATACTGCATGTGTCTACCTTAACTGCCTCTAAGGATTTTTTAGTACCTTGTTACCTTGTACCTTGATTCCTTTGGGTTATTGCGTTGGGTGGTATGATGCTAGTGCTCAACTAAAACCAACTTGACTAATGGTATATGCAATAAACACTAAAAGATGCTTTTTAGCAACATAGAAACAGAGGGCTGAAGAGTTTAGCTACTTTCTAAATGCTCTAGATTTCTCTCCCTAAGGACTTATCTGCAAGTGATCATCCGGGATTTACAATACAGCTGTGAGGGCTATATGGCTCTGGCTTTAGCTCAGTATGAGGACATTTTCTAGCTTGTTAGTGGTTACCTTTATGGCGCAAGAGGGGCTCTGGTTTGTATGATCTCGGCATGCCAAGAGGGTGCACTTTGGTTTCTTTGTATTTTGTTAGTCACTCTTTGGAGGGGGTTCATGCTTACTTATGGGGAAACCTTAGCGGACCTAACTTGTTAGACGAATCTTTGAAAGGCTTCATAGTGAACCCTGCCAATCTTTCTTGGTAGTGGGTTAAGAGGCTCGCGATCTCGGACGAAAGGGTAAATCACGACTCACAGTGAAAGTGTACAACCTCTGCAGAGTGTAAAACTGGTATATCAGCCGTGCTCACGGTCACGAGTGGCCTTGAAACATTTACGAAATAGATGATGAACACTAATGATATGGATGATGAAGATGCTCACTAATGATTAATTATTTATGCTATTCATTATTCATGTTTACCCGATCATGTGTTTATATGAGCTTGTGAATAAACTTGTTGACACCCTATTGTTAAAAGATGACTCATTAAAAGCTAATCGCAGTTAAACCAGTGTCAGTCTTTTGAGCCTCATGAACCCCATGTTATATTTGTTGAGTACGACATGTACTTATGCTTGCTTTATTTTTTAATTATTTGGATAAAAATCCCGGATGGGTACCAGATTGCTAGAGTTTGGAGGAAATATGCTTGTGATCAACCAGTCAGTTGTCCCTGTGGATTTGGAGTCTTCGCTTGAAGATCGGAGTTGTCTTTCCGCTGTCTATACTCTGAGGTTATAATCTTTATACCAATACGCTATGTATTTAAGCATTGTCTTTTGATATTACCCTTATTTGTAGCTATATGTGAGATTTGACTTCCTGGGCTCACATATGATGTGTATCTGGTTTTGTTCTTAAAACCGGACGCTACAAAGTGATATCGGAGCAATGCTGGCTATAGGACGCAAGCCTGGTTAGAAATTGGCCATCTTAAGGTTTTAAAATTACTATAAAATCATTGTTCTATAAATCTTGAAATTGCTATAAAATTCTTGTTCTATAAATGTTTTGGTAATCTTGGAAACAATAAAACATATCGTCCCATTAGCATCGGTTATAAGTAGAAAACAGAATTCACAATTTAAATAGCTAAACACTAACCCACACTCAAGGATGAAGGGGGTATAAACACCAACAGGTTCGTTCCACAAACTGAGATAAGTCAACCGGCGCAACAAGGAAAGAGTGACTGCATTTGCCGACGCGCGACCAAGGGTACGAGCCAATAAAAACATCACAAGATTTGAGTATTACTAACAAACAGCGATACAATATCCATGGAAGTATAGCAACTTGGAAAGTTAAAACATTGACCGGAAAGGTGCCATAGCCTAAAAGACTACCTCCAAAACTTTAGGTGCAGTCGGCAAAACAGAACAAATTCAAGTAACCATTCTATCCGAGATCACTAGCAGACATTGTGCACGGATGTCTCCACAATGACATATATGGCAAAAAATCTCAGCGGCACGGCATTAGTTCCGTGGCCTGGTGGACCAGGTCGACGAGGAGGACGAAGAGTTTGAGGAAAATCTTGATCCACCACGCCAGCGGTCAGTAGCCGGAGGAGGGCCATCTTGGCGGGGTGGGGGTGCATCCTGTCGCGCAGGAGGGCCATCTTGCCTGAGTGAACACTCATCAGGGCGCGAGCGCTCTCCACGTGGACCCCAGCGGTCTTCATCGCGTGGGCGCACATCTGTTGGCCTCCGGCTGCCACCAGGTGGACCCCAGCGGTCTTCATCCCGTGGGCGCACATCTGTTGGTCTCTGGCTCCCACCAGGTGGACCCCAGCGGTCTTCATCGCGTGAGCGCACATCTGTTGGCCTCTGGCTGCCACCAGAGCTGCTGCCGCTATCGCCGCTGAGTTTAAACTTAGGAACATATCTACCAGGAGCTGGAGCAGCGGCTGCCGCAGCTGCAGCAGGGGCTGCTGCTGGCTCACGAGGTGGCTGTGCAACAGGTGTAGAATCAGGAGTGTGCACAGCCTCAGATCCCTTCAAGAGCTTCTCCCTGCTCGTCTTTGCCTTCTCCTCCAACTCCATCTCTCTCAGTCGCTGCTTTTCAGCAATAGCATCAAGCTTAGCTTTCCTTTCAGCCTCCTCTCTCTTCCTCCTCTCTTCCTCTGCGGGAGAGTATAAACAATATAATCAATAATATGGATGAAACAGGATTTGAATCCTTAAGTTCCATTTGGCCAAATATGGAATGATATAGAGACTGAGCCACATTCAGTTACACAGTAGCAAATAGAGTTTATGCTATTTGTTGATTAAGTATCAAAAATCAATGCTAGGTTAGTGTTGGATCAGTTTGAACAGGGAACTCTTCATATACTGACCAAAAACTAATTTTAGTATTGCAATGGTGGAAAAACAAAACCGAACATTAGTAATTTGATTCATTATTAACGAGACATCAAAACCAATGAAATCATGTGAACAGCATTCAGACAATTATTTTTAGTATTAAAACAAAGCACACAAAACTGAAAACATTACACATTTATACCTACAAGTAAACTTTTAACTTTAGGTGAAAGAACTACAACGTTATGGTTCAATTTCAGTAGTTTCAAGAAGACCAAACTGAACTAGGGCGAAATAGCCAGTGGCCAACTTTCAAGGTAAACTAGACCACATTTTGCTCATTCTTACTTTACAATGCACCACGGCCATTTTGACTACAATTACAGGATAACACAAAAAATAATTTACTGGTCAAAGTTTTGCTTTCGAAAGGTACCCAAAAAAACCAAGCAGAAGTGTGCCAACAAGTACAATCAACGAATGATGAATATAATCGGTTCAGAATTCACTTGCCTTCACGTTTTCTAGCTTCCTCTTCCTCGCGAAGCCTTTCAATCCGCTGTTCCTCCAGGTTCAGATAATACATCAATTTCCTTACTGTCTCCCTTTCACGCTTTCTTGATGATATCAGCTGACTGATCCGTTCATCTCTCTCTTTTTTCAGACGGCCAAACTCAGCTTCACGACGTTGGACGATTTTCTCCTGGAAAGCATTCTGCAACAGCGAAACAGAAAGTCAGGAAGAGAAGGGAAGGTTATTGTCATGAACAAAGATATTGGAATATATAGTCAGCTTGACAGCTCGTTAGTTAAGAGGCACAAAAGAATCTCAAATTCGAGCATCATGTTCTATAAATCTCAATGAAAAATTACAGTGGCCAGCATTAGATCCTGAGCAATCTTATCTTGATTATAGGGTAAGGCATTCTATGTATAACAAATACTCCCTCTGTTCCAAATTATAAGTCGTTTTGGTTTTTCAAGATACATTGTTTTTGCTATGTATCTAGACAGTGTATATCTAAGCGCATAGCAAAACTAACGTATCTAGAAAAGCTAAAAAATGTCTTATAATTTGGAACGGAGGAAGTAGCAAGCAACCATAAATTCATTGCTATATGTTAACAGATTAGTCGAAGTGTATATCAAAATAACCATTTGTAATAAGAGGTGGTTTTGGATCAAAACAGCATCACAGGTTAAATATACACCAAACAGAAGCAACCTGCATTGTGATGTAGAGGCTTAATAACAAAGACATGAGTAGCATATGAACCTTGTGTTCCAACATTCGAGAAAGTCTATTTTTCTCTTGCAAGTCGCCAGCATGGTGTTGCTTGCTGAGTTCAATCTCCCGCTGCAAGCAGAAATAAATGACTAAAGTGCTCACATGTATCTGAACTGCATAAACAATAAAAGAACAGTAGAAAACTGACAAGCTGCTCTTGCTCGTGAAGGATCTTCTCTTCCTCAAGACGTTTCTCGAAAGCTTGCTCGATCAGTGGTGCCTCTTCCTGCCTTTTTGCCCTTTCCAGATAATCCATTGTTTTTGCAAGCCTCTGCAGTTTTTTCTCCATTTCCTGGCGCTCCTTCAACTGTTCATTCAATGCCAATTCCATGATGGCCTCCTTAGTAAGCTCCTGCACCCAAATATTCAGATCTATAAGAATATTGAAGAGGTTTGCAATTCAAAGATAGAATGGTAATTCAAGTTCTAGCCAACACTAGAATAGAGAATTTTAGGCTTTTAGCAGTGTGACTGATCAACATTACTTCAGTACAACGGCACAATGTGATCGATAGTACATGTAGCAAGATAATACAAAACTGAAAATTAGTACATGTAGCAAGATAATACAAAACTGAAAATCAATAAATACAATCATCCGCCTTAGCATGTAGCATATTTAGGATTAAAAATGAAATTTAGTTCTATCGTACTCTTGTACCATCAAATTTTAGTCCGCAGCCAAAATAATATTCAATTATCCCATGCACCATATCAGACATCTAAGTTGCCCACACTAACAAAACCAAACGAGCACACAGGTGCCAACACGTTTGTACAATACTGAAATGAAGCACGAAATACAAGATCTGAGCCCGGCATGGAGTTCGCCTCCTTGTTTGAGCCAGAAATTCCCAATTGAAACCTTGATCATGTCTACATGTACATCACCTTTCACCTACTGGTTATCTGATCCTCCACTAAAATCCTTATAGAAACTTAAAGCAAATAAAGGACCATTGTTTTGACAAATATAGATAGCAAGCAATGCTAGTTGTTGTAAAGCAATAACTGTTTCTTACCCCTTCAACAACGACATGTTTTTTCCCTGCTTTCTTCAAGTCTTCTAGCAACTTTTTTGCTTCTGCTTTATTTTTTTCCTCTATCTCTCTACGAATCCGCTCGTGCTCCCTCTGCTTCTGTTCATTGAGAAGCCTCACCCTTTCCTCGTCCGCAGTTTTCCTTTGACTGTTCATTCTCTTTGTTTCTTCTTCTTTTTCCTGGAAAAATAGAGCAACCATAAACAAAAACGTAATATAAAAGGTAAAAACTACAAAGCATTGAAGAGTAATCAAATAGCATATACCTTCTCCAATATTTTGCGCTCAAGCTCTTCTTTGCGCTTTTCAATGATGGACTTTCTTGCAAGAAGCCTCTTATGTTCATTCTCCACTATTCCAGCCAAACTAATGAGACTTTCACCGAGTTTAGTCAGCTTTTTCACTGGTGGACGAATATGATTCCTCGCTTTATTTAATGAATCAGCCAGAACACTAAGGTGATCACTTAATCCATCAGATTCTATGTCCTATAAAGAGAAATTGGTCATAATAATGTCAGTGTTCAATCTCATCATGAAGTAATGCATTCAGCATCACACAAAAATATGACAGATAGCTGGCAATCCAAGTAAATTCAAGCACATAAGAACACCAGCAAGATCTTCCAGATTTCACAAATATGTTCAAACACAACTTGAGGAGCTAAAGGGTTATTGCATGTATTCTGAAAGAAAAGGGTACCACAGTGGAGCACATGCTCATAAAGTCATAAAATACATACAGTGGTACTGCATACATGTGACAATGCGAACCCACTGTACAAAACCTTGACCCATGTGGTACTGCATACATGTGTTTCTAGAAGATAAAACATCAAGGAACATGAAATAATGGAGGGCCAATATAGACCTTGCACATCTTAAATACTTAAATCATGAAAAGAAAACGATATAACAGACATCTACACGAAGCTTACAACCAAGAGGCAACTGTGAACAGATAATGAACAGAGTCAGGACCACATACCACAGTACCAAAATGAACAGCTCCTGATAAATGGTTAACTTTTATAGCAACAAAATTGTGTTTCACAGCATCAACAGAAATCTTCTCCACAACAGAGAAGTCAAAGAAAGGGATCATTCTTGAGAGCATATCAATCTTCATGGACTGGAAAATAAAAGAGGCCTGAAAAGTGGAAGAGACATTAAAATCATTATTGCAACATATAGCAATTATATAAGATATGTACAAACATATATAGCAGAACGTGAATTAGGACCTGTTGCAGCACTCTCAATGTTGTCAGCTTCTCCAATGCTGATATGTACTGAGATAACTTAACCTCTGGAACAGAAGAAGCTGATGAAAGCTTCCCTCCAATCTTTGAAATCTTTGAAAGAAGTGGCTGCACTTTTGATGCAAGGTCCAGAGGGAGAAACTCATGTTCCAAAAGGTTGTATAAATCTCGCACTTCTTGGGAAGCACATGAAAGGACTCCTTTGGACACCTACAAGCCATCAAAGATATTGATAGCTATTTATGACAGCAGAGAGATAGCATTGATTTTATATTGATGGACCAGAGTAAAGAGATGACAATGCTTTCATATTTCAGCTATCCAACTCACATAGTAAAAAGGAGAATCATGTTAAGTGCTGCAAATAAGCAGTTAATTATAACATAAAAATAACTTAGCAGCACAATTGCCACAGAAGAAAGCTCTTTGAAAGTGTCATGGCCATGCTGAATCGTTTGATGTAATTACAATATCACATGCATTAAAATGTCCCTTCCTGAGCAAGACATCTTTCTAGAGTGATAAAACAAAATAATAATAAAATGCTTATAAAGGAATGCATGTGGTAAGACCAAATACAAAAATTAGAAAACACAGTTGCAGGAATAACAGTATGATTTTCAGAACGTACCAATTCGGATAGAAGAGAAGCTCTTGAAGGCTGCAAAAAGGATAGCAGACTGATCAGGGTGGAAAAAGTGCTACTGAACAAACTCTTTAATTTACAAACAATTTGGAGAATAAACCATTTCCCTATTTTCACGCTTGGAATCAAGCGAGAAGTTAACAAGGTTGGCCATCCGCATGTTACGCTCCTTCTCATTCTCTGCCTCAAAATGAGATGCACCATATTTTTGGTCATAAGGTGCCACAGATAGTGCAGCGAGCAAGACAGAAGATGCTATTAATTGTAGATCCTTCTGTGACAAGTTCTTATTGTAGCTCTTTTGCAAGTTGAAAAGCTTGAGCCATGCATACGCATGATAAAGGTGGCTATCAGATATCCAGAAAATTTCAGTTAATTTTGCATAATACACCACCAAGACAGAAGGTTTGGGCATTTTCTTCACCATGCTCATCAAACCATGGATATCTTCCACAGATCGGAAGGCTTCCTGCAAGATGGTATATTCAGTGACAATTAGAGGAATGTAACATTTACATGGATAAAGAATTAATTAAAATACGTAGATTCTGGAACAAACCTGCCATAGGGAAACCTCTGTAGCAACTTTAAGCTGTTCAACACGTGTATCAAGATACAGTTGTAAACTTTCAGGTGCAGTCAGATCAGGCCGATCTCTTTGATCGCGATATTTGTTGAGATTGGCAAGATGATTTCTGATGATCTCACACAACCTACGGAATTCAGTTGTTCTCTTATACTGCTTACAGAATTGAAAAGCCCTATGAGCAGTCATCTGCATATTAGGAAGTTAATCAGTCACAAAAGCTACTCATAAGTATTTACAGGAGCACAAATTGTACAAGGAATAGAATTAATACAGGCAAATGTAGGTATCCAATAGGAAAGTCAGTAATGCCAAACCATTTAACCAGAATATTAGATGTTACATTAAGCTATTGACTTCAGAAGATATGTTTTGAATTTAATAGCAAAAGTGCGTGAATTCCAGATAGAAACTGGTTGTATGATCACATACATCTGAATAGGGTGATTGTTGAATAGATATAGGGGAGGCAAAAAAAGTATAAATAATTCAACAGAAAATAAAAAACTATATAAATGGTAAATGTGCTGTACTGATATCATGGACAAATTACGTATCACATACGAAGTAAATTCAACAAATACAAACAATAGTACAATACAATGTTCATAAGAGAATAGCTTACAGCATATAACGCTTCAAGCTTTGAATTGTTCCTTAGTATCTCAAGAACCGTCCTGTATGTCTCCCAGAGGAACTTAAACCAAGGAGTGACAACCTCTTTATCTGATCGGTCCTTTCCTTTCTCCCCACTAACAAAACTGAGCATCAGGTCCTCGGGACGGTTGTCTGCTTCCAGATCTTCAACATCCAAAGCATCTTCCAGGGCTTCTGCCTGGCTCTTAGCTTGTTCAGCTCTCTCATTGGAAAGCTGCATGAAGTGCTTTATGACATCCTCCAAGGATGACACGTTTACTTGCTGGCAGACAATCCTATACTGAATAAGACCATCTTTTGCATATCTTCCTTTCCTCAGGTCAACACAGAGTTCTACATACTTCATCATGATCTTTTCAAGAGGCTTTTGCCATGATCTGTACCTTCTCGAGGTAATGAGATCATGTAAAGCCTGGAGAGCAGCCTGCTTTTGCCCAACATGAATCAATTCTGAAATAAAAGCAGAGGAAGCGATCAGTATACACATCTTTTACGCCAATATGAGTAGATGTATAAGAATTTGCGATCATCTTCAGAACAATATCAGTACAAAGTCATGAGTCATGCGATAATTAAACAAATTTAGTTAAAATAAAAGTGAGGTCAAAACTCTAGGGGGTTTCTTTTTTTTTTGGTAAACTTATTGGTAATCGTGGAGTTGGCAATAGCAAGTAAAAACATGGATATAAGAAAAAAGTACTCCACTGTTCACTTCAGCTTCCACTGGAAGCCTTAAAACTAAAATGGCATGGCTTAGCATTGTTACATGACATAATCCATCAAAAAAATCTCAATGGGTCAAGTTACCCCACATAATGAGGCAGAACAGATAACTTGCTAATATTTGTTTGTATATGCAGTAACCGAGGCTTCACCTATCTAATGGAACAACATCAATTTAGCCAATGTTCCAACTTCCAAACCAACCTAACATGTAGAACCTAACCTACCACTCAATGGCTTCATCAGCAGTAAACATTTCCTATTGAATTAGAGCAACAAACACATCAAACACTTCATCTTCACGCTATCCTAATCATAAGTACCTAGCGAGTTCTGCATGCAGCAGGTATAGCTGCAACACTACCGCGACAACAACCACCTGCATAGCTGCAGATAAAAACTGAGCCAAGTCCTAGCGACTCACTCACCTTCAGCTCTCTTGAGTGCGTTCTCAGGTTTCGCAAAAGTCGCCATGGTCGCAGTGAGGGTTCTGTGGTGGCGATCTACTCCTGCACCACACCAACAAACCAAACAGCAAAAACTGGGTTATTATGTCAGATATTCAGGAAAGCAGTAACGTGAAATCCATCGGGCAAAGGATTCCCCCGCAACAGATCGATTCAAACTAGTAGCAGGCCCAGGATTTAGAGGTTGGTTATTCAAAATATGAAGGGTCATAAAAAAATACAGAAATGCTATACAACACACGTGTGTTTTAGGGAGAAAAAACACATGGATTTTTTCTCTATTTTTTCACCGGTGCTCCCAGTGCTCGGCGACCGGTGTCAGGCCCGCACGCACTCGGATCGCACCCGGTGAGCCTCCTCCGCGGCGTCGTTCGCCTTCGCCGTTCCCAGCACGGTCACGCAAGCACCCAGGCCAGGGCAGTCCAGAGACCGCAGAGGAGCAGCATCGGGCTTGCCACCAAACTCCAAAGGCCATCAATGGCTGGAACGCATGCATGTCGTCCTGCACTACATGGTCATGGTGGTGCGGTCCAGAGGTCAGATGTCTTGGTTGGCCACCCAGGGATCCGGCTCCAGGTACCTCCTCCTCTCTGCGATTTGTGATTTGTCCTTCCATAGAAAAAAAAAATTGTTTTTTGTGATCTATAGATCTGTGATCTTGTAATTTACGATTGTTTGGAGGTAGAAGAAGGCTGGAGATAGAAAAAGGCTGAAGGTAGAAGGAGGATGGAGGTTGTTGGATCTTAATTCTATGGTGCAAAAAAATTCATGTGTTGAATCTACGTAAAACAAATGGTTGTTGGGTAGACAGACTCAAAAAATAACTTAAGACCTAATATTTGGCATGTATATAATATACCATATCGTAAGTGTATAAACATATCAATATAACACATATTTGAGTACGATTTTATAGAATTAATTGCATCCAACGATGCATTGAAATGCGAAGCAACTTACAAATTCAATTCACTGGTGCTGGTGGACAGGAGTGGTGGCTCTGCTCCAATCGGCTACCGCCCGGCGCCCTGCTGACCGTAGAGCCTCCAATCGGCAGTGGCTCAGGGGCTCTGCTCCGATCGGCGGAGTGGCAGACCTCCGGACACCCAGCGCTCGGCGCTCAACTGCCCGCCCTGCACGTCAGGCCACGTCGCCCGCCCGCCCCAGCGGCCAGCGCCCAACCGCCCAGGTCACCGCCGTCCGCCGCCGCCGCTAGGGGTTTTGGGAAAGGAGGAGGAACGAGTCGGTGACGCGATCACTCGCGTGTGCGGTGTGCCTCCACCAGGGGTCCTCCTGGTCCTGGGCTCCTGGCGGCGGGGGACTCTGGGAGAAGCTGGACCTTGTTGGGCCAGCAGGTAGAGAGGGAGAGGTGTAGGAGAAGATAGTGGGTTGAATTCAGGAATTCGCCGACATGTTGACTCTAATTTTCCTTTTTTTATTATATTAAAACACGTTCGTGTATACACTATAACACTATAGATTCTTTTTTAGCAAAAATAATAGGTATTCAACTGAATACCCTTGATTTCATGTGGGTCTGCCCCTGGTTCGAACGGTAAATCCATAGAAAAACACCGGAGATACCACTAATCGAGACGAGACTGAACGATGGGCGGCGAAGTTACCTGTAGATCGCCGGCAACGAGCACGGGGAGGCAACGTGGGGCCGTCAGGGTTGGAGGTGGGGATCTGGGAGTGCGGGTGGAGACGGCGGTGACGCAAAATATATTTGTCGTTTTGTCGGACGGGGTGATTAGATGTGGTGTAGCACTTAATGATATAGGGTTTATACTGGTTCAGCCAATATGTCCTACGTCCACTTTGAGTCGGTCGGTGACTTTATTTCTGAGCCCAGATACTCGGAATTTGCTGTGGGATTACAAACAAGTAGAATTAAGATGGGGGTATCAGAAGTCCGGTCGGACTCTGGACCGAAGGGCCGAGAGTGACGGAAACTCCTACGTGCGCTAAGTATTGAATGTATGCTCGGTATAGCTTTAAAATGTCTAAAGCTAGCAGAGAGTGAGTCGTAATGATCCGTGTGTTGTCTGTTGTTCGTCTAATAGATCCTCCTTTTAGGAGAGAGCACATCCTCTTTTATAGATGAAGAGGACGGCCTTACAAGTGAGAGAGAGAGTGTGGGCTACCTAGTCTTGTTGCCCACGCCGTCGGGTACGAGACGGTTTGTGGGCGCCTATAATATTGTTGACGTCCTGATGCATGTGGTTGGTTCCATCGTGTTCTTCTGATATGGCAAATGTCGACGTCTATCATATTGTAGGACAAATGTCGACGCCCACAATACTATTCGTGTCCTAACATGTCTAGAAGGTTGCAAAGTACCCTTCTGACATGGCCTGACAGTACTGTCCTGCATGTATGCAGGGTACGGTCCTTGGTATTGCGGTTGACTTGTGCGCCTTACCTTATCTGCTCTGCCTGATTTCTCGGGTCCTCACCGAACGGGCGCCCCCGTTTGGTCGTTCCCAGTCGGCTCCGACTGCACCGGTCGGAGAAGAGCCGCAGGCAGAGCTTTGGTGTGTTCCCGGTCGGAGAGGCGGGTCGGAGTCGAAAGCGAGCGTCGCCCTCCTTAGCTAGGCCCTCCGGTCGGAGAGGCGGGTCAGAGTTGGAAGCAAGCGTCCCCCTCCTTGGCCAGACCCTCTGGTCGGAGAGGCGGGTCAGAGTCGGAGGCCTTTCGGTCGGAGACTAAATCACTCTTTCCGCCTGTCGTTAGGTATTTGGGCCGGTTCAAGAGTTGCGCGTCGTTTGCAACGTCGTCTACTGGGGCGAGCTTTTTGCTAGAAAGCAGGTCCATCAGTGACGCCGAGTTTACGAACCTGACATGATGCGATGCCAGGGCGCTCGGTGGCCGGTGGGGTGAGCATTTCTGGCGTTCTGCACGACGTGGATGGATCTATAGGCGTTAGTTTTCACTTTTCATTTCAGGTGATGGGACTCTACGGTCGTGATGTCAACGGGGAATTCTCTGTCAGGTACAGCTCTCCCATCCCCGACCCCGTGGGGATAAAACTTCCCCTGTCCCCGTCCCTGTCAATGTCATCGGGGGCAAGTTTCTCCCCATCCCCGTCCCCGCGTGGGGATTTCATCCCCGCGGGCTCCCCATCCCCGGGTGGATCTGCCGGTGCTGGATCTGCAACTTGCCATCGCCGAAGCTTGTGCGGTCGTCGGCCCGTAGAGAGACTGCAAGGAGTGAGCGGTAGGAGAACGAGCGATGCTGTGGAGGCTTGGGGGCAGGGGCGAGTTGGGACGAGAGAGCAGGGCCCTCACCTTCGGCTCGGGGGGAGTGCCTAGCCGGGATGCAGGTCGCCGACGCCGGCTGTAGGGACCGGTGGAGCCGGCCGAGCGGCGTTCGTTGCAGGGGAGCAGCGGGACGGGATCCTGGCCGACGACGCCTACTGCACGAACAGGTTCCTGGCTGGCGGCGAGGCCGGCCTTCAGGTGAGCAGGGACCGGGAGCTCCTTCCGGCGAGCAGGACATGGCAGTCTCCGATGATGCCGGCGTAGGCCCAGGCGGCGTAGGCCCGGGGGGCACCATTGCTGAACCGCGGAGCTTGTGCGCGCTAGTGGGCTGGCGGCAGCCATCAGCTTGGGTTGGGGAACGGATGGGAGAGGGAGTGGAGGCTGAGGAACGAGGGTTAGGTCAAAGTTCCTTTTATATATACATGTATAGGTATTGGGCCTTTAGTGTGCAGTTGGGTCCCCGCGGGGAGCGGGGATGGAGGGTTGCATACCATCCCCGCCCCTGTGATGCCGACGGGGATAGGATTTGGCCCATTTAACTTCCCGTGGGGGAAGAGTTCTCTCCATCCCCGTTCCCTAATGGGTGAATTCCCCGCGGGGATCGGGGAATGGGCCCCGTTGACATCTTGACTCTGCGGGGTGTCTGATCTTGGGACGGACAGCTGGGATCAAAGCCCCGTAGGGGCCACGTTTTGGAGGCAAGGGGAAACAGAGGATTAGGTTGAAATCTCTGGCCTAATTTTATGTGGGCCTTGTAGAGAGGCCCATAAAAGATGTCCATCCTTTTTAACAGAGTTTTGGTTTTTTTCGTCCATAAAAAAAAGTCCACAACTCCAAAAAAAAATATTAACGTACCCTGTTCACGTCATTGTCTCAGTGTCCGTGGCTATGTAGTTTGAGGAAATTTGGACACTGTTAAATCTATACACTACTAATAAGTACACAAGTTTGTTTCAATAGTATTCTGTGAGAGAGAATAAGCTGAAACAAACTAAAACGAGCTGAGAACTGAGCAGCCGAATGTTTCTTTTATTTGACTATATCGTTTCTGAATTTCTGCGTTCCAACCACCTCTTCCTATTTCTTACCTCCCGTCTTGCCACTATGTCCAGTGGCAGAGCCAGGACCTGCAACACCGGTCTAAAAACAACATAATCTTGCATAACTCCATGTAACATAAGCTTAAGGCAAGTCTAATCTAATTTCTATTAGTCAGGTACTTGTTTAGCATTTTCAACTATAAATAGCACCAGGCGCAAGACCTGTCTAGCCCCGCCCTCGACTATCAGTATGTTCGGATGGCTGGTTCGTATCGTTGTTGGTTCGTTTATACGAGAGAGAAGTACTATTGGCTGGTTCAGATAAACAGTGTTTTTGTGAGGGGGCTGGCCAGCCCAGCCAGCCCCAGCCGAACGAGTTGTATGTCCATGGTCTGTCCCGTAATTTTTTTTCTTCTATTTCTCCGTTTTTCTTTCCTTTGTTTCAAATAAGTCCTAGATGTACAATGTGTCGTGTTGTGCATTTTCAATATTATCTTTGTGTTGTGCCGTCAAAAAATCCTCGACTTGGCACAGGTACTCATATTTTTCTAGATTTATTCCATAATTTAACCGTGCTATGCTTTCAGTGATAGGCGACGCTCCGTCGTTAGCGATGCGTCAATGGTGACTTCGTGAATCTCGAGATCTGCCGGCTCTGTCTTTTGGAGGTACTTATACGTACGTGTTATGGGCGTCTGCGTTGTACATGTAATTAAAAAAAAGTACCACTGTGCTGCGCATTTCCATCATGTCGCACACGCATACACGGTGCGGTTGCTTGCCCTTAGGGTGGGGTATATCTCTTGGGGGTGGGGGGGGGCATCTGTAAAATTTTCACGTGGGAAACTACGACTCTCTTGGCTCAATGTGGAGCACAAATGGTACCGCCTTCCATGCAAAGATGCTCATCTTTCGGAGCGAACACGTGCAGCACTTGAGCAGGACATACTACAACGAGTAGTGTGTGTATATATATTGGAGAGTAGTAGTTCTATATATAGAGAGAGTATATTCAGTAGCTGGTTATAGAATAAGTTATTTTGTAGCCACTTCTATTTACGATATTTTTTATATTTAATTTACGATAAAGTAAATACATATTTATGATAATTATGTTACTATAACACATGAAAATATTTACCGTAACATTATAGTAAACCACTTAGTAAGGAATTATTATAATCATGTAAATTAGTATAATAATTATCGTAACTTAAAGTGGCTATAGAATAAGTTATTCTATAGCCCGTTGCAGAGTTGTGTATGTGTGTGTGTGTATATATATATATATATATATATATATATATATATATATATATATATTGTTTATCAATGACTGAAGAATATGAACTTTCTACTTATGATCGTCATGAATTGAATTACAATCAAATTGCTTTGAGTCGGTTACCAATCTCCATAATGGGAGATTACACAATTCAAACAATTAGGAATTCGCCTCAAAGTAAAATAGACGAAGAAAAATCTTGGAATTCAAGAACGATTACGGATTACTAGGTATTAGGATTTTTTTATTAGAAAAATCCATTTTTACTAACTCTAACGATATTGCAGTGCCGAAGCTGATTAAAAATACCATAATTCTCCTCCTCAGCGTCGGAGGTGAGGCCTTTGACAGGCTCTTCGACGACAACCTAACCGCATCGGAGGCCGAGGCGATGGACACGCTCGTCCAGGCAGCTGTGAGGACGCAAGGCCACCTCCTAGGTTGCACCGCTGCGTCGGTTTTGGTTGTTTCCTTTTATGTAATATCGCAACAAAAGGTATTTTGCTAGGATGATCCAGCTACGGCTGTGTTAGGTCGACCTTCTTTGGCGCTCGATGAAACACGTTGTATGTCTGTTTAAACTCTTCTACTTAATATAATGATTCGAGAAAAAAAAAGATTCCAACGCCTTGATTGGCGTCGCCAACACTAGACTGGTCACAGGCGGGCAAAGATTGGGGGAATATATGGGGCAAGGCGCCGGAATCCTCTGATTTTCCGGGCAAAGATTGGGGGAATATATGGGGCAAGACGCCGGAATCCTCTGATTTTCCGGTAGGTCCATCTCGCAATCATCGCGAGCTGGATCTGTCGCCTTCGCCCTCCTGAAAATTGCCACGCCGCTCCATCCGACCCTCACTCACAGCGCAACCACACCCCTTTGTTTAATGAGCTAACCACAACGAGATAGCAATTAGCAATAAAGAAAATAAAAAGAAAACAATGACCCTATTCGCTTCTCTTATAATCTGTCTTTTTCAGCTTATTTTTTTAGCCGGAATAGTGTTTTTCTCTCATAACAAAGCAGCAAGAACAGTATTTTGACTTGTTTTTTCAGCGAAACGAACAGGGCCAATCAGCTTGTTCGCTTGTTGGTTTCAGCCAGCCCAAACCAGCCAGCCAACAGTGTTTTCCTCTCACAAAAAACCAGCACCAGCCAGGCCAAACCAGCACCAGCACCAACCAGCGAACAGGCCCAATGTGCCGCACCGGAAGGAATTAGTTTTCTCGAACAACCGCTATGGTGTTATGTTGGTTATTATACTAACATTATAGTATATATGCAGAAATTCCTAGGTCCACCGCGAAAGTCAGAGCTAGTGTGGAATACAAAGTCTTTGTAATAGTAATGCTGATTAATTGCTGAATTGCTCGTCACGACCAAAAATAAAAATAAACTTCTTGAACTGCGCCAGCGCTAATACATCGTGCTGCGACGATGCGCAAGTTCTCGCGTGCAGCCCTACTTTGCATAATTTGCTGCGGTCTACGATGATGATGCATTGGTCTCTGCTTATCCTCTTTCCTTTTTATTATCTGAACAAAAGACGACCTCCAGCTTACGATCAACTTAATCAGCTTTGTTAACTTGTCATCAGTTTGTGGCCTCCAACTCAACACTGGCTAGCTAGCACTGCACCGCCAAAGCGGCCGTTGGTGCCGGTCTGCTGGACTTTGTCAAGCTCTGCAGCCCATATTCTAATTAAGCAGCAGGCGCCTGCAGGCAGAAGCAGGCTGCAGCAAGCTATGTTAGGTCTGAAAAAGGTAAGCAAGAAAAGCGGTGTGTTTGATTAGAATTTGCAGGCTGGCTAGCTAGCCAGTAGACAGCACTAAGAAGCTTAGCTAACTTGTGCCTGTGATCCTGTGACAGAGACCCCGGCCGCCGAATTAACAGATGCCATGCTAGAGGGGCTGATACAGTGACATCCCTCCCACCGAGACGACGGAGGGTCCAAATGCATGCATGCCCTGCGTCGTCGCTGGACGCTCTCTGGCTCTCTGCCGAATCGAGAGCTGCTTTGTCCATGGCGATAGCTGTCTCGCGTCCTCTCGCTGCCACGTACAAAGTGCATGCGGGCGGGCGTTGGTTAATCCTGGAGACTAAAATAACCTAGCGAGAGCCTAGAGGGATTTCTGGAGTTGATTAAGCGAGCGAGCTGCTCCTAACCAATCTGCATCATCAGAGTAATCAAAATCATCTGCTTGTCCTCTTCCATGCATGCACCGCACCAACTCGGCCCTTCCACCCTGGCCTGCGCCTGCCGCGGCGGCGTCGGGCGTCGTATACATACACCCACTCCACCATCTCCCCCTCACTGCCCCCCAAGGCATCGTCCGATGGCCGCCTCGTCCCCTCGTCCCCTCCTCCTCTTTCTCCTCTGATCTCCTGAATCCCGATCCCCTCTCTCTGATCGAGTTGGTGTGCGTGTTCATGGGGAACACGCCGTCGTGCATACTGCTGGCGGTGGCGCCCGCGGGGGTGGCGGCCGCGCCTCGTCGTCCTCGTCGTCGGCGGCCACCACCACCAAGGTGATCCACGCGGACGGCACCGTCACGCGGCTGGCGCGCCCGGTGCGGGCGTCGGAGCTCATGCTCGACCACCCGGGCCAGTTCGTCTGCGACGCCCGCCGCCTCGCCGTCGGCTGCCGCGTCCCCGGCGTGGCCGCCGACGAGCTCCTCCAGCCGCGCCACGCCTGCTACTTCCTCCTGCCCATGGACATGCTCTACTCCGTGCTCACCCACGAGGAGATGGCCGCGCTCTCCGACTCCCACGCCGCCACGGCCGCCGCCTCCTCCTGGAAGAGGATCACCACCGCCGCCCACCGTGACCGCCGCCACGGCCGCCGCAGCGCGACCGGGGGCCGGGGCCGGGGACCCGCGAAGGACGAGGCCTCCAGCGATGGCGCCAGGGTTTACCCGATGCTCGGCCTGCTCGAGACCGGCGATCTCGGCGCGGATAATAACAACAAACCTGAAATACGCGCCGGACCCGCAGGCAAGTCGGGCGGCGGCGCCGGCGCTGGGTTGAGGCGGCACCGGTCGTGGCATCCGGTGCTGGACACCATCGAGGAAGTTCCGTGACGCGGCGGGCGGGCGGGCGGCTGACCGGCGGGACGCCGCAGGAGTGAGCAGCTTTGGTTGAGCTGGTGTTAGGCGGGCGGCAGCTAGCTTGAGCTGGCTTCCGAGTGTACAGTAGCTAGCTTCAGCTATTCTTTTTTCTCTTTTCCTTTTCCATTTTTTTTTTGTAAAGCCATTGTTTTTTGGGTCTACAAATGCACGACTGGCAAATTGATTGTCAAGTTTTTGTGCTCGGGAAACAAAATAAAGAAAATCAAGAGCTTTTTTCAAAATGAATCATCACTCTAACTATATCCTAAAATGCATTCTGAATTAGCCTTCTTCAAAATCAAAATAACAATAAAATGGGTATCTTAATTTTTGAATATATATTGTTATAAATAAGGTATAAAATTTACATAATAATAAACATAAATACTTCATCCGTTCCAAATTATAAGACGTTTTGGCTTTTCTATATTCATAGTTTTTACTACACACCTAGATATATGTTGTGTTTAGGTACATAATAAAAGCAATGAATTTAGAAATGTCAAAACGTCTTCATAGTTTGGGACAGAAAAAGTAATAAACAACATATTATTTGACTTTGTTTCTATCTAACCTCAATGAAAATTTGGTACTATATATATAGAAAAAAAAGTCTACTTAACCCCAACTATTGATGGTTGTCTACTTCATCCCCTCACTTATAAAACCAGATATTCTACTCCTTAAACTATCAAAAATTGTCTAAATAACCCCTTGAAATGGTTTTAAAGGTGGTTTCGCTGATGTGGCGTATTAAATGTCTACATAACCCCTAACATATCAAGGGTTGACTAAATAACCCCCTCAACTATAAGACCAAATATTATAGCCCTTAAGGTATATCTAATAATATTCAAATGACCCCGTGATAGTCTTGTAGGGCTGTTTGGACATTTAAGGATGGCAACGGTATATTCGATCGGGTGGAGTCTCTGTTCAATCCGAAACCCGTGAAAAGTCTTGTAACACCGGGATAATCCGTTCCCAAAAAACGAACCCGCGGATACTCGTACCCGAATGGATATCCGGAACCCGCTTTGTATAAGAAATAAGGACTTTTTATAAACATATATGATATATATACACATATTCACATGTATAAACAAGAGGCAACAAATAATAAATATTTTCATGGGTCAACTTAGAATAAATTTAATAATATAAGTAAATAAGTTATTATTAGCATATTATAAAACATGATTTTTAATTCCAAATGATTTATTTCGGATATCCATTGGATATCCACGGGTGTAAAACCAAACCCGAAACCAAACCCGATTGGTTTCGGGGCCCCGAACCCAAAAACCGTGGATAAGAAATCATCCCCGAACCCGAACCCGCAAGACCCGAAACCCATGGATATCCGACCCGAAACCGCCCCATTGCCATCCTTATGGACATTGTATCCCACCACACTAGCCTAAGCACTCATACTTGCACATAGGCCCATTGGTTGTCTCCCTCTCCCTACTCTTTATAGGATTACGGCACCGTTCAATGAGCACCACCCTATCTCCTGCTCCACCTCATGGCACTCCTCCACAACATTGAGTTCATGCACTGTACCTACACCCTTGTCATTCGGCTGCACCCCATCCACATCCTCGTCCTGTCTCATTGTCTCCTACCATAGCTATCTAAAAAACTGAAGGACAACCTGATGGAGGATGTGGGAGAGGCCGGATGATGAGGGTGTAGGCATGGTGCTTGAGCTCAATGGCATCGACGAGTCGGGAGGTGGAGCAAGAGACAAGATGTCACGTGCTTCTCGTTGGATGGTGGATTAGTCTAGAAAGAGTTGGGAGGTGGAGGTAGAAAATGTGGCATGTGCACAAGCATAGGTATTTAGGCCAATGTGTCGAGATACGGTGTCCAAACGGACTTACAAGAACATCCATGGGGTCATTTAAATATTATTAGATATTTTAAGGGCTATAATATCAGATTTTATAATTGAGGGGTTATGTAGTCGGCACTTGATATGTTAGGGGGTTATGTGGACTTTTTAATATGCCAAGTTAGTGAAACCACCTTCAAAACCGCCTCAGAGGGTTATTTAGACGATTTTCAATAGTTCGAGGGGTAGAATGCCTGGTTTTATAGGTGAGGGGGTGAAGTAGACTTTTTCTTATATATATATATAAGATTTCCACTAGCCCCCATATTTGTAGCACTAGCGGTGGCGCTAGATGAACAAAAGTTTCAACCAGTGTCCGAAAAATTGGCAAATTTTTTAGTGGCTCATATGAAATTTCAAACTTTTATAATGGCACATAGGGAAAAACGCCTCTAGAATTAACAATTGTAGGATCATAACTGCGCTAGAATTATAAAATCATAGATTCTACTCAATTGAATCGTAGAATCAATCCAAATTAACTAATATCATAAAGTTGTAAAATCTATGATATAATCGAGATTTAACAACTATGTGATGGATATGTTTTACTTGTGAACTCAGCACAACTCAATTGGTTAAATTTCTTCTAGTGAAACATGTTTACCCCGGTTCAACTCCTATTTTTCTAAAATTATTATTTTAGGATTTAATGACGGCATTTTTTTAGTAGTAAGATTTAGGTGCTCATGACTATAGGACTTCAATGGTGTTTGTAGGATTGAATGCACCTACGTTTGTGATTCATAGGATTTGAATGCACCTACGTGTTTGTAGGGTAGTATGGATGGTGTATTAGAGCAGTTGGTCCGCTGGTAAGGTTCTTTGCAGTTTCTCTTAGCTCATCGTATAATAGTTAGCTCTTTATTATTAATACATGGTCTACTTATCTCTTTCTTATAAAGTTTCTTGGTTCCTGTCCATTTCTCCTCTCTCTCTTTTCTTTCTCCTCTAACTCATGCATTTAGTTAGCTTACAGCTTGCTATTATACTTGCTCTTATATAGGATCGTTGAATGTAGATATATGTAGATACCCGAGTGTGTGTAAGTAAAAAAAGCTATCGCATTTCATTCTTCACTAGCCAGCCGGCACACAGGTTGCAGAGAACATAATACTAGGAGCACGAGCTGTATCGAGCCGGCTCAGCAAGATATACAAGTTTGCTGAATGCCGACTGGACCTCAGCTGTACATGCAACTTGTTATGGAACAACAAAGGGATCATATCTCAAAATGGTCCTTATTTTAGGTCATGTTGCTTTGAAGCAAACAAGGAGATATCATATGATATGCCAGTGTATTATCATCTACCTGTAATGATATACAACAACTCAACACGCCGGTTCTCGATGGTTGCAACTTGCGAGAGAATGAGAGATAAAAAAAACTTTACATATATAAGCAAGCCTCCTAATAAACAGGCATTACTGGTTGAGAAGAAGCTAGAGCGATTTACATACTTTTATATATCTGCAAACAACATTTCTTTAGGAAAGAAAGTGTCATGCATTATACTAGGAATTCCTAGGCTGCGAATCTGTCCTAGATTAAACCAACTTCAAGAGCCTGACCGTCTAGTAGCTTATTTGTTTTTTTTTTTAACAAAAGCCGCCAACAGTTTCTTGGGGCCACGTCCACGTTAACTAGTACTGCATCTAAGAGTATCTCCAGGAGTTTGATGTACTTAACTTGCTAAACTAACAGATAAAACAAGTTAATAGAAGAAATAACAACCTTAATTTTTGTCCTTCTCCAACAATCTCTATAATAGCGGTCTAAACAATTTTGCATTAGTAACTCAAACTGTTTCTAACCAATCAAACCTTTTTTTAATAGTTTATTTATCTCTTACCACCTTATCGTATGAAATCCTTTATTTTCTTAATTTACTTAATTATAAGCGTCCAATTTACTCTGATCTCCCTAGAAAAAAAAATCGGAAGGTGAGCGGATATAGAGTTTCTCTTGGTTGTGGAAACTTACAAGTTGGAGGGGATATCTGACAACTTTTTATTTTCAAGTTGCTATTTTACTAAAAACTATTGAAGGACATTTTTTTTCTTTTTGCTAAAAAATTAAAATAGGGAGTCGTTTTTGTAAAACTCCTAGAGATGCTCTAAGAGGTGCCCTAAGAGGTTTTAATGTGCAATTAAAGATGGAACTCAAATTAATAAAGGCGCTATGGTCTTTTCACCTAGGACTAATTTGTCCCTTTTTAAGGACATCCATAATTTTGTTCTAATAAGGTTGATTTAGGCCATGTTTGGGATATATGGACTAATTGCTAGTAGCTAAAATTTAGTCAAAATTAGTTTTAGTCCATCCAAACAGGAGAGCTAATATATGAGTTAATTTTTTTAACCAAGTTTTCAACTAATTGTTAATCAATTAGTCCTAACTACTTTTTTTTAGCAAAATTTAGTCCTAAATAAAAACTGAGCTGTGTACCGAGGGCCGGCGAAACAAATAAAAACCGGCCCACTCCGGGCGGCTAACGGCCTTCAACCCAATCTCGCGCGCACCAGCACCACGCATTCTCTACCCTTTAACTGATTCGTGGTCCCGCTCTTATTTGTCCCCACATTTCAGTTGAATAAGCTCCAACCGCCCGCCGTCCCTCTCCCAGTACCCCCGTGCCATCCCAACGAACCGAGACACCGACACGTAGGCCAACCTCTCTGCTGACCCACCTGTCATCACCGAGCCGCCTCGCATCCGTCGTTCCCCTCCTTCCGGCACAACTCAACCCAGCACGCGAGCCGCACGAGCAGGCTAGGGTTCCGGCGAGGCGACGGCGAGCGCCATGGCGGGGATTCGGTGGCCGCCGGAGGACCCGGAGATCTTCCCTTCCCGGATGGTCGGCGGCGGGGCTTGGGTCCCCGTCGCGCCCCCGGGGGAGATGGCGTCGGACGACGACCGGTCGGTGGCCGCGGACTCGTGGTCGATCAGGAGCGACTACGGCAGCACCCTCGACGACGATCAGCGCTACGCAGACACCGCCGAGGTCCTCCTCGCCTCCTCCTCCGCCTCCTCCGCGGCCGCGCCCTCCGCGTCGGTTGCCGTCCACCCCTCCTCTGACTTCAGGTGAACTGATTCTACTCCATTTCTGGTTCCTGTGCCGCAAAACGGGCGAGCATCTGTGATCTGATTCCTAGTTTTGGGGAAACAAAGGCATCAATTCTCTTCCCCCATAATAAAGCTTAATTTGGTCCAATGATCTGTCGGTTATTGCATTTTGGTCCAAAATGATCTTATTTGTCTGGGCCTCGGTTATTGTTGCTGTGGATCTTTAACAGCTTCGACAAGGATGTCCCTGACTCCAGCGACGTTGAGCCTCGGTTGCTGGGCTTGCAGAATTTTCAGGATGGTGCTTATGCTGAGGATCTTGCAAATTTCCATGAGCGCAGCCACGCTGATGACTGGTATTATTCTTCAAGCTACTGTATTAGCATCTAAAATTATTTGTAGTATGCACAATAACCTATAGTGGCAGCCTTTTTTGTCTGATGACGAGTGTTATGCTCCATTGTCATTTATAACAAAACTGATTTGACCTTTGCTTATATGAGCGATCAGGAGCATTATTTTGATAAGAATAAGAATGTAAAGGCGACTCAAGCAACCTTGGGTTGTACAAACTTTCTACATTTGCCATGCCATTAGCGTTTGGCATTGTGGTATCGTTTTGAAAGCACCTTATTCTAGATCCTATAATTTTGCATCTAGCTTGAAGCATCTTTTTAGATCCATACCAGGGAAAAAAACTGGAACCAGTAAATATTCCAGTAGAAGACTATTGCATAGTTGCAGTGTAGCGCATCACAACATTGCAACTACAGTTGGCCTTTAGACCTGGCATTCCAAGGGAATTTATTTCAGGATGGGAATAATAAACCTTCTTTTATCCATGTTTAAACTTTACCATCTCTACTTCTAGTAAACCTTATTTTATCCATGTTTAAACTTTACCATCTCTACTTCTAGGTTTTCAGGAAATATGATGATTATTATCTTTTTATTTGAGGCTTGGCTGTTATAAACCATGTCCATCACCCGCTGGTGAAATAGGAGATCAAAATATGCAGAGTAGTTTTTTTTTCCACTTTTATCGGATTACTGATTTGGGTTTTGGGTAACAGCTGTTTGCAGCATTTTTTCCTTTCAAGAAGAGATGTAAATACCGATAACAAAAAAGAAGAAGAAGAAGTGGTGCAAAATTAATTGTGTGTTCCCCCTTTGTTTTATGCATTTGATGCTTATATTGTTGTTGACCAAAACCTGTGTGTGTTTGCAGGTTTGGCACTGAGATCATGGATATCCGTGTAGGTTGGACCAAAAATTTGTGCTCAAGCAGGGATTTACCCAGCTGCAGCGTACTTGACATTGGGACCGGGAGTGGCAGACTCTTGCAGCAGCTTGCGAAACAGGGGTATGCAGTATGCTGAGGAAATGTGAAACTTTGTTTTTCATTGTTAATGCCAGCACTGACCTGTTAATATACAATATACAGGTTTTCCGATCTGACTGGGATTGACTATAGTGAAGGCGTGATTGAGCTTGCTCGGAACCTTGCAATTCGTGATGGGTTTGAGCACATTAATTTCTTGGTGAGTCAGCCAGTGAAGCATATATTGTAATTTGTAAATTCACGTCGACATGCATGTCCATATTGCATGCCCACATTTGCTGTCCTTCTTGTGCTTCAGTTTATAACATATCCCCAAAGGTTCTCATTGTATCTTAGGTGCAAAACTAGCCTTAATATTGTAAGAGCAGTATAGAATTATTTCAGCTTAATATGAATGGTCCTTTTGCAGGTTGATGATGTATTGGAGTCGAAGCTGGAGAGAAGATTTGAACTTGTAATGGATGAAGGGACTCTTGATGCAATTGGGCTGCATCCTGATGGACCTGTGAAGAGGTAAATGCATGTTTACTGTGTAGATGGTGATGTGTCCTTTTAGTCCTCATGCAGTATTCACACCGATGCTTACATGTTTTCAATTGCTGAAACTTTTTAATGCGGAAAGAATGAGATCTTGTTTGCACACATGTCTAAGCCTCTAATTTATGTTCATCTCCTGCATTTCAGAATGATGTATTGGCAGTCAGTTGCTAGCTTGGTTTCCCCTGGTGGTATATTGGTCAGTTCTTCCATCCAAATTGGACCTGGAATTTTCTTTTTCTTTGTACATTTATGGCAGAATTATGAAAGACCTGTTTTACATTGACAGTGAAATTTGATGTATGCCTACTGTATCTACTTGAAAGTTGAAACTGCTATGCACATATGGTATACTGCTTTACTGCAATAATCCTCAATTGGCTATATGCTTTCACCTTGTGACTACCTGTTAGTAATGACAAAAGTAGTATAGCATATCCCTGTACGAGTAATATGGCCATTCAATTCTCTGATGTCACTTCAACGATTTTTTAGGTCATCACATCATGCAGCAGAACCAAGGATGAGCTGGTGCAGGAGGTAGAAAACTTCAACCAAAGGAAGCTTGGTGCTATGGGCTCAGAAGGATTGCCGGCTAGTGAAGCTGCGGTGTTCAGCTACCTCGACCACGTCCAAAGTTACCCTAGTGTGGATAGTTCTTGCATCACGACCGTTGCTTTCCTGCATAAGTGAAATGAAACATAAATGTATGCTTGGTTTATTGGCCCTAGAAAGTTACCATACCTGCTACGATATTAACTATGTACCCAAATCACTGGTGTATCTGGATAATATTTTAGTGTTTTACCTTGTTGGGTTTGTTCATCAGAGCTCAGATGTTATTGTATGTTGTTTTGGTATTGCTGGGTCCTGGATTTCACTTTGGTATACTCTTTGAAAGCATGTCAAGGAACTGATGCAATCAAGACATCCAGATGTTTTAATGCGTGGAAACCGGGTATTATCTGACCAGAAACACAAGCTGCATGTTAGCACGTATCGTGGCAGATGACTCACATGACCTGTCTCGAGTTTTTGCAATACTAAGGGCAAAGCTATTACAGGGAGAAAACATCAACAACAATAAAAATGAATGATTCGACTGCAATTAGTGATGCAAAATGCAAGATATAAAAAGGAAAGAAACCACTAACATTTGGAAACTGAAACGTAGTTACTTCGGTTTGCAATTTCAAGTACTTTTCACAGGGAATATCTTCGAGTACACGAGGGTAACTGCAGTTAGCTCACAAGTTACAGTATCCGGGTTTGTCAGTAGTCTGCTATTTTCTCATATGTACACGAGTAGCAGGGCCACTACATTCTTCTCTATGGGCTTCGAAGCGAGTGGCTTCAGGCTATCTTACTATGTCACCACATTCTCATTTTTGTAGATTTTTTTTCCCTTATGATCATCCTTGCTTCTGTCAGCTACACAGGAGGCGCTGGAATTTCCTGTCAGATGGGAGGCTGGAACTTGGAAGGCTTGTTCTTGGCCATGTCAGTAGACTGGTATGAAGCGTGGTTGCGAGTAATTTGGATGTGCCGAATTGGTAACTGTCTCTTCTTCCTCTTCGTCTTCGTCTTCCTCCTCGCTTTCTGATGAAGATATATATGCTTCCCGGCTTTCCTGCAGTGTTAGATGATCTAGATCCGAGAGTTATGCCTGATATAAGTTTATGTTGCTACTACTACGAATGGAGAAATTTCCACAGGTGTGACATGCAATTATGCCGTATCTGCTGCTGCTAAACTGAACATGATCAGGATTGCATTTGACACAGCGCGACTCGGTAATGAAATTACCTGCTGCCGCCGTCGACAGTGGAAGCTTGCCAATGCTCTCACCATCACCAGGATTGGGAATAGGATTCCTGCAGTCCTCAGTACCAGAAGCTTTATTTCCAGAAGCAGAATGCACAATAGGAGACATCAAGTCAAGACCAACTTAAATCATACTAAAAGATACTGGTGAATGCTTATCGTCAATCTTACCGCGAATAAGGCCAATGAGTACTCCCCATTGTCACCAATCATGAGAGGAAGAGTGTGACGAAGGACCAGGAGTGCCATGAACTGTTCAATGATACAATCACAATGACAGATCTTCATCAGACAGGAGATAAAGGAAACCACACCAACCACTGTTGGTTTTGATGTTAGAAACTCACAATTATGGCAATTGTCCGGCAACACAAGGTGCTACTTCTTGTCCTGATAGGAAAGTAATCGTCGTAATTGTCCATAAAATCACGCTCCGTGGGCATCATTGTTATTATCTGGAAATCATTGAGATCTTGCCGGGCAATCTCCCAGTTCCCTCTGTAGAGAAACGTTAGACATTCATTGAGAGAACTAAACAAGAACACAAACAGATTTATTAAGAATGCTAAAGAGATGAGGACCTGAAGTTCATTGGTATACTTCCATAGTGAAACAGCTGCTGTGGAGAAGTATAACCTGGCCTGAATTGCTGAAGAAACATATCAAAATTAAATCCATAGGCATGTTTCCATAGTTGCACATATGTTAAAACTTAAAACTGCATCACCAGTTGACATATTTTTAAACCAATAAACAATATGCATAGATCACCTAAAAGTTTTTACCTGCAGGCATATTTCACACATGGTGTCGCCTTTCTCATTGCACCAGCGCTGAATGCATTTCCGGTGTGCATACTGCAAAAAAGAAACTAATAGTTTAATTTGGTTCAATCACTCTAGCTTGCTGAAAAAATACATCTTCATAGTCCATTCCTCACACAGCATGGTAATATGTCCACTATCAGAAACAAGACCGCGCAATAAGATCAACACCAGGGTGTTAGCGTTGCTCTTAAGTTTCAACTACATTCTCGCCTTGCATTCAGCAATGTGGGTAGTTGCCCCACACATTGCGTGAAGGTCACACTCAAACAGATAGCTCCCTCCATACCCCTATCTTCTGGAAAACACCAACACCTTCCCCTTCCCTATATCTTTCAACACACTATTACATCACTGTCAAATAGGAAGGCCCACTACATAACATACTAGATAGTGCCTTCCAAGCCACATTGAGAAAAACACAGTTGATTTGGTTCATAGCTCTTGTCCACAATGGCCCTCAAGTTAACATGGAACTCCCAAGTCCTAACTGCACAACCTACAACATCTAACCCCAACCATAAAAGTCAACAATTTCTCATGCTAGGTCAACTACATTAACTAGTGCCCAATTTAAATCTAAAGAGACCCAACATAATACTGTAGTCACAAGTGGCAACAAGCCAACAACTACATCTTATGCTGAAAAAAAGATCAATTTTTCATTTGACAACAGGAACTGTAACACAATATTTTAGGAACTCTGAGAAACAGTTGCATAATCACCATAGCACGATCGTGAATCTGCTGCATAACCCTGAGCATTTATTTTGGCCCAAAATAAAAATAGCGTGATTAAGGAGGACAACTACCTTGAGGCTGCCACAGCAGGCGCAGGGGGCCTCCATGCAGGTGTCCCAGTCCTCCTCCTGGCAAATCCTACACTCCACCACCTTAGTCGCCGAGCCACCGCCTAGGGCGCGATGGCAGTACTCGACGGCCACCGTCTCCTGATGCAGATCGACCATCCGCTTCCCACCGCCGATCGCCGCCTCCAGCGTCGACTCTGTCAGCAGCCGGTCCACGATCAACGCGAGATGGTCGCCCATCGGTCCTGCGAGCACGCAATCCACGGTTCAGGGAAACAATGCCACCATCTCCACGAATTGCAGACACTCGAAACAGAAGACCAAACAAACGCAATCGCAACTGCCAAATTGAAATTGTGTTTGAGACATCCGTAAGAGTGCCGAGAGGAAGACCAAGAACCCAATGAGGACCAGGCGGTTGCAGGCGGAGGGGATCCAATGCAAGCATGCAACTGCTCCCTTTAACTGACTGACAGAAACCAACCGGCAACCGCTTGGAGATAATGCGGCTTGTTCCTCGTTTATGTGAGAGAGCGGTACTGCTGGCCGGTTCACTGCTACAGTAGCCATGGGAGGGGGCTGGCCAGCCAGCCCAGCCAGCCCCAGCCCAGCGAACGAGCGGTAAATTGATTTAAAAAAATACTAAATTGATAACCGCAAGATATGGAGGTCAGATTAGTGGAATTGTAGCAGCTGGGCCGACTGCCGAGAGAGGCCAAGACTGTGAGCGGTGGATCGAATAATCGGCAAGTGTACAAAGAACAGGTAAAAACCTCCACATTCGGAACACGGCATATAATGGACGAATAAAGCTGACACTTTTTTTTTATACTAAACCAATTGATGAGAGTTGGCTAGCATTATAGCGTGCACAAGGGGTACGAGGAAAGCGCATTTATTAGTGTTGCATCGAAGAAACACCACGGAAAGGGGAAAAAATGAACACCAGGAAACGGAAACTCACCGAGGAAGAGGAGACGCAACCGGAGACGAATAGGAAGAAGGAATGAGGCTTGGCAGCTGGCGAAGATACCAAGCGAACTCTCAATCTCGACGGGCCGAGCGTCTGACGAGTTAAATCTAACTGAATAACACAGCAGCACCAACAAGAAGAACCAGATGACGGGAACAAACAAATCTTTACGTTGTCCTAAGTACCAAGAACAGGGCTCCGGGACCGGGAGGAAGAGGAAGCTTCGAAGGCTGGATTCGGTGCGGGGTTAAGGCACGGAGGGGATTGGGTTGGATTGGTGGAGGGGTTAAGGGACGCAAGAGATGGAGTGCCCTCGGATGTAATACAGCGATGGAGGTGGAGGGGAGGCCAAGCCAAGGTAAGGCCAAGGCAAAACAAACCCTCTCTGTGCTGTGTTGTGCCTCTCGCTCGTCGCTCCCTTGCAGCAGAGGTTTAAATTAGAAGAGAGGCAAGGTTAAGGGTGGGAAATAGCACTGGTATCATATCACGCTTCACTGATAGTACTGCAGCTGTTTTGTTGGCTTCCCAGGAATGACCTCCTAACCTCGTCACTTTGCAAAAGCTTTCTATATTTTCTAGAGGTTTGGAGGGGGTGAAAAGCTCAACTTTTTTTTCCCTTTGACTCTTTTTTTTTTCTGAAAAAGGAGCCTTCTCTTTTGATTGTGGTAACTGCTTTTGGGTATCAGTAAACCAGTGAGATTGCAGAACAAAGGAGTACATCATCAGACACCGGTAAGAACTCTTCATATCTCACCAGTTTGTACTGCCCATGTCTAGTCACTGTTATGAATGAAATGTCCTGATGGCAATGGTGGAACAATGCCAGTGTCTGAAACAGGAGTTGTCGAGAGGTGATTCACCACACCTTTTTCTGCACAAACTAGTTCATCAGAATACATGCTGCATTCTGGTTAAATCTAAATATACTCTGCTCATTCAGTCATTTGGGCAAATGACCAGTGCCCTGTTCGTTTGGCTGATAAGTCATGACTAAAAGTACGGTTGACTGATTTGTTGTATGAGAAAAATACTATTCGTTAATAAAAAAGTACGGCGACCAGCAAACATTGGCGCAGGGCTACGTGGTCTGCAGTTTGAGTTTGCGGACGAACTGGCCGGGACGTGCGATTTGCATGCCCAAGAATCCATTTCGCGTGAAACGACATGAGAGCTGCTAAAGCTACTAAGTGACATGATTAGTAGGGGATCTACTGTAATAGACGGCTGAGATGTGATAATTCCTGAATTGCATCATTAGCCGGCAAGATTCTCCCTGTACTTGGAAGAACGCAAACGGGTTCCTTATAGGTGGCCCACCACTTCTGCGACGGCACACGAGTCAAGTTACAGGAGTGCCCCTCCCGGGACTTGGACTTTGGTAGCTCCACTGCCCTAGGACTAGGAGCAGAGCAGGAAGCAGTAGGCTAACCGCTTTGCACACGTTTGCCGCGACTGCTACGCCCACTACTGCTCGTTGCCGCTAAACCACGATGCCCACTCTCCGGCCGGCGGCCTCCGGGGATTTCTTTTCGTGCCGTCCTTTTCCGGGTAAGAGCAACTCCAAAGACATACACTTCCCGACTTATTTCAGCTTATTTTAGTTTATTCTCTCTCATATAATATTATTTAATTATCTAAAATCAGCGGAGCTACCGTAGAAATATCTGCCAGTCGAACACCCTCACTCGTCATTAGCAAAATTAAGAAAAATGAGGATCCAAGAGACTCGCTATCAGCATTTGTAAAATGCCATACCAGCTATCCCGTTTTTTTCCGGTCGGCAAGCCAGCGGGCTTCGCTAGCCATACGTCTTGTCCGGCCATTTCTAACGCCCTCGTGGCCTCCTTTTTCCCTCCCTCTGTACCTCCACTCGGCTGACAGGGACAACTGGGGCCTGTTTAGTTCCTAAAAATTTTTACGCACCTATTATATCGAATCTTGCGGTATATGTATGGAGTACTAAATATAGATAAAAAAATTAATTGCACAGTTGGATGAGAAATCGCGAGACGAAACTTTCGAACCTAATTAGTCTATAATTAGACATTAATTGCCAAATACAAATGAAAGTGCTACAGTAACCGAAACAAAAAAAAATCATCTAAACGCGCCCTTAAATTTTGCTGCACCGTTCATCACTCACGTGTCCAATCAAAAGCAATCAAGTGCGGCACAGGTGACCGCTCTATTGCTCGTATCATGCATGTCTTGGCATCTGGTGATGGTGATGAAGAACGCAACACAAATCACTTATCGTGTTGTTTTGAAGGATAAAAAGAGTGACGGAAAAGACCAAAATTGATTGAATCAGTGATGACGTGGTCACTTTAAAAAAATAGAGAGTCTAATTTCGCGAGTCTGTTGCGAACCGAATCTATTTTAAGAGTCTATATTATTTTACAAAGCTAGTTTAGAGAGCTAAATTTCCATTATCTCTTGGAGTTGCTTAAGAGACTCTTCTAATTATCTTGTGCGTGCAAATGCGCAATGTCGGATCGTGACGCGAGCAGTGGTAAATCTTGCGAGTTCATTAAGCGCCTTGGAAGGAAATGCAGGAATAAAAAAGAACCGTAGGAATAGATTGTCCTAAAATTTTGGAATTCTATATGGACGGAGAACATATAGAAAAACTTGATTTGCATGCACTTGTATCCACGTAAATCCATGTGTTGGAGTGTTCGCCTAAACAGTCTTAAACATCCGCTAAACGGTATGGTTGCGAGCTGTTTTGTCTAGGAGTAAACGGAAATTAAATGGTTGATCGTTTAAGCAGTTAAAAAACAAGGAGAAATAGTGCCCTGTTCGCTTGGCTGATAAGCCATGGCTGAAAGTACTGTTGGCTGATTTGTTGTGAGAGAAAAATAATGTTCGTTGGCTGAAAAAATACGACTTATAAGCCAAGCGAACAGGGAACGCTCTGAACTGAACGGAGGTAAAAGGTTTTAAACGAGCTAAATGGTTGATTAGGTGAGTACCGGGTAAATCCAATTGAGTTCTACATGCACAAATTTATACACTTAAGTTTATTATATTCATAAAAATGTATACTTGATTTGTTACATGCATAAATATGTATATTTGATTCCTTTTACATGCACATATATATACTAAAATAATTAATTTTTACTTGCGTAAATATGTATAAGTGCTAGGATAATTGATTTCATATCAATAATAAATAAATATGCAAATTTTTGGTAATATTGTGTAAAAATAGTTTAGAACATTTTAATATGTCAAAAGGTGACTGGCTATTTATCCTTTAGCGTTTAGGGTAACACTGGTTGGAGTGGATTGAGATGAAACTTAATTTAATTTTCATCCCAATCCACTCTATCACGTGAATTGAGATGAATACAGTGGATCCAAACAAAGCCTTAATAAAAATTCTATGAAACAAAGTCATTCCATAGGTATTTCAAAAGAATGTAGGACCCAATCCTTTATTTCAAAAGGGACTTATATGATTTTTTCCTATAAAATTTCAATCATTTATACTTCCTCTAGTGTCCCTATGGGAGTGTTCGGCTGGTGGTAAAGCCATTGGTGCTGATTTGTATGGCTGATTTTTTGAGAGAGAAAAATATTGTACCGTGGCTTATAAGCCAGCAAATAAGCTGACTGAAACAGCCAGCCGAACACTCCCTGAGAGTAAAAATCCAATTTATATGTCCAAATTCTGCAAACAAAGTTAAGAGTTAAGAGAACGAGAAGAAGGAAGAAACAGACAGAGAAAGAAGGAAGTCTATTTTTAAAAAAGCTAACAAGAAGCGCATTTTTAAGTGTGTCAATCGCCAGAAGTGGCGACAATACTTTTTTCTTTTTCTTTTGGGTGACCTTATAATGTTAGAATTGAGTTTCGAGTGGGATTTATTTGTTATTTCACAAGTTTGTAATGATTGGTCTACTTTTTTATCACAAGAGTTAAAGCTGCATTTGTTTCTAGTGTCTAAAAAAGGGTTTTCTACTCGAACAATACACTTTATATGTTTAACCCCTTGAGCAAAATGTTGTCTAAGATTTATTTTCTCAAACTTCCGTTTGGTCCAATCTCAATGCTAATGAGAGTTCTTTTCTCCGTGAAGAGTAATTTTAAGTTTGGATTTTGTAAGCATATAATCCTAAATTAACCCTAAACATATAAGATTGTATGAAAATAATGATGAAAATTTCTTAATGAATTTTCTAAATTTGGATATCAAGTTGCCACAAAATATGAACTTAAACAAAACAAAAATGACAAACTAGGGGATATAATGGACCAAGTTAAATAGTTTTTTTAAGTAATTTGGAGCTGAAATTCTATTCGGTGGCCAAGCAGACAAAGTGGATTGCTAAGCAGTAAACCATACTTAAAAAAAAATGCAAATTACTCTAGAGCTGATAGAGCAAAATTAAGAAAACACACGTGAACATCAGTAAGTGCTTAGGGCAGGCTTAAGCAAAGATAATATTACCAATTTCATTAAGCACTAGGAGAAAAAAAAATCTTAGGCAGCTACAATTTACTCTCTCTATCCCATAATAAGTGCACTTTTAGAGTTCAAATTTTTTCCCAAAATAAGTGCATATCTAGATATAAAACAAACTAACTTTACTTGTTTTTTTTCTACTTTCTCTTTTCCAAGGTGCAATAATTATACCTTTATAGGGGCATATATGTAATTTCTCTCTAACCTTGGTCTTCTCACCTGAACTTTAGAAGCGCACTTATTTTTGGATGAAGAGAGTAGATAAAAGGTGACCTTAAGGCAGTGATGACGTTGTCAGAATGAACCACAACCATTGTGGAAATAAACCTTAAGAAAAGTTGTTATAGCTCTAAAAATTAGAGAATGGGGTCCAAACAGACCCTTAAGCATCTCCTCTAGGTCTGATTGGAACAAAGGAACAAAAAAACACAAGGACGGGAGAAAATATAGGAATAGGAAAGGAATGGAGATATAAAACGTATAGGAATTTTAGAGTTGGCTACAAACTCAACGCTTTAAATTAAAATTAACAGTAAATAATTTTTCACAAAGCCTGTACGTGTTTATATATATATATATATATATCAAATAAAGCATGGAAGAGGGGCCCAGCCCCACAACTAGCATCTTGTCGGTTCTTCACTCAATGGCTACTGTAAGCTGCTGCTGTCTTTTTTTCTCTTCCTCACTGCAATAGCAGCATCCATCATCGTGAGCTTGATTAGCCCGTGAGCGTGCACGCAAGCGCCGCAGGAAACATTCCCTCGGCTCAGCGTGGATGTTTTCTTTCCTCCAAAAGTAGAGGATTGTGCGCCGTTCTAGAGGAAATGTAACCGTTCATTCCTTTTTTCTAAACGCGAGTACAGTGAAAAAAAATCCATAGAAATTTGATTGCTTTATTTTTTCTATGTTTTTTCTCGTGAACCAAATAGGGCCTAAACACATCACCTCATCAATTTTTTTCTCTCATATCGTAACTTGTACCTTTTCCCTAAAAAAAACCAACTACCTTTTTCTGTACCTGAGAGAATCAAAGGCAGCTTGTCAACTCGACAAGTAGCAGCCGCACGAATTTCATTTGATGATGACCAATCTTTGAAGTGACAGTTCATTTAGGTAGGAGTATGCTCTAGCAAACGCTACAAGGATGTCTGATTGGGTTATGGCGCCTCACATTTGACCCTATTTTTGTGATGAAATATGGTCAATGCATATAGTAGGAATTTCAACTAGATGTGGCTATGCATTCACATTTCAGTAGAAGAACTAAGTTCAAACAAGAATATGTGGCCGGTCGACTTGTCCATTTCCATCACCAACTCTCCCGAAAACTCATCAGAAACGTGCCAAACCAAAACAATCTCTGAGATGACCCAAAAACTGGCAAAAAAGGGAGCTCAATTTGCTAAACCCCTCTTGCAGCTAGGTTAGTCTTGGTAGTACTTTGGTTGGAGTTGGGTTGGTGAACCCCACAGCCAAGCTGGTCTCCTCAACATGCGGCTGCCATATGGAATCGTCCAGAGGAAACCTATAGTTGTTTAGGTGTGCGTGGTCTGGTTTGGTTGGCCTATACTCTGTCTCCTTGATCTTATTTAGAACAAACACATCTTCTGTACTAAAAATTGTTGGCCTTCGCATCTACCCGAAAAACAAGGACTATGCTTTCTGAATTAAAACGGAAGAATGACGTGCAGTTTTCTTTGAATGGTAGACATTTTTTTGAAGAATGGTAGTCAGAATTTGTTGCACCTGTTTTCTTCAATTTTGTATTCAGGTTGAGTAAATACACATAAAAGTGGTTATAATCGAAATGGAGCAGGAGAGCACTAATATTTTGTTAGCTCGAAGTGGCCTGCCTCTAGCTGAAGCCAAAAAAAAAAAAAAAAAACTACCCGTATCTTAGTCAACACATAATTTAGTGTATGAAACTCAGTACCTATCAAAGGTAGTCTTAAGTTTCCAAGGATACATCTCAAATTTCTTCAAATTTTAGGCCCCAAGTACATTTCAAAGCAAACGACTTACATAAGTGGCATGGCCATGACTTTAAACTAGAGTGGTCCAAGTGGATACAAAATATTTGTTAATAAAATATTAATGTAACATGTTAACCTACAAATATACAATTTCTCGAAACAAAATACAAATGGATCAAGTAAAAGTCTTAAGAACATCTAAAAATGAGCAATAAACTCAAAATTTGCTTAAGGTAGCTACTTAAACACCCACAATACCTTGGTCCAAAATACCACTCCCTCTATTCCAAATTAAAAGACATTTTGGTTTTTCTAGATACATAGATTTTTGATGCACTTAGATATATACTACAATATAAATATTTAGAAAAAAAATTACTATGGTTGAGGGGAATTTCGACGGCACATGACGAGCGATCCGACGGCTAGAAAGGCAGAGGCGTTGAGAGGCATCTATGAGGGAGGTGTCGGGAGGCATAAGATGTGTTTATGATTGGTGGGCCCATATGCACCATAATGCCTCCCGATGCCTCCAAAATTGAGAGGATTGGGGCAAAAAAAAGGACCGGTAATTTCTTTTTTGAAATTCTTTTATGTAACCAAGGGTAAAAAAGGTAAATTCATAATAAAATCATAATTTTTTGAGTAGTATAGTTGGGGTGTATGATTCAAGTACTATAGTGAGATGAATATCTTCTTGTTAATTAAAAAATCTTCTTCTTGGGTTCCACCCGCCGTCCACCTGTCCCCGCATTCGCGCGCCGCCGTTCGCCGCCATCCTCCATGCACCGTCTTCGACGACGTCCTCCAAGGGTAGGGTGAGGGAGTGGGTGAAGGCGAGGGAGCCAATGCTTGCGGCGGCATGCCAGGGCGAGGGAGATGTCAAGGGCAAGTGCGGAGCTGCCGTGCACGAGGTAGACTTCACACCTTCTTTCACGGAGTGCCGCTGCCTCGTCATCCACCTCGACCATGAAAGGACTTGAACAATACCATGAATGCTAATGGCAAGCTAGTGCTTCGTGGGTTCCAGTTTTTTTTCGCGATCGGGTCTTGTACCTGTTTTTCATTAAGAGGAAAGGCCAAAAGAAAGGCCGAAACACGGATATAAAGGACTCACAAGTAATCCTAGATTACCGACGGAATCCCAAAAACACAAACAAACAGCAAAAATACACAGAGGGTGGGGGGAACCTCCACCTCCAAAACACCAACCGACTATGCCTACAAAAGAGAAAGACATCCGGCGCAATGGTCACCAACTGGGGGGGTTGAAGTTGTGGTGGCAAAGCATCCACCGGTAGATCCACAAGCGACCAGGTAGCCGCTGCGAAGAAGAAGAAGACTGAATCCGCCAGCGACCAGGTAGCCGCTGCGAAGTAGAAAATGACAGTATCCGCCGGCGATCAGGTAGCCGCTGCAAAGAAGACGACGTATCCGCCAACGACCAGGTAGCCACTGTGGAAAAAATAGACGACTGCGGCAACACCAACACCTGAGGTGGACAGACCAAAGTGTTGAGGAAGCTGAAGAACAGAGCGGAACACAGTACAAGCTAGGAGCGGCTCCGACGGATGGTGGCCGACAACGAAGCCTCCAAGAAGGGAATGACGTCCACAGACGCCAACAACGTTAAAGAGGGCACAAGAAGGACTTTGGTCCCAGAACAGCCCCAACGACCCGCACAACGAACTAACTGATCCTTCGACGACGCCTTCAGGAAGATGGATGACGCAAGCTACGCCACCGCCGTCGGTCCTAAGCAAGAAGTCGGGTACGGTTTTCACCCAGGAGCTTCTTCGACGGTCGCTGGGATGTCTCTTGGCCCCAGCCACCGGCCCCAAGAGGCGCTGGCCACCGCATGCCATGGCCAGCAGCCCACCTGCACGGGCCCAGCAACAGGCGTGGTTTTTTTTTATGAAACTAGTTAAACTTAAATCATTTCATTAGGAAGTGAGATTTTTATTTTTTTATAGTTCTTTTTTTAGATGGAGGTAGTAGCCGACACCACCCACGGATGGACCCATTGTTATTACCAAAGTGACAAGACTATACCGAAGCCTTTTACTCCAGTCTATCCAGAGCTAATGCCGAGTGCCATGATGCATCGCAACAACTCCAAATCGAGAGAGGGAGAGAGCAACACATGCGCACTAAATTTTTTATTGCAATCTTGCAACTCACGGGAGTAAATTCATTTGTGACCGTTACAAGTGCGTGTGGTTGTGGTAAAAATAGCAAGGTGTTTTTACTTGGGGTTTACGTAAATAAGAAAAAGCTTCCTCTCCAAACTTTATTTATTTGCGATTCAAACTTTTTGAATTATTGAAGGTGCATGTTGTCCTGAAGAAAAGACCGGAAATGGGTGTTTGGTTTCATCCTAAAGTTTAGTCTATGTCATATCGGATGTTTGACACTAATTTGGAATATTAAACATAGACTAATTATAAAACTAATTATACATATTGAGACTAATTTATAAGACAAATCTATTAAGCCTAATTAGATCATATTTAGTCATTTTAATTAGTATCCGAATATCCGATGTGACACCAACGAAGCAAGAGTAGTCCACGCGAGGCTGAACACTTGCTATTCTGTACTGTACTTTTGCTGGTAAATGTTCTGAGCCAGTTAACAGGTCCATGAAATGAAGCTACACCAAGAGACCATGACAGTTTCAAGGAAAGATCCCTTTGGTAACAGTCCTCCGGTTCTCCTGGACTCTTGTGCTCGGAAACTGCACTGTCACATCGCATGTTTAATACCAATTAGAGGTATTAAACATTAAACATAAGCTAATTACAAAACTAATTCCACAACGGAGGCTAATTCGCGAGATGAATCTATTAAGCCTAATTAGTCTATGATTTGACAATGTAGTGCTATAATAAATATGTGCTAATCATAGATTAATTAGACTTAATAGATTCGTCTCGCGGATTAACCCAGTGCTTCTGAAGTTAGTTTTATAATTAGCTTATATTTAGTTAATTTTATAATTAACTTATATTTAGTAATCTTCCTAATTGACATCAAACATCCGGTGTGACGGGAAAAAAGTTTAACCCACTTTGATCCAGACACCCTGTAAAATGGTTGGCACTTTGCGTCTCGCTGATCAGCTCCAACTCCCAGGCTTGTCACTCCAAACAAGGAAATAACAACAGCATTCCACAGGAAAATGGCATATGCGCGACAAAGAGCATCGCCCTGTTTGTTTAGACTGGTTTAACTTATAAGCCATAGCTAAAAGTAATATTGATTGGTTTAGTTTGAGAGAAAAAATACTGTTCGTTGGCTGATAAGCCAAATACGACCAACGAACAGGTTGAATGTCCTCGAGTTGAGCATCCAGAATTATCGAACACACCCTTCTTTCGCCGCATGACGGGAGGCCTTCACCCCCTGATCAATTATTCCATCGTTCTTGCAACAATACACCATGGGCCGCTGCATCTTGTTAACATGCAACAGAAGGAAGCACTCGTCTCAACCTAACTCTCCACTGCAAAATGGGGCTTTGCCCCCGCCCCAAGTGCTTCCGTCTCCTCTCCTCACTTCAATACTTCTCCTAACTATACTGGAACTCGCTATACCGAAACTATTTTACATAGCCATGGAACTGTACTAAATTCTGGTTACCATGGGATTAAACAGCCACATCCCCTTGCTACGACGGAGAGCTGTCTACTACTGGTGTGATTCTCGACCCTGACGCCAGATCGGACACCTCCTCCCTTTGGGGGCGGTCCGCAAAGAGCATCCAGATGAGGTAGAGAACAAAGCCCGAGGCAATGAGCGCCAGGCCCGCGGAGACTAACCCGAGGTCATGCTCCAGAGGAGGGCAGTACTGTGAGGCGATGGCGCTGAAGGTGGCACGGACAAACTTGCAGTCCTGGAGGTTGAGCAGGAAGGGGGCGTAATGGTACAGCGCGTAGCTTACATTTGCAGCCAGGACGAGTTGGCCGTAGATGTCATAGGTTAAGGTCTTGTTGCCTGAACACAAGTCAGTGTCTTGAGCCATGCATGTATAATTCAACCATGCCTGGAAAGTGAAAATGTCATCAAACAAACTATCTAAAATCGCCAGTTGGGTGGTGCACAGATGCAAATGAACCGGGTAAAAAAGGACTGTATGCTATGTGAAAAACTTAAGTGAATTTTTTTTTTACAAAGACTGAAAATAGTAACTGAAGAATAGCAAAACTTACTGTTGTTGCATTTTCAAACGTGACCTCCCTATACTTGCACGGCCGATCATTGAGGTTTGAATCGTAGGGAGAACATAAGTAAGGCATGAACTGTCCTGGATGCTTATGATGTGGTCTTCGATTTGAAAGAGCAGATATAGCTCTGTTAACTATCCCCACAAGCCTCACCACAACTTCTTTGCTCTGGTACAATGTTCGATTTGTTGTGCTTTCGTCCACACATGGAAGGATGTTACTTAGAGCTGTCTCTGCTTGAGGATGCTGGGCCCATTGGTCCATTGCTTCGCAGGTATCCTTCGCAGCACTGTTGCAAAAGAATTGTAAAATTGTTTAATGGACTTTGTTCTCTTCATAACAGAACAGAATTCCCATGTGTTTAGCAAGGGACACAATTGATGCTAATTACATTTTGAAACAGAGCATATATTAGTGTACAAGCAATTTTACTTAATATACTGATCCTACAAAGATGGTTCTATTTGCTTTGGTTACATAAGGAAAAACTGACAACTAAATGAAGTTCAACATGAATAACACCCTGATTAATTTAGTCTTAACAACCCTGAACATATCCACATCACAGGAAAGGTTCAAAAGGCAAATATTACCTGTTTAGTATCAGGAAAATTCCTAGAAGAATAAAGAGAGCCGCCACAACTTTCCAGCATAAGGTAACAAATCTGTAAGGTTCAAATGGAAAGGTGTCAAGACTGCAACTGCAGCTGTACAGACCAGTCCAAAATACACTACCCGGTACATGATAGAAAGCATACATGTAAACAGTATATCTCGGTCCATATTGCTCTAAGCCTGCAGAAGAGAGGGGAACAAGTGTTCAGAAAGGAGTGGTAACACACACAATGTGAGCAAGGGGGTGCAAAAAATTGCATATTGATTAATTGGACTGCATACCGTATCCAATGAACACAAGAACAAGCAACACCACGGCTATGCAAATCAATACAACCGACCTGTAAGGAAATAGGAGTTCAATTCTGAAGATATAATGCAGCAAAATATCACTACCATTGCTAGATACAAGAAACAACACCATAATTATCCATTTTGGCATGTTAATATGCTTCTTGCAAGTACAGCGGTGCTATATTATAGGAAAATTGACCTAATGGTAAAGTGATATATATAGCATATGGATAGCCATCGAATGCTGATTCTATCAGTCAAGGAAACTAGAAGGAATCTGGGGAAAGGGAAGTTCTGAAACGTACATGATATGGAGAACTTTTCTTATCCTTTTATAATTTTCTGCTGTCTTCAGAGATATGGTGTCAGCTGCTTTGTTCAAGTCCCCCATCAAATTGTCAATTTGACTTTGAACGTCAGATGGAAGATAGAGTGCTGCCACAGTGATCGTCTGTGCAAATGACAAGTATTCCGTAACATTCCTTAGTGTCTGAATAGTGAAATCAGATTGGTTCACAACAAAATCAACAGCCCGTGTAGCTTCTTCATGGAATTTACTCTGCCCATAAAGAAGGACAATGCACCCAGCTCTGTACGAAATGGATAATTATCAGAACCAATGGTAATACAGCACTACAGCCATGAAAAGTTAGTTCTTGACAAGGAAATAATCATAAAATAACGTAGAAGAATCATTTGCTTATACCACAATCACCAAACAAAGCTAAAGAAGAAATAGTTTATGAAGAGATTTAGTGCATTACATTAAAGCAAGTACGAAGACACCAAGCAACACAGGGCCTACTACATCTGTATAAGAAACCTTTCGTTTGGACATTTTTGATCCAAAATAGCATCGTCCAGCCACAGCTATCCCGAAAAATATGAACCACAAGGCACCAAGAAGAAATCCAGAAACTCCTGTGAATGAAACAGACTGAAACAAACTTGATTCAGCTAACTCAACAATCGAATATTAGTATTCAGCAAAATGGAAAAGGATGGATTGACAGATAGCAGTCCCATCCTAATAAACAAACTGAACACTAACAAATTTCATTGTGCTTGGTAAGTATAGAAGTCCAGAGTCCAGACTTAGGACTACTTTAACTTGAAAGTATGCTATGCCAATCCATGAAAGCAATGTCATTTTAAGATTTAAACTAATATTTTTTAGCAAGAGAAAGTCCGGAAAAGAAAAGACAGCCCTACAATATCTACTGGATATATGTACATCTGAAAACTGAACTTCTCCAACTATTTCTGAACTCTAGATGACAAAGCATGTTACTGGGTCCGGTCCTGTAAATATTATAAATTAGCCAACCAACAGGATGTTGTATAGTCCTGACTCTTGGCCCATGCAGTGTTTCCTGTTACAGGAAGGAAATAATCAAGCTAGTCCATCTCCTTATCATCTAGATTACTCAAAGTATCAGAGTATCATTACACTATAAGCAACTGACTGAATCTCGGCTGTATGCAAAGCCTGTACTAGTCCTGCCTAACCTGCTTCCATCAATCACCTAAATACTACCGACATGCTCCGGTGGCATCTGTAACCAACTCAAGCTTTATGCTCATGACTCATGAGATTCTTTAAAGTTTAAACAACGACACATACCGCCCAGTAGTGCTTGTTGGTGACGTTCCACCCTCCTCCATACATTTTGAGATGTCTGAGAACATCCGGCCGCCGCGTCCGGTCCTCTGCCAGAACCAGCGGATACTTGGCAACAGGGGCCATAGCTGCCTGTCCCGCCGCAGCCTCCGGCATACCTTTCAGCAGCCCCTTTGCCCATGGTCCCAAGTTCTTCACCTCTAAAATAAAACAGATATATATTTTCGTGAAACACAACACTTTACAACTAATGTTCCCACTTGCTTACGCGATCGAAAGGCATGACACGAAAGCTCATGATACTGCGTAAATGGATTACAAAGATGTAGAGTATGTTTTGCCACAGAAACTCGTAAATGGAGTACGTGTGAACCTGGTCCGAGTCACCAAGTGCATGTGCATGAACATGTGAACGAGACGTGAGAGAGAAGGGCAGGTGGATCAGAGCACCGACATGACTATTAACTACAGCAATCGAATGGCCGGCACTTGACTTGTCCTAACTAAAAAAACACTAAAATTGGAATAGCCGAGACATATGCGGGTTTACTTGACTGACAGAGAAGATCTACCGACAAGATCGTCAGTACGATAAAACAATTCTACACCGCACGAAACTGCGATCACCGAATAAACACAAACGTCCTGAACTGGTGCTACGAAATCGAGCGGAAGAAAAAACAGAGCCCAGCAAATTCGGGTCGGGTACACTCGATACTCCAACTCCAATCCGATCCTACTAAACGCCTATCCATCGCGAGTGAGCTGACAGCTGAGATCGCCTGACACCGGCGGCGTTTCCGCAGACACCCAACCGAAGTACGACGACAGTACTAGCAGGTAATGAAAACAGTGGAGGCAGATTAACACATCGGACAGTCTCCTAATAAACCACAGTAAAACCACCATGACTATCGCAGCTTGTTCCGCAAGTGGAATGGATTGGAGCCACCAATCGGGCGTCGCCCGATCACAGTCCGACACTCCGACTCCCCGACCGTACCGGTCGCGCAGAAACGACAAACCGAGATAGCGCTACGACTACGAGACACAGATCGCCGGCGGAGGCGGAGGCGGAGGCGGGTGGTGGTACCTGGCGCGCTCTCGATCTCCCTGGCCGCGCCGCCGAGGTCGGCGAGCGAGTCCGCGGAGGCACCGGCGGCGACCGCCAGCACCGCCGCCACAAACACGGCCACCGCGGCAGCGGCAGCGGCGGCGCGGAAACCCATCGCCGCGGCAGGAACCGCGCTAGCTCACGGCCGCATCTAGGGATCCCACCGCGGCGTGGGTCGGCCGGACCTGGTCCCTGGGAAACGGCGGGAGTGCGGAAGGGGGAGGGAGGGAGGGGGAGACCACCGCTAGTGACACTGTCGCGGCGCGCCACGCCACTAGTGCCTGCGGTCTTGTTTGTACGCCCGCGCGGCGCGAGGTGGAATCGCGTGTGCGCTTCACGGAGTGCCCGTAGCGGCGCGGCGCCGGTGACGTGTCCCCTGCCTTTCCGCGCCGCGTGCGACGCGGTACACGCCGTGCGAGTGCGTGCTGGGTCCCGCGCGGAGAACACGTGGGCGGGTGGTCCGGCGTGCCAGTGGGCGTGGAGAGCTCCGGGTGTCGCGGGGACGGGTGCACGTAGCGCTGGTGGCCAAAGGGCGCGAAAGGGGAAGGACAGGAGGTGATGGAGGGTGGGACCCAGCCGGATCTCGTGTGGCTCGGTGGGGGACTGGTGCCGGTCGGGCCAGACTGCCCTCAAGTACGCTTATAATTACGGGATATGCCATTGGCATCGCAGATGGATGTGAGCCTGTGACGCAGGGGTAGTTTGGGGGAGATGTGACTGGAGGTGAAGCGATGGAGCCCGGCAACGTGGAACGGGCGTCTTTGTCTCTCGGGAGGCGGGCCCACCTGCATGATACTTTCTGTTAAGATTAGCGTGTTCGGTAGTGGGCTGGTCGCTCACTAGTGCGTGTGGTGCCACACTGGTTATTATACTTTCAGATCACCTAGCCCCCTCCCTTTTTGTGTGCCAAGAAGTCAAGAAAGGTGGCCACTCTCGCATGCACATTTTTCACACCGTTAATAATCTTTAAAAAAATCTCCCTGGAAACACGCCATCAGGATACAAATCCCCCCTTGACGGAAAGGTAAAGAGATCTGCTTGCTGTGTAAGCAACCACTAAGCTCAAAGCTCACTAGGCAGGCACTCAAATTGCATAGTTGCGTGCACGAAGCGGGAAGCGGTCGATCAGCATGCAAAAAAAAACACAGGAAAAAGAACCGATGGATCCAGCAGATCCACTGATTCACCCAGAGCTTGCGTCCAACGACGAGTCGACGACTTGCATGCACCTACAGCCCCAATTTTCTACGATTTGACTCTTTTTTTAAAAAAATTACGTTTAGTCCCTTAAAAGACTTAAACTCATATGTAGATTCTGCGAGTCGACGCCAGGACTTATAGCGCCGAGGTAACACATCTAGACGTTACAGATCTGGACTCCGAGGTGTCTACATCTTAGGTGACGTTCACGTATCTGGTACCTCGATGCTACGATACTCGACGTCAAACTCGACGCCACGTATCTTAGCGCCGATCTGGCACGCACCCGCGCGACGGGTGGGTGCGGGAGACACGGGTGGCTGGGTTTGCGGGGTAAGCAGCCTGCAGGAACAGGAGCATAGGACGCGTCTAGTCACACTCACACATCGTCGCGGGAGGCGGACGCGGACGCGTCTCGGCTCCTCCGCCTGCCCCACGCTGCGGCCTGCACCGTTCACATCTCCCTCCACCTCCAGACGCAATCACGCAACCACTGGTCCACAGCCGCCACAGGGCCACATACCACAATACGGAGTACTAGTAGTATACTCCATTTCAGTTTCTATTCCATTTTTATATTTTCTAGTAATAATAGTATAGAGATAGTCCTATACTACCAGTACTACGAGTACTTGTATAGGCCTGCCTACCGATGTGACAAGTAGGAGTACTAGTTGACTTTTTAAGAAGAAAAAATGACTCTTTTGGTGGGAGGGACGGCGGTACTCCGTGAGAGCGGGAGACAACTGTAGTGAGATCGTGTACTTGTATTATAGCCATCAAAGCATTCAAGTGTGGAAGGTACAATGGTATTATATATATTGCGAACTATATAGGAAAATATACTCCCTCTGTCCCAAAACATACGACGTTTTTGACTTTTTAACATCTTAAATGACTGTCGTCTAGAAAAAATGCTGGCGAATAGGCTTAGGCATAATTGACCTAAGACCAAACCAACTAACCGAGATGGAGACCAAAGTCAACGATATCAATTTTTTCGGTCACTAGTCCGGTCTGGAGTCCATACTACCAATTATTTTTTTTATGATTAGTTCGGTTATTTTTTAAGGCATGTCTTTTGGGGAAAAAGATCATATGCAACCTATTCAACACAAATTTTTAACATGATCTGTTCCAAATTAACAAACTTTGCCCTAAAAATGTGTTCAAAGTATATATTTAATTAAATTTAGAAAACTTTGACTTGATAGGTGTTTTTAGAGCGAATGCAGTACTTCACGGTAAACAGGGGCAAAAATGCAGTAGCGCTAAGGCTAGGCATGTGAATTTTATTGATCTTTTTTTATACTCCCTCCATCTAAATTCCATAGCAGTACCAGTACAGGAGTATACTAGGCATTTGAATTTCGAGAAAAATCTGCAAAATCTCATTCAGCGATGAGACGGAGGAGATGTGATTGGGACGGACGGGGCCGGCCTCGTGGCCGACATGAATAAAGAGCCCTGCTAGCCGTCGCGTCCGCTGGGCTCGCCACAGCCCCAACGTCAAGGCCCATCCGCGGACACGCTTACATGCCGCTCCGCACCGCACAAGCCACACACAGGCGCGAGGGGGCGCATGCACCAGCCGCACGCCGCAGTCCGTAGTCCGCCTCACACCCGTGTCTCCCGCAACCATCCCATCACCGGGGTGCGTGCCAGGTCGGCGCCAAGATATGTGGCGCCGAGCTCGGCCAGTATCTCGGAGTCAAGATCTGTGGCGCCAAGACGTGTTACTTCGGCGTCATGAGTTTTGGCACCGACCGCTCCAAAGATGAGTTTAAGTTGTCAAGAGAGCCAAAAGTAATTTTTTTAAAGACGAAATTGTAAAAAAAAAATGAGACCTACAGCTACCGACGACGGTCGACAACGACGCGGCCGTGCGCGGACCGTCGGTGCGGTCTGGGAGGCGACCGGCCGGAGTAGTAACGATGCGAGTGCCTCTCAACTCCAATTATTTGCTCCTTCTTTTGTCCCATAACTATGCGCATTATCTCATCCTGGTGGTGACGGTTGCGTGCCATCAATGGCGCAGTCCTATGTTGTCGTCGCGCGTGTCCTGTCTGCAGAGATGGTTCGTGCGCTCGACTCGCTGGGGTGATAATAATCGAGAAGAGTATTTGATACGACGGTACGGCTGCAATGATGCAGGAAAATTAAATTACAATATTACTGTATTTTAGAGTCCCTCCGTTTTAAAAATACAAATCTAAAGCAGTCTTATATTAAAGTATATTAAATTTGACAAAATATACACAAAATACATTAATAATACTTATCATACCAAATAGATATTATTGAATTCATCATCAAATATAGTTCCATAATATACTTATTTAGTGTATCATATATATTCATATTTTTCTATAAATTTAATCAAACTTTGCACTATTCTTTGACGAAGGTATACTATTATATACTCCATCCGTTCCAAATTATAAGTCACTTTGACCTTTTTAGTACATCGAATACGTTCTGTATCTAAAACATTATGTCTAGGTACATAACAAATTTAATATATAAAAAAAATCAAAGCAACTTATAATTTGAAACGGAGGGAGTACTAATTAGGGATTCTAAAGAAATCCCATGTTTAACCTTAACATGATGCGATAGGAAAAACATAAATTCTAAAAAATCTCAACTCGAGACCGAGGGAGCTTGCTACTTCTTTTTTCTCTTTTTATTTTTTTAACCATGTATGCAAAATATTGAGGTGTTTTGAATACTCCATTGCCCGTGTTGGGAGTGGCAATCAAGCCTCCCCTACTGTCATCCAGAGCTAGAGATGGCAACAGTCATAAACCTGTTGGGTTTTTAAAGCCATATGTTTAGCTTTGATAATTAAGTGATAATAACTAGTGGGCTAATATTTTGTAAGTGTCGATTAAGAAATGTGAAGCCCATACCATGGGAAAACAAATAGATATGTAATCTATAATTTATCACTACAAGATGGTGCTTACGGAATATTTATATCGCTACTGTGTTAGAAAATGCACCATGACAAAAAAATGCAAATTAATAATTTGTATTACTTATACTAAAATTAACATCTATAGTAAAGAGCCATCACCGTACCGTCACCCTAGGTGAAACCCAGTGTCGCCCTTTTGATCCTGGTTGTTGTTGCCATCTAGGCTCCCTCCTTCCTCCTAGAGGAGTCCATCGGTGACTAGGTGAGGATGTTGCCGGCGTCGATTTCGTCGGTAGGAGACCAATTTCTAGCCATTATTGGCAAGGAGGTCCAAAGGGGTGCTCCTAGGCACTTCCTATAAGGGATAGGAACGTCAGGTCATCGATATCATCATCGATGGTTGCGGAGAGAAAATCAGGCATCTAACGTGGCAAAACCAAGGGTTAAAGGTGATGAATCTGCAACTTATGTGTACCCGATTATACAACTGTCAATGTTCTTTTATTATTTCAGATGCATTTTGGATCTTGTGGCATGTCTAATGTTTTGGAGTTGATCCTTAGTTTTGGCACAAAGACTACACTTATGCTTCGTTGTTTAACAAGGCTCTATTCATCTTGCATCGAGAAAAACCACTAGAGAGAAAGGCAATGAAAGCATTAGGATAAGATATTGTATGCTTTTTATTTTAGAATTTTTTCGTAATTGGAGATGTATTGTGTTAAGTTTTAATATAATTTCTTCACTTCTTTGAAAAAACATTAATATCTAATGTTTGTCCCTCGATGGGCCATTAATGATAATTACAGATTGCCTCTAAAAGTTTGTGGTTTTTTTTGCATAAATAGTTTGTCATTGTATTCCAAGCTATTTGGAATACAGATTCTTTTAATTAAATGTTTTTTTTCTCTGAAACTAGTCTAAATCTGTGGAATTTTTGTGTTCCAAAAAGCCCTTCACGTTTATCATGATATTTATTGAAATATTTTGTGCTGGGCAATATGAATACTTTCCCAACCGAAGGGGGAAAAGAAAAATAAAACGCATAAGCCGCCGAGATTTGACGACGAGCGGAGTGAAATTCAGGCTCTGTTCGCTTGAGCTTATAAGTCAAAATCAGTCCTATTTTTTTCAGTTATGAAACAGTATTTTTGCTCTCATAACAAATCAGTCCTATAAATCAACCGCAGCAGCGATAAGTCCTCGAGCACAAGCTGGCCAGAAGCGACAAAGCGGCCAGCATTAGTACTTTTCTCGTGTCCAGTTCAGTCCCCGGGTCTTGAAGACGTGATTGTTAGCTCGTATCTACCCGGCCAAGCATCAGTTGATACAGCATCTTTCACTTTTTACCGTGATTGGTAGCCTGCGCATCTCTTGAAGCCTGTCCCGAGCGATGCAAGATTTCTCCCGTGGCAGGCCGAAGAGAAACGTGGGAGAGCTTCGTTCCAACCGAGCCAGGCTCGCGCAGGCTCCATTGCGCGTCCCTGCGGCACCGGATGAGAGAGCGCGCATCCGAGAGGCGGGGAACGAAACGATGGGCCGAAACGGGAACCAAACGAACACAAACAAACGCAGCTGTATTTTATGAGCCTGGCCGCCCGAGGCTTGGATCTCCAAATACGGGCCAGGGCCAGGCTCTCCTCGACAGCGTACCAATCGCGCCACAAGTGACTATTCAAACTGGATGGCAAACCAGAATAAAATTATAAAAGGAGCTCAAATTTGATCTGAGACCTTTGGGGCTCAAAGCCGAGGAAAGAGAAAACGAGGATCAAACACACTACTCTTCTCCACCAATTTCACAACAATCCCACTTTCAAATACCCACGTAGTGAGAGACGAGGAAGAAACGCAACCAAGAGATCGGCACCCTAAACGACATTTTGACTAGAAACTTTACTTAGATAGACGAGCGGAGATTGTCCATGGAGGAGTGGCGTTTGGTTCACGGGTAACATGGACAGTGATTTCAATCATCAGAAAATACTCTCTATAGATGTTGGATAAGTTCGTCCATAAAAATCTGCTGGACATACTTGCCTATATTTTCTAAAAATCAGTATTATTAGAACGTTATATTATTACTCAGTGACTAATGGCAAGATTAGTTTCGATAATTGCTAATATATTGATTAGTGCATGTTTGTGTGCCAATTAGGGTAGTATAGGAGTGCTAATTAACATATTTTATTTTTGACTGGTGATTATCATGACAAAAATAGTGTTTGTCCAGATTTGTTAGTGTTTCATTAGTTAATTATTGACATTTGTATTCGCAAAAAAAATATTGGCATTTTGTTTTCACAGAATCATTAAGTCGTCAATATTACGTTCACTTCTTGAATCGACAAACTATGGATTTGGCATTTCTGAGGTAACAGGGGGGAAACTGATTTCGGTAAACCAAAGGACGATAGAGTATTAATCTTGAAAACCTTCGAATTCTAGTAAACTTATGATATGTAGCTTCTGTATGAAACAGGTGTACCGTTCTTGTAATCAGCTTTCGGCTTTTGCCAGGAAGCGAAAAGCGAAAAACTGAAACAAAGCATGCAACGCCCAGGCCCATTACGGGGAAGTGTTTCGGAATGACGGGTAGGCTACTTTTGAATGAGCCTCAATCAAACCCGCAATCCCACAACGGTGCAATGGGCCAGGCGTATGCCATCGTGCAGTAATGAGCCTTCATGTAGGGCCAGTTTGATCATTGTAGGCCCAACATCTGAGGCCTCTTGAACTTATGAGGCGGAAACCGAAACCAGTCTTGTGGCTCCGCCTGTAGTTCCGTCGGGCCACGGCCCACGTACTACTGGAGGACAGTTTTGGGCCCTCTACATATCTTTTTTGCATTACTCCTTACCAATTACCACAGACGGAGGTACGGCGCCATCCTTCTGGAAATAAACTCCAGAACCGAGAACTTTTCAAGGATTGATTTCGTCTTCCAAGCGCGGAGTTTAAATATTGATGCACATCTCCTAGAAGCTCTGTAAGCCTTCCGATTGCATTTGTAACTATATTTCGTTTAATGAATAAAAGACAGTGGTCCACTCAAAAAAAAAATACCACACACAGGAGTGAGCCAATGTCATAGGCAACGCTATAGATTTTCTTTGTTGAAACGTTGCTGTAGAAATTTGGAGGGTTTTTTTTTTCGCTGCCTGTCCACTGTCATCATCGTGGTACATAAAGTCCAACTTTGGAAACCAACCAAGAAAACACAGGAGTCTGCTGGACTCGACGGTTGTATATATCGGTAAAAAGGCGCAAGCACGCAGCCGCCGAGACCGTACGTAGCGCCTCTGCGGCCGGGTTAAGCATGGTATTGATCATGTGCACCACTCCCAGCAGCGGCGCCCATCGAGCAGAGCGGCACTCGACGTCGTCGAGTACTCCTAGCGCCGACGGGAAGCAGCCGAGAACAGCATGGGGGTACCCTACCGGTCACCGGGTGGTACAGACAGCGTGACAGAGCACTGGCGCGGGCGGAGTGGCGAGTCACGTCGCTACCACCCGGCGTGGGTCCCGTCCTGGCTCTCCGGCTGGTCGTGCGGGAGGCGGGCCACCAGACACGACACCCAATAAGATCGCACTAACCCGAGGCCGGGGCCCGCGCTCCATTGACCAGTCAAGATCCGGGGTGGGCCCGCGCCCAGATCCAGCGGGCCTCGTGCGTGCATTCATATCGCGCTGTCTGCTCTGCGCTGCTCCCTACTCGGGGCCTCGGGAGAGAGCGACGTCTCAGTCCAGCCCTCCGCGCCTCGAGATACGCGCCGGTGCCAGGCAGGCCCAGCCATGGGTGGTGCCCTGCTCTCGCGTCGCGTCGTGCTCGTGCCCTCTCTCACATCATCAAGTCTCGTGTGCTCCGTACTCACCCGCTGCCATGCCACACGTTCCCCACTTTCCCTGTCTCGCCAAGCCGCTGCACCTCGCTCCCACCGATGCGTTTATCTTCTCCAGAAACCAGCGGCCACTCACCTGTTCGTTTTATCGTAGCTTATAAACTGGCCGATGTTTGAAAAAAAAACTATCCGTCACCCATAAGTATATTGTTAAAAACTTGTCGTTTCTCACAATCCGTGCCCTTTAAATCGGTTACAAACCCGATGCGCGATTTCGAGAAAGATATCACAACTTAACTAATAAGCATAATTAATACGATCCAACGAGCAGAGTAAATGGCCGTCTTGCAGGTTGGCCGCCTTACAGATTGGCTGATATACGCATGGCTAAGCGAACTATAGGTTACAGTTGCAGCCTTGCATGTTGGGTGGTGCTGCCGTGCTGATGGATGGGGTCACTACTGCGGCCACTATGCGGCCATTGCAGAGCTAGCTAACTCTCAGTGTTGCGGGTGTCCTAAGATAAATTAAGGCTTTGTTTAAATTTATGGTGTAAATTTTTTAGTGTTACATCGGGTATGATATGAGGATGTCATAAGTGGTGTTCGGATATTAATAAACAAATAAATTTTAGAATTCATCCGTAATCAGGATACGAATTTATTTGTGGCAGAACCACCTAACCTAATGCCTTCTAGGAATGCTCGTCTTCTATTAGACACTAAACATTTAAGGGAGAACCCAAAAATCAATATTTTTTTCATCAGGATCACAAATAAGAGAATAAAGCTTACATCATTCTTAACCATTTCTTACATCACTTTTAATACGACGGGCCCATTCGCTTCGCTGAAAAAATAAGTCAAAACACTGTTCCGGCTGATTTATTTTGAGAGAAAAACATTTTTCTGGATGAAAAAGACGGATTATAAGAGAAGCGAACATGACAAACATCAAAGTATAATATTTATTATTATAACAGCGAAATATAATCATGTTAGCAGCGTAAAGAAAAATCATCTCTAAGCCAATCAGGAGGAATCCACACACAAAGATCAGCTCTAGTCTCCACCTATCACCTGCAATAGGAGGAAATAAAACCTTGAGTACTCAATTGTACTCAGCACGACTCACCTAACAGGAAGAAAGAAAAGACTCTAAGAATATGCAAGGCTATCTAGCGTGTGGGTTTATTATATCTGCAGAAAGCATTACTAAACGTGCGTCCTTATATTCGATTTTTATTAACAGCCGCATTAGTTCATTAACCAACAATTCTATGTAAGCACCTGTGCTACTTTTAAGCAGGTGGTAAGCAATCAGATATTCTTTTGCCATCTTTCATCTTCCAGTTCTTACTACGGTGTTAGACCTTCGACAAGCCGTACCGGAACGTCGATGATTCGCAAATCAATGCCCCCAGCAAGGTACCCAAAAACACACGTCCCGTTTGTATCTAATGCACAAGTAGGACCAACCCACTATCCTCCTGTGACGGGGTCCAGGTCCCCGTCTAAACTGGGACTCTGAGCCCCTGCCCTTGAGTCCCGGACTCAGTGCTTTGCAAGGACCTCCTAACCCCAAAACCACCCTGACGGTCGGTCCGGAAAGAGCCGGAACCTATGATAAGAGAGTAACAAGTCTTCCAAACGTTCATACCCAAGTATGTGTTCGGGATAATAAGTCTGTGACTTGCCTAGAGTCTTATGCAACGGTTGGTCCTTAACCGACACAGACAGGTAAAATAGTGTAACCAAGCCATGTCCCGTTGGCCGCAGGACACAACCTCTTACACCCCCCAAAACCCAAACCATATCCCTGTCCGGTCACCATTTTTCCTTTCCACCATTTATATTTTCCAAATGATAATAATACAGTAATATACTTCCTATCTCTCGCGAGTGACAGACAATCCCTTGACTTCTACCGAAGTCCTGTTGCATAGCAATCTACACGATCCTGTCATATTAGTAAGACTCATAGGATAAAGATTTATATATGCAAGTGGGTTTCATTCAACTCCTTAAAACTTAATGCACAAATATAATTTAAAGTGTGGAAAAGTTGGGGTTATGCACCGGGGCTTACCTGGGTAAGATTGAATCAGAAGTTAGCATTCTATCATGGCGACCGATCTCCAAAAGCACCATTTCTCCAGCAACTCCCGATGACTCCATGATCCATCGATGTCCCTATTATGATATGCAATGCGATGCAATACAAGAAGTAATTTATCAACTGCAATCGTGACTCGTAGAAATACGATTTACGCCTTTCAAGTTAACGAGCTAGTTCTAACGACGACCGTACTTAGGCTTCATATCCCTGTTGTCGAATAAGAGGTTATTTCTCAACAAATGTTTAGGTATAACATTACAAGGTATTTCTTTATTTCATTTTGTCGATCTAATCATTATTCGAAATAGGACATCATCATCTATCTAGCAAACTAATTATTCTGGTGTTACAAAAATTACAGTGAGCAACTAATAATATTGGTGGTTTATTGTAAAAATTTTAGAATTAATACTATCACCGATTTATCACGAAAATTCCTACAAGTTCACCTTTTAACAATATTAAGCATGATAACATAAATAGAGAAATCCTAAAAATATTTTAAAACTAGATGAACCAAATACGCTAATAGATAGATCATGATTTTAGGAGCCTAACAAAATTGGTGTCCCCATTTTTGGACAGCTACATAATTTTATTTTGATTTTAAAATTTACTTTACAAGCTAAATTAGAATTTGCTCTATAAATAAAAAAAATTTGGAGGCAACGACCTCGCCCATGATCCAACCAAAGACTGGACCAATGACCAAGGCGACCAATTTGGGCGGGTGCCACGACAACCCAGCGTGGCGGCTCAGTCGGTACTGGAGTTGCCTTGCGACCAATGGAGACCGGCGGCCCACGCAGACGCGTGGCGCGATCGGCCCAAATACGGGTGGCAACAGTCTGGACTAGCGGACGGCGAGCACGGCCCAACAAGCAGACCCGACGCAACGGTAGCCGACCTGCCCAGCGCGGCCTGCCTATCTGACCTAGCGAATATGCAAAAAGGACCCTACATTTTCTCAAAACTAACCCACAGTCCACCATGTACTATTCGTATGAGTCATGTATTTTGCAATAAGCACCCTGGAAATAATCCTTCCTTACCTCGTGGTCCTTCTCTTCATCCACAAAGCAGAGCACGGACGGGGAATCACCGGTCGACGGACAATCCCGGTCAGGGAAGGCACGGTGGCGGTGGGAACCCACCAGTTAGGGGCACGGGAGCCCGCGCGACCACGGCCGCATTAGTTCATTAACCAACCATTCTATGTAAGCACCTGTGCTACTTTCAAGCAGGTGATAAGCAATCGGAATTCCTTTTGCCATCTTTCATCTTCCAGTTCTTACTACGGTGCTAGACCTTCGACAAGCCATAACGAAACGCCGGCGATTCATGAATCAATGCCTCCAGCTGGGTACCCCAAAAACACACGCCCTACTTTTACCCAAGGCACAAGCAGGACCAACCCACTACCCTCCTGTCATGGGATCTAGGTCCACGTCCAAACTGGGACTCTAAGCCCTCGCCTCTGAGTCCTGGACTCAGTGCGGTGCAAGAACCTCCTAACCCAAAAACCACCTTGACAGTCGGTCCGGAAAGAGCCAAAACCCATGATAAGAGAGTAACAAGTCTTCCAAACGCCCATACCCAAGTATGTGCTCGAGATAATATGTCTGTGACTTGTCTAGAGTCTTATGCAACTGCCGGTACTAAACCGACACAAACAGAGAAAATAGTGTAACCAAGCCATGTCCCGTTGGCCGTAGGACACAACCTCTTACACCCAACAAAACCCAAACCATATCCCTGCCTGGTCACCATTTTTCCTTTCCACCATTTATATTTTCCAAGTGATAATAAAACAGTAATATATTTCCTATCTCTCACGAGTGACAGGCAATCACAAAGAGGGGAAAACGGACGGAGGCAATGAAGAGCAGGCGTGCGAGAGAGAGCGAGGCGCGACTCGACAATCGGAGGCAGTGCAGAGCAAGCGCGAGGAAGCAAGCGCACTTGGTCTACTGCGCTCATCCAGGACAGCAGTAATATCCAGTAGAGAAAGGACAAGCAGAGACATGCAAGGACAAGCAAAGCAGAGACAGGCAACGACAAGCAGAGACAGACAACAACTCAGCCTTAGCGCGCACAAGAAGGAGCGCAGGGAGAGGGAGCAGTGAGGCGTGGACACGGCAGAGCCACGTGCTCCCATTAAAATTTTGGATATGACGCAAGCGAGGGAGAGAAGACAGGGGCGTAGGCAAACGGACGCGCCGGGGTACAGAGCCACGACGAAAGACGAGACGGTTCATAATTGCAAAGCAAGACGAGTACGCTGAAGCCGCGCCAGGAGAAGTAAATGAAGACTGCTAAGCTGCTACGCTATCTCACGTCTGTAACGTGTTTCACACCAACCATGCAAATTTATGATACGGCCAGACGGGCAGCTATCGCGGGTATGTTATCAACTTATCATAGGGACTAAAACGAGTCTATACTTAAACATGTCACTAGACCAAGGCTATATATATCGTTCTATTTATTAATAGATTTTATTTTATTTATAAAAGTTATTTTTCCCGCTTAATCTAATAAAACAAACCGTTCGCTATCTATTGGTTAGAATTGTCGTTCGATATTCCTAAATATCTTTACGCACTGAGTAATTTGACTTGGACGTTTATTTAGTCATACATGATTCACTTATCACATCAGGTATGTTTTAAATAAAAAATCTGAGAAACTCGTTTCGAAAAATTTGTCTTAGGTCTAAATCTCGATATTAAACGAGCTCGTAACATCAGAGGTGTTACATTATTAAGCCTAATTATTCCGTCATTAGCACATGTGTTACTATAGCACCACATTATTAAATCATAGACTAATTAGGCTTAAAAGATTTATCTCGCAAATTAGTCATAAACTGTGTAATTAGTTATTTTTAATTTACATTTAATACTCCATGCATGTGTCCAAACATTCAACGGGATATGGAGTAAATTTTAGGGGAGAAACTAAACAAGACCTTCACTTATTTTTTTTACTTTCTTTTTTTTGAGGTGCAATGATTATATATTTTTATAGGGGTATTTATGTAATTTCTCTTATCTCTTCACCTAAACTCTAGCAGTGCACTTGTTTTAGAATGAGATAGTACGCCGTAAAGTAGAGGTACCGTACAATCATAAAATATGGCTTCTGCACGACTTTCAAAGCTACAGAAATCGTTCACGAAATATCGTTTTTACGAGCAAGCTTCCAAAGTTGTTTTTTTCTGTCCCACTCCGTCCCCAAAAAGATAGACTCTTGTTGACCAATTTTTTTAAAAAAATCACTAGATTAATAAAAAAATATTAGCAAAATTTATATTTCTAAATAAGTTTATTATAATAATATATTCAATATATACATCACCAATATTAATATATTCTTATATATATTTGATCAAGTTTGAAAATGTTTGATTTCTCGGTAATTAAGAATAACATTCTCGAGGAGTCAGATTTTTAGATTTTTACTAAAAAATAAAAATAACATTCTCTCTATCTAGAAAATAATATTTGTAAAAAAAATGCAATTTTAACTTTGAGTCTAGAAAAAATGTTTCATCACTTTCAACAACCATTTGAAGATCAAAATCTAGAAGCATGCCGTCATAAGAAACATGATACAATAAGAGCCACCATAGTTTAAACTAAAATTTCAAGTAAATGTGTGCTCCCCATATTAGGTGACGTTCTACAATCTCATACGGAAACCAACGATAAAGCCAAAAGATCAAAATGCTCCTAAAGGAGTGGAGTATAAGAAGAAAGAGAAAAATATATTGAAAAGTGAGAATATCAAGTATTTTGGGACAAAATTTAAATGCTATAAGGTCATATATTTTGGGATGGATGGAGTATTCAAAACACAGAGAGGTTCATTGCAAAGAAAAAAACTACAAGTATAGATGAAAAATATATAGATTAATTGTTGTTTGTCACAACTGGAGCTATCACAGAGTACCTATTATGCTAATGGTGTTTAAAATGATCAAAGAGAAAAAATGAACAAAGAGGAAAATGCACAAGTTAATATAAATAATAGTTTTATTATCCTTTGATATTAGGAAGAAACATCCAATACTTATATGCTCTAAGATTCTAGCACGTCCAGGAGCACGGATTATCAACTACTTTTAACAATTGCTTGGAATATAAAATACTATAACTTCAAAGTACTTTTTTCATCACTAACAAACATGATCGTGCAGTGTAGCAGGATGTACATATTGTCACGTTGTCAATTGGACCCACCCTTTTTAAGAATATTCTTGTTATGTTTGTCGATTTAATTGGACTTCGTCCAACCTTATTTCAATTAAATTGATTACATTTCAAACTCATAACAAATACCAGTGGCAATAAAGGATTAATCCCGAATCAACTGAAGATTGAGTCAACTTAATTGGTTGGCTATTATGCTCACATAGTATAAGGTTAACGAAGGTGCAAGGTGAACCACACGCCCATGCCAGCATTCTATATTGCTTTGCGTCAAGTGTTTGATCATTGTGGCACTTGGGAGATTTTAAGCAAGCGTCATTAGCTTATTACTATTGGACGTTGCTGCCCTTAGACGCTTAGAAGTTCGTGGTTTTGTGAAGCACTTCAAAGAAGATTGTGAAGGTGCTCCTGAAGTGATTCTGAGGGGCTCTTGGGCTCACCCTGCTACCAGATTTGTAAAGAGTAACTCCTGTGGAATAGAGGTATTGAGTATTCTTTGGTTCTAACCAGCTTAGGGTAAAAGCGTAAATCTTGATGTAGGAAAGGTGGACATTGAATCCACCTTAGCGGGGATTAGGAGTGACCGACAAGTCACAGATACAAACTAGATAAAATTTGTGTCCACTTCGCGGCTATCTCTTGTGCACAATTTACTTTTGTGCTAGTTAATTTAAGTAGTGAGATTCCTGGACTTCAATTGTTGCTTGTCACCCAAGATTGCAAACCCTCACCTGAAGAGTAACATATCAGGGATCCTTGCGGTTCTAACTAAATTTGCCTTTGTGTTTATCATATTAGCCAATACAATGACTTACATCATCTTAACTACTCCCTCCATAAAAAAACTGTTGTTTTAGAAATAAATCTCAACAAGCACCTATCCAGATTAATTGCTAAAACAACAGTCTTTTAGGACGGAGGGAGTACTCATTAGACATGCTTTTGATCCCTTACCCAAAAAGAGTACATCAGATCAAGGTTTAAGGGCCCCTTTGGTACCGCTCCTAGCCCCAACTTCACTCTCAGCTTCCGCGGAGCCTTGTCGAACACTTAAAAATGCAACTGGATTATGGCGGGGGCTGACGAGAATGACTTCTATATTTACACTACGAGCTGGGAGTTAAAAAAATCCGTGCTCCACCGCTCTCCGCACCATATTCACTCCTTTAGATAATCAAGAAGTGAAGCTTTACCAAAGTGGCTCTAAGTGGGCATGTTGTGTTTTGAAGACAGACGCTATAGACATCTTTGCTAAAAATGGGATGTCGTCTAATAATAGATTAGTGTTTAGACTACTTCTCTAGTTCCGTGTTTTAAGCTTTTCGAGTATGTTAGGATTGATAGATAATATTGGTATTTATTTTCTCACCTTAAATCCAAATGAGTATGTTAGGATTCTTATTTGCTCACTCAGTTTCAAACTATATTTTACTTTTGCCTTGTTATAAGTCAAATTTTGTAGGTTTAGGCCCCGCTTGGTAGGACTTATCTCCAATTTCAGCTCTAGCTCATGCGGAGGAGTCCTACCAAATGATTTAATAGGAGGAGCTGTCAGAGGCATTTTTCAGTGAGAAAAGACCTTAGATGGAGTGAGAAAAGTGCACAAATATCTATAACATCATATTAGTTTTCTTAAATTATTTACCATTTTTTCATATAGTATTCATTTTAACTTGTAGATGTTAATATATTTTTACTAAAATTCAGTTAAACTTAGAAAAAATTTGACTTCGGACAAAATCAAAGTCGACTATATTTTGTAAAAGAAAAGGTGGTTCTAAATTGCTTATACAATTGTTTTTTAACAAATTTGTGATGTTCACAATAGTTTTGAGTTACAATAAATCATGGGATGTTTATATCGGAATAAGATGGAGGGGTTACGTAAAGTATTCTAACATCAGCCCTAAACTTATGAAATTTTAGACCATATAAATGCATAATAATCAGATTCGGGGGAACTGTCCACTTTAGGAGCCGCACTAGCAGTTTTGGACTTCTCGTGCACATGAGCTTTACGGGTTCACGGTCTGCCTACAACGTGGAGATTTCGTGTGAAAAAAGTATACTTTTATTTTGTTTTTTAATATAAGCGTTTTTTTTTCTGTGTGCTTCAACATTGGTGAACAGGATGTTAGGTAAGGGTCAACTTGCGAAGATGCTCTCCTGGTGCCTGGTGGCAACACCCAGCAGCCGTTTTGCCTCCTATACAGTCTTCTAGCCATTGTTGTCAATAAAGCACTTTTTTCTTTGCGGAAAGAGTGCAGGTGCAGCGGCCATCCACGAGCGATGAGGATGGCAAAATTTCCATTGGGTTCACCTAGACAAGTCATTTCCTTTCTGAGACCTACCGACACGATTTTGACAAGACCTGTAATAAAAACAAAAGAATGGGCAATGAAACAAACAAATTTGTTAGGTGAACTACTCTTACAAGTTATTTCTATCGAAAGTACACTTTGTTGAAATCCCTCCGCACTCAATCTTGTCGGAATCTCCTCTCACTCTACGTGTATTTATCACAAACACTCTTATAATCACCTCTAAATTTCAAGTTTTTTCACTTTCTTTCCATCACATCAATTTTTGAACGCATGTATGGAGCATTAAATATAGATAAAAAATAACTAATTATACAGTTTGGTTATAAATCACGAGATGAATCTTTTAAGACTAGTTAATCCATAATCGGACAAAGTTTGTCAAATACAAACGAAATGTGCTACATTGTCCAAGTTGCAAAAATTTATAATCTAAACAAGGCCCTAGTTTCTCATAGATGAACACGCACAGTAATGATAAAAGTAGACAACTTTGTTGACGTTGGTCACAAAACTGTGGTCGTTTTTCCATTCATTTATGGACTTAACAACTACGTATATGTAAATGATAACAACCGGCCAATTCCACTTAGCACTACTAGAGAACAGATTTTAGAACGATGTCTTAATTTGGCATTAGCTTCGGCATTTTTTGTCCTTGGGACTAAAGGTTCCTGCCCAACGATCGTCCGCGGGACATGAATCTTTAGTCCCGGTTGGTAATACCAGCCGGGACTAAAGCTTTTAGTCTCGATTTGGGTGATGCCCCGGAAATAAAGATTAATCTTTAGTCCTGGTTTAGCCCCCTAACCGGGACTAAATATCCCGACCTATAGACCAACTTATTTCTTCCTCCCCGAGCCCGAGCCATTCCATTCAAACTCACTGCCTCTGTTCTTTAGCTTGCTGTTGTTCTTGCTCTATCCCCCTCTATTGGTGTTGCTCTTCGATTTTGGAGGTAACAAACTTAATCCTCTTATATTTTATCAGTAACTTATCTCATTTTGCGATGTAGATGTATGTGTAACTTTATATGTTGGACTTTATTATGATTTTATGTCATTTTTAGCTCAAAATCACATGATGATTTGCATATATGTTTGGATAAACAAAAGTTAAATTAGTTCATCAAAATCACTTGATAGTTTAGTATTGCTAGTATATGTAGTACATTTCATGGTTTAGTTAGATAAATAAATATTTTTAATTTTTTTAATATATTACTTTAGAAATGAGAAATTTACAATAGTTTGCAAAAATAAGTATAGAAAGTAACTTTGATATGGTGGATTTGACTATGATTTCTATGTCATTTTTAGCTTAAAATCACATGATGATTTACAATAGTAAAATCACTTGATAGTTTGGTATTTTACTATTATACATATTACATATTTCATGGTTTAGTTAGATAAATAAATAATTTTAGTTTATTTTAAATATATTATTTTAGAAAATATGAAATTTACACTAGTTTATAAAAATAAGTATAGAAAGTAGATGGCAACTGGTACCGGATCCTCGGTCTCTCGTTCGGTTGCGAAACGACTGAGGCCAGAACTCTCTCTCATTATCTGCGGCAAGTGTAAGCAGAAAATTGTGATGGAGTACCGAGTCAAGAGACAGGGACCCAACAAGGGTCGTGTTTTCTACAAGTGCCCGGATCGCGATGTGAGTTTCTTACGCATTTTATTATTATGGCTAATTGACCTGCTTTTCTTGAATATTTTTGACTAAATATTTTTTGGCTTTAATTTCAGTGGGAGGGCAATGGATGCGATGGTTGGTACTGGAAGGAAGATTATGCTACATACGTGCAGAATTCGGGTGCGCTTGAGGTAGCGGTTGCTGATGATGAGGCAGTGAGCTAGCAGGAGAAGCTTATTGATATTCAATAGACAAATGATTTGTCTGTTTTAGTTGCGTACGGTCACGAAATAATTATGTTACTGAAGTGCATTGTAGTTTTAGCTTGTTTAGTGATAGTTGGGATTGCTTACGTTGTAGCCAGGCTTAATTAATTAATCAACCGTGTGTGTCATCTATGTTGTGTAATAAAATACTTAATTATGTTCAAGGTTTTCATAATTTGTCGTGTAATGCAGAATATGTCACGCCATTGGATGTACAATGCCGATCGCCGCTTCTAAGACTTTATTGAGGGCGTGCACTATTTCTTAGGTGTGGCCGAGGCAAATAAGCGGGATGGTTTCATGTGCTGTCCTTGTGCCATATGTAAGAATTTAAAGGAATATTCAAGCTCAACGAGTCTTCATTCATATTTGCTTAAGTCAGGTTTCATGTCAAACTATATATGTTGGACTAAGCATGAAGAAAGCGGGGTCATGATGGAAGAAGGTTAAGGAGAAGATTTAGACATTGATGACATTATTGCTCAGTTTGGTGCCTTTAATGATACTATAATGGAGGGAGATGAAGAAGAGGTAGCGGTAGAAGATGATCTCAGTGATGCTCTTGGCGATGCCATTCGTGATGCACAACAAGAATGTGAAAGTGAAAAAGAGAAAGTTAAGTTCGAGCGCATGCTTGAGGATCATAGGAAGTTGCTATACCTGACGGCCGAAGAGGGGCAAAAAAAGCTGAGTACAACACTGGAGTTGCTATAGTGGAAGGCAAAGAATGGTATATCCGACAAGGCATTTGGGAATTTATTGAACCTCATAAAGAAGATGCTTCCGAAGCCAAATGAATTGCCCACCACTACGTACGAAGCAAAAAAGGTTGTCTGCCCTTTGGGATTAAAAATCCAGAAGATACATGCATGTCCTAATGACTGCATCCTCTACCATGGCAATGAATACGAGAATTTGGATGAATGCCCGATATATAAAGCATCGCGGTATAAGATCAAGCGCGATGATTCTGGTGACGTCGAGGGTGAACAACGTCCTAGAAAGAAAATCCCTGCCAAGTTTATGTGATATGCTCCTATAATACCACGCTTAAAACGTTTGTTCAGAAATAAAGACTATGCAAAGTTGTTGCGGTGGCATAAAGAAGACCGTAAGGTAGACAATATGCTGAGACACCCAGCTGATGGGTTCCAGTGGAGAGCGATAGTCAGGGAATTTTTAGAGTTTGCAAATGAGGCTAGAAACTTAAGGTTCGCCTTAAGTACAGATGGTATGAATCCTTTTAGAGAGTAGAGCACTAGTCATAGCACTTGGCTAGTTACTCTATGTATCTACAACCTTCCTCCATGGTTATGCATGAAGCGGAAGTTCATTATGATGCCGATCCTCATCCAAGGTCCGAGGCAACCTGGCAACGACATTGATGTCTATCTGAAGCCATTAGTTGAAGAACTTCTAATTTTATGGAACAAACCAGGTGTACGTGTCTGGGATGAGTACAAACAAGAACACTTTGACCTACGAGCAATGTTGTTCGTAACAATCAATGATTGGCCTGCTTTAAGTAATCTTTCAGGTCAGACAAACAAAGGATATAATGCATGCACACATTGTTTTGATGACCTTGATAGTATATATTTGAAAAGACGTCGAAAGGTCATGTACCTTGGCCATCGTCGATTCCTTCCTTTGAATCACCAAGTAAGAAAGAAAGGGAAGCATTTTAAAGGTAAGCCAGACCATCGGAATAAGCCTTATAACCAAACCGGAGAAGATGTACTCGCAATGATCAAGGATGTGAAAGTAGTATTTGGAAAGGGACAAGGCAGCGAATCTGTTCCCAAAGATGCTAAGGGACACGCACCCATGTGGAAGAAGAAGTCCATCTTTTGGGAGCTACCCTATTAGCAAGTCCTAAAGGTTCGCAACGCAATCGACGTGATGCACTTGACAAAGAATCTTTGTGTGAACCTTTTAGAATTCATGGGTGTGTACGGGAAGCCAAAGGATTCACTTGAAGCATGCTAGGACTTGCAGGGCATGAAAGAATGAGACAACCTTCATCCAGAGAAGACAGATGATGGACGTCATTACTTAAGTTCTGCTAGCTACACGCTTAGCAAAGATGAGAGGGACAACATGTTCGAATGTCTAAGCAGCATCAAGGTCTCATCAGGATTCTCCTCCAATATAAAGGGTATAATAAATGTGCCAGAGAAGAAATTCCTAAACTTAAAGTCTCACGACTGCCACGTGCTTATGAAGCAATTGCTTCCAGTTGCTTTAAGAGGAATTCTACCTCCACATGTATGTCTAGCCACCGTGAAGCTATGTGCATTCCTCAATACAATTTCTCAGAAGGCAATCAATCCAGTGGAACTAGCTACTCTACAGAATGATGTGGTTCAATGTCTTGTCAACTTTGAGTTGGTGTTCCCTCCATCCTTCTTTAATATCATGACACACCTCCTAGTTCATTTGGTGAAGGAGATTAGTATTCTTAGACCTGTGTTCTTACATAACATGTTCCCCTTCGAGAGGTTTATGGGAGTCTTGAAGAAATATGTGAAAGTCCGTTCTAAGCCTAAAGGAAGCATCACCCAGGGCTATGGAACAGAGGAGATCATTGAGTTCTGTGTTGACTTTATTCCTGACCTTGCCCCGATTGGCGTTCTCGAATCACGATACGAGGGGAGACTCAGTGGTAAAGGAACTTTAGGGAAGAAAACATATATCGGCATGGAAGATGATTATTTCAATAAAGCACACTACACAGTTCTTCAGAACTCATCATTGGTGCATCCGTACATCGAGATACATAAGGAGTTCTTATGATCCAAGTTTATAGGGAAGACTAAAAATTGGATTAGGCGTCAGCACATGGAAAGTTTCAGTGGTTGGTTGCGAAAAGAATGTCAAGGCGATGACAATATTGATGAGCAACTGTATTTATTGGCTAGGTAACCATCATGGCATATCCTCACGTACCAAGGGTACGAGATAAATAGGAATACATTTTACACAGTTACCCAAGATAAAAGGAGCACCAATCAAAATAGTGGTGTTCGCATAGATGGCACATATCCAAATGGGAATATACAAACATATTATGGCCGCATAGAAGAGATATGGGAACTAGACTACGCACCTAATTTTAAAGTCTCTTTGTTCCGGTGCCAATGGGTGAAGCTGACCGGAGGAGGGGTAACAGTCGACAAAAAGTATGGAATGACAACAGTGGACCTCAACAATATTGGGTACAAAGACGAACCATTTGTCCTTGCTACCGATGTGAGTCAGGTGTTCTATGTGAAAGACATGTCTACAAAATCAAAGAGAGGAAAAAACGAAGACATCAACTCAATGATCAATGAGCCAAAGCGCCACATTGTTCTTTCTGGGAAAATAAATATATTGGGAATTGAAGACAAGTCAGACATGTCAGAAGATTATGAAAGAAATATCCGAATTCCACCCTTCATAGTGAAGAAATATCCAAGCATCATGTTAAATGATGAAGACACTCCATGGTTACGACAAGATCATAACCAAGGGTCATATGTCAAGAAGAAATTCACTGTTACACCCGCATGATACAACGATGCATGTTTAATATATTATATTTTAGAGACAGATATTATGTAATATGTTATGACTTCACATTGTAATATGTTTAATATATGTTTCAAATTTAACAAGTGTGTGACATAGTTTTATAAAGTCTATATGAGATTCAAGAATTTGTGACTAGTGTTTGATAAAACTTTCTCAAATGAGAAAATGAGCTTTGTAACAATTGTAGATCTTGCTGAGATGATTAAACTTGGTATTCAGAGTTTTTTCATCTGAGGTCATTTAGTGTCTCATTTGAGCAAGTTTGACCAAGTCAAATTTGGTCAAATGAAAAAACAACACTTTAATGATAGTATTATGAACTCTAAATGACTTCAAATTGAAAAGTATTGAATACCAAGTTTGTTAAACTCATCAAGATCTACGATTGTTGTTTTGGTCAACTTTCCATTTGAGAAAGTTTGGACGGTTCAAATTTGTGATTTTTAAATTTCGACGCCTACAAACTAGTTTTTGGAACCCTAGATTGTCTCAAATTAAAAAGTTTTAAATACCAAGTTTGTTCAGCTCATCAAGATGTACAATCCTTATATAGGCTATTTTTTCATTTGAGAAAGTTTAAATAAAATATAGTTCAAATTTCACAAGTGTGTGACATAGTTTTAGAAAGTCTATATGAGATTCAAGAATTTGTGACTAAGGCCTTTGGTCCCGGCTGGTAAGCCGAGCCGGGAATAAAGGGTTGGACCTTTAGTCCAGATTCGGTTTACCAGCCATGACTAAATGGCGTTTAGTCCCGGCTGGTGTTACCAGCCGGGACTAAAGGGTCCCGACCTATATATATCGAACGGTTTCTGTTCTGTTCATCTTCTACTTTTTGATCTACACGTCGATCATCGCCGCCGCCACCGCCATCTTCGATCTCGCCTCCATCGCCCGCCGCCTTGGCCGAGCCAGCCTGCCATGCCATGCCGTCATTGTCGCCACCCCCGCCTGCCGCAAGATCGCGCCGCCTCTCCGCCACCACCCGAGCCCACCTTCTCGTCAGCCGATCGCTTCGCCTTGACCTCATCGTCGAGCCCTTGCGGCCGGCCGTCGAAACTCGTCTACCGCAGACCGCTACGTCGTTGCCGTCGCTCGCCTGCGCCAATCCACCAGACGATCTCGCCGCCTCATGCCAGACGTCGTCCTCAAGATGAGGTGCTCAAATTTCGCCCCTGTGGACGACTCAAGACGCCTGCCCGAACCCATATATTTTTTTTACAAAGTTTCTAGTTTTTTAGATTGTTTTTGATATATATGTTAGATTAAAATGTATGTTAAATTTAATTACTAGTTTATTTAGATAGTTTTTAGATAGTTTTTGATTCATATGTTAGATTAAAATGTATTAAAATTTAATTAGTAGTTTATTGTTAGTTTTGTAGTTAGTTTTTTAGATAGTTTTTGATATATGTTAGATTTAAATGTATTAAAATTTAATTAGTACTTTATTGAGATAGTTTTTTTAGATAGTTTTTTATTATAGTTTTTGATAAATGTTAGATTAAAATGTATTATCTATTACTAGTTTATCTAATTTCATGATAGATTTATTTAATTGGATTTAGTAATTATATATTCTATCTCTCTATATATATGTTAATTAGATTTAATTTTGATTTAGTAATTCTATCTATGTATATTTGTTTATTCTATTTAATTGGATTTAGTAATTATTATTCTATCTCTCTCTATATATGTGTTAGATTTAATTTTGATTTAGTAATTCTATCTATGTATATATGTTAGGTTTAATTAGATTTAGTAATTAATTCTATCTAGATATATGTGTGTTATTATATTTAATTGGATTTAGTAATTATATTCTATCTCTATATATATGTTAGATTTAATTTTGTTTTAGTAATTGACACATGCATATTTTATTAGTAATTCTATCTCTATATCACATGCATATTTTATTTTAGTAATTCTATCTATATATCACTTGGATATTTTATTAGTAATTCTATCTATATCACATGCATATCTAGAGAGAGATTCTATATGTATACATATGTACTTAATTATTTCTATGTGTATATATACATGTACTTATTTTCATGTGTTGAGAGAGAGAGAAAATTGTATCTAGAGAGACATTCTATGTGTTATCACATGCATATCTAGAGATATATACATATGCACTTATTTCTATGTGTTGAGAGAGAGAAAATTGTATCATTCTATGTGTATATATACATGTACTTATTTTCATGTTTTTGGATCGAAAGTGTTTTTGATTCGATTCCAAAGTCTATACCTTATTATTGTTTATCCTTATGAAATATTATGTGTTATTATATTTAATTGGATTTAGTAATTCTATATGTGTTATCAGATGTACTTATGTTATGTGCTATAGTAATTATATCTATGTGTTATCTTGAAGATACAAACGGCTGCTCCGGATGATAACTTGAATGATGACATAATGGCGGATATTATCAACGCTGGCACCAATGCGGATGTTGATGACATGAGTCAGTACTTTGCTGATTATGAGGATATCCTGAATATTCCGGTGGTTGAAGATCAACAAATTATCGCGCAAGAAAATACTGGCGAGGTATATTTGATTATCTATCATCTCTTATAGATACATGCGTATGTATATTTATTGTTAAACGTTGTGTTTCTACTCATGTAGCCCGTCTCTGGATCTACATCAACCACCGATAAGAGTAGGAAAGTCCGAGGGCCAAAAAGTCATTAGAGGGCCGTTTCATAATATTAGAATTTGACATCGACACCGGCAAACCATAGGGACCACATGCTCAGACATATGTCAATCAATGTGGGTTCATTGTAAGGGATAGGATCCCAGTTAGTGCTTATGAATGGAAGCAGAAGATATCCGCTCCTAATATTAGTTTCGTATCTGATCGTGACAAGAACCTAGCTTGGAGAGATATCACTCAGCATTTCACATTACAAGCAGATGATGCTTTGAAGGAGCTAGTGAGGTATTGGACAATGAAGAAGATGGCAACATTGTTCCAGAGTTGGAAGAAGACATTGTATAAAAAGTTTATCTTGAAGAATGATACGCCGGATTTCAATGCTAAGGCGTTTGTCAAGTTAGAGTCCCATTGGGATAAGTTCGTAGAATACAAGACATCTCAAAAGAGTGAGGAACGTGTGATGAGGAATCAGCAAAATGCTCGACAGAAGCAATACCATCATCGCATGGGATCAGGTGGTTATAGGAGTGCTATTCCCAAGTGGCAGAACCTAGAAGCAGAGATTACTATCAAGGGAATCATATCTGAAACAATAGAGAAGAACTGGCCTCAACGCGCGAAGAATTGGTTCTACGCTCATGGGGGAAGCCTAGACCCAGACACTAGCAAGCTAATTTTCGGCCAAAAAATTGAGAGAGCAACACAGAGACTAGCTCGTGCTAGGGAAGAAGCTGATAGTGGTGTTTTTAAGCCCAACAGAGAGAAGGATGAATTCACATATGCCCTAGAGAATCCTGAACATGGTGGTCGAACAAGAGGCTATGGGGCGGTTCCGTGGCTACAAGCATTCCCAGCAGACAAGGATACCTACAGAAGCCGCCAGAGAAAGAAGGATGAGGAGGCAGACCGAATCCGTGTATTGGAGCAATTTGTTAATGAGTCACGACAAGCATTGCTTGAATCACGTGAATGAGAAAAATCTCTTGAGGCAAGAATGCAGGAGGAGATTAAGAGGCAAGTGCAGCTAGCAATGAGTCAAATGCAATCGCAATCAACGCAAAGTCACCATTAGCCCCGTTGGTCAGATGAAAAGCAGTTGTGCTTCCACGGAGCTGCCAGTTATTCAAGATGACGCTGGGTTGCGCTTCCCTATTGATGACATTACCGAGCCTCTAACAACATGTGAGCTGCACATTCCAGATGGTAATAATGCATCAATCATGGTGGCTGTTGGGGTTGTATCTCCAATAGACCGAATGAAGACACCAAGAATCCATGGGTCAGTTATTCAACCTAGATATGCTAGCGTCTCGGTCGATAGAGTGCTCAAAGGTTACAGCAATGTTCCTCTTGACATTGAAGGCGGTTATGGGGAGAAGACACTAGGAGAAGCAGAGAAGATATTTATTCAATGGCGCAAACGCTTCATCATCATTCCTGGGGCGCCACCGCTTCCCCTACCTCACCCTAGGTACGAATGAAAGTGAATGAAATATTATTTTCCATTAATTTTCTATTGGCTTCAAAAATAATTGACTCACAATTTGTTTTTGTAGCAGGGTCTCCCCTAGCCTAGCCCAATCATTCATTCCCCATCTCATCACAAATGTCGTGGGGGGGGGCGAGACAACTTCATCCCCACGGTGATCTCCAACTCCTACACCGGCCCTATCGCCTCCACAACGATCTCCAACTCCTACATCGACCCCACCGCCTCCACAACGATCTCCAACGCCTCCACGCCGGTCTCTAACACCGGCCTCATCGCCTCCACGCCGGTCTCCAACACCGCCCCCACCCCCTCCACAGCGACGCACTACAGAGACGTCTAAGGTCCCGGCGGCAAAGAAGACCCCAAAAAAAGAGTTATTTCTCAAGAAATACTTCCTGAAAAGACTGATGAGCAAATAGCAGCTGAAGAAGACAAAAAAGTGAAAGATTTTTTTATAGCTATCGAAAAGCAGAGACAAGCGAAGCTTAAGGAGAAACCGTATTTTTACATACCACGAGATCTGCTGAGGTAGAAGGTTGAAGCTCACAAGAAAAAGATGCTTGAACTTCGTAAGCCTCTGCCACTATCAGACTATGACCGCTCCCTCGTGAAGTCACATGATGCAGATAAAAAAAAGGAAAATAGCATCAGGGAAGGATGTCCCACAGCTCGGACAACAGAAGCAACCAATGCAAAATCTTGTTGTTGCTAATGAATATGGTTCCAACATAGAAGTCTATCGACCAGACAACTCTGGAGAGGTGTCGGTTCAAGACCTTAATACTTTTTTTTGAAGATACTGGTTTAACCTTGGATCAATTGCCGGGCAAAGCTTCAATCCAGAACCTGGAAGTTGATACCTGGAAGACTTATAAATTTGGCAAAAGTCTGTACAACCCTACGGCTCTGAATGAATTGGGTACGTAAATGTACTTGCTCAACAAGTGGTACATGCAGGCGTGTGGCAGGGGTGAGGAGTGGATCTTTGTCAGATTTAGAGACCATCATTACTTCCGTGGCGATGACATCTTACATATTAGTTTCGAAGAATTGCATCAACTATACCACATGGACGCTTTGGACAAATCAATCATTAGCTGCTTTTGTTTGTAAGTGATTCTTACTTTTATTTAATAAACTCACTTCTATGTGTACGTGTATATAACTATCCTCACATGTAACTTATATTTATATACAGATTCCAGATGTTAGAGCTCCAAAGAATACAAGACACCAGTGTTGGCTTCATTGATCCTTATATCGTATTCAAAACCGATATTATTGCCAAGGAGCAGCGGGTATCTGAAGCACAGAAGAATATCATGAGGTTCTTCGTGAAGCAGCACGACAAGACAACAATACTTTTCCCGTACAACTTTGAGTAAGTGTTAATAATAATATAGTCTACACATTTTATGTAATATCAATACAACTTATATGCATGTACATGTGTGTATAAACCAATGCAGGTTTCACTGGATACTCATTGTCATTGAGTTAAATTCAAGTCGGTTAGTAATCTTGGACTCGTTGAGAAAAGAGTGGGCATGATACCAAGATATGATAGACATTATCCAGGGGTAATTTCGATCTCTCGAGCACAACTATTATTGAATAGACTTTGCCATAATTTATTAACGATCGTACATTATTGGTCGCACAGGGTTTGGAAAGAGTTTATTCGGCAACACCGCAAGGATTGCAAGGCACCACTTAATGTAGTTGAAATACCAGTAAGTTATACTATATATACTTCCCCACGTGTTTAATTAATATATCGTACTTTAATTTACGTGTGAGATGATGAGAATAATCTTCTTCTCGTACAGTGGTGTTTGCGGCAGCAACCAGGTAATAACTTGTGTGGATACTACGTTTGTGAATTTATCATTACACACATAAGAAGAACTCCTGAAGATGTCCTCAGAGTACGTATATATCAATTTTTTATTTATTTTTAAATGAATATATATATATATATGTATTAATACTTTTTCTTTTATTTCAAATGTAAGACTGAATGGTTGAAACAATGGGTCATACAAAAAGACCATCTGAAAGCAGTTCAAGAGTCAATAGCAGGATTTCTTCTAGAAAAAGTGCTAAATCCCAACGGCGAGTTCTACTTTGATCATAAGGAATAAATGATGTAAATTAAATGTTTATTGATATCGTTATTTTCGAGAACAAGATTATGAAAGTGTTGTATATATACATATATATCTATAATATATATAGTTTCATACTTTATTCGAATACAATAATGCTCTAGATGAGAATTAGATGTAATTATATGCGTGCGTGTATTTATATTAGCAGCGTACAATACGTACATAAAAACATATTATATATTAAACAAATATGTGTAACTGAACTGAAAACAAATTAAACAAAAAAAAAGAAAAAGAAAAGGAACCTTTAGTCCCGGTTGTGGTTACCAACCGGGACTAAAGGGTGCGGCTACGTTTGCTCGGCTAGAGGGCCTTTAGTCTCGGTTGGTAACAACAACCGGGACTAAAGGTCCCTCTTTAGTCCCGGCTCGATGACCCGGGACTGAAGGTTCCACCTTTAGTCCTGGGATCGTTGTCCCGGCGCGGTAACCGGGACTAAAGGTCGTTACCGCCCGGGACAACAAGGCCATCATGTAGTAGTGTAGCCGTAACTCACGCCATTCAAGCCTCTGAGACTAACCTCTTCACCTGCCACTAATGGCCTAGCACCACATCTCGTGCATGCATTCATCCACGCCTAACCGATTCGGGACACTTCTTCTAAGCATCACGCCTGACTGATTCTCTCGGCTTTCTTTGACTAGCAATTCACATGCAGCACCGCTTCACACGGCACGTCAACATCTTGGCCATAACATCTTGGCCATAAGCCATCGACACTTATTTTCTATATGTAACTAACAACGTAAACATGCTATGCTCTAATGACAAGATTAAATCTAACACTCTTGCCTTTAAATGGAGGCAGAGGTAATAATATACTTTATTTATCTATCCGGTGTTCACAAATACTTGATCTGTCTCAGAATAATTTAATAACGTCTAAAATCACCCTAAGTCAGATAATTTTCGGGGTTGACCAACTTTATAGGGGTTGATCAACTTTATAGTAAAGAAAAAATACATTTATGATACCAACTAATAGAATATAAAAATATATTTCGTGATCTATCTAATGTATTCTCTCTATTATAAATCGTAGGACTTTGGCCTTTCTAGATACAATTATTTTATTACATATGTGTAGACATAATGTATATCTGAGTGTATATTTGTACCGTTATGATATAAATTTTTGCATCCACAAGGTAAATGCATTTCTCTTGCATTTTCACCGGAATCGTCCCTACTAAGGGCTCGTTCAGTTGGAAAGGATTCCGCCCGGTATATAGATTAGCCAAGCATTGCTGGTAGGAATCGTTTCAGGACATGCTTGCCTAGGAACCGAACGATGCCTAAGAAGTATGTGTTCATAAAGGATCCATAAATTCATGGGACGACGAAAGGCCAAAATGAATGAATACCACGAAAACACGACTAAAGTACTGAGATTATGAGAATATATGCCCTGGAGCGGTCGATTGATCAGGAAGATTTTCGAACCAAGGTTTGCATTCTTCTTTTTCCGAAAGGACGTGTGAAGATGCAGCGTTGATTGATGATGTTGCTCCGCACAATTACTTTACAGGCGTTCAGATTCTGTGTGTGCTAGTACTGTTTTTTCATCTTTGGAAAAGCATCGCTTGTTGGCATCAGTGGATCCACACAATCCTCTTGACGAGACACCTGGAGCTACGAACTTTTTATCCTTGTCGTTTCTTTGCTCTCGGTTAATTTCAACCGGGCAATTTCCTTATAGAAAAGGGGCAATTTCGAACTGCCGTTGGTTCAAAAGGAGGAGAAGAAATGGTTTTCTAAAAAAAAAGGAGAAATGGTTTTCTAAAAAAAGGAGAAGAACTCTCCCTGCAAATTAACTGTTGGGCTCAAAATGGTACTAAAAAGTAACCAATGCCATCAACAGGTGGTAAAAGAAACCAAGAGTAGCCTATTTGGCGGACTATTTTACTATAAGGCTAATCATGCTTGCCGTTGACATTCCGCCAGCTTACTAGGTCGCTTAATTATTAAGGCAATGTACGTAAAAAGAAGAAGCATCTATCTCGTCTAAAGTACTATCAGATTATAGTTCACATGTACCTAAACCTAATCGTGGCAAAGAGTCGACACTCGGTCCACCAAAGGCACAAAGACGTCACTGCCAAGACGGCATTGATCCTCATCCAATCTCACCGTCCGTCATCAACCAATTGAACCTCATCCATGCATCCATCCATGTATCCGTTGATGGACAGGAAGCTAATCGTACGTACTTACCGTTTTGTGAAATCTAATGGTGAGATCGACAGTACTCCACGAATCAGGGAAAACCTAAACATCATGTGTAATAAATCTTTAGTTAGATACTGATTGCAACAAAGATCTCAATTGATTTTTTTTCTCAAGAATAAAACCACCTGCCAACAAAAATCCTATGAATGATGTGAGATTGCAGGAATATACACCATGTAATCCCATGCTGTGACAATATCTATTCTGCTTTTAAAAAAATCTTGATTTAGGGCTCCTTTGAAACATAGGAATTTTACAAAAGTTTTACAAAGATCAATTCATTTTGATAGAAATAACGCAGGGAAACAATTTTTTTTTTCAATCCAAAGGGGGGCCTTAAAAGCCCTTGTTAGTTTTCTAGACGTAGACTTAATGTTTTCACAAGAGTAAAATGCACCCGGGATCTTTAAGCTTTTTCATGGATACTCAGTTGGATTCTCGAACTAAAAAAGTGACCATCTATGTCCTCAATCTACTCCTAATTCTCACTTGGGTTCTCAAACTAAAAAATGACAATCTAGGTCCTTAATCTACTATTGCAATCGATTAAAGGTCCAAAACTCACCACACCGCAGACAAATTGCCTAGGTGGCTGGTTAAAGTTGCAAAAAAAAACTCTCTTCCCGTCCTCCTCTCTTTGTCTTGTCCATGATCGTTGAGTGTGTGCCTCCGGCGGGCAGCGTTGTCAGGACATAGGCACAGCCACAAGGCGGGCATGGGGCCAGCGGGACACAAAGTAGGGAGTGGACGGAGAGGAGAGGGACAAGGGAGGGGTTTTCTCTGTAAGTTTCACCTGGCCTCATCCATGCTAACACAACCGCTTAGCATATAGAGGTGATGTTGTCAGATTTGGACCTCTACTCGGGCGTGACATTAGTTGAAGGACCTAAATGAACATTTTTTAGTTCAAGGGCCCATGTGAAAATCAATGAAAAGTTTAAGGACCCATGGTGTGTTTTACTCTTTTCATGATTCCTCTGGTGCTTGCAATCAAGGATGATTTCATGCTGACATTTGAAGAACAATGACAATGACTATTGATGAGAGGGGGTTAATGTCCATAGATTTGGTGAGGGATGGATGATGCGTGAAACAAGAATGGAAGCAAAAAATGAAAAAATCTTTTTTCTTAATATAATTAGAGCTTATTTTTAGGCTTTACTACATTGCTTAAGAAACGCACTAAGAACCAAACTCGTAAATATGGAAACTGTCTGATAAGATGCTTTTTCCTCTAACGGTCTCGCTCACGTTGTTGGGTCACACAAAAAAGACAAGTGCCTAGCTCAAAGGGAAATGAAGAAGAATATTATTTATTAATATAATTAGAGCTTGTTTTTAGGCTTTATCACACTATTTTAGAAAATGCACTAAGAATCGAACCCCTAAACATAAACATGAAAACTCTTAGAGAAACATGCCTTTTCCCTCTCTAACAGCCCCGCCCACAGTGTTGCATCACGCAAAAAAATACCAGTGCCTAGCTCACAAGGAAAGGAAGAAGAGTACTGCTTATTAATATAACTAGAGCTTGTTTTTAGGCTTTATCACACTGTTATAGAAAACGCACTAAAAACCGAACCCGTAAACACGGAAACATAGTTGTTTTCCTTAAACTCTTATAGATAACATGCCTTTTTGCTCTAACAACCTCGCCCATAGTGTTGCATCACGCAAAAAAAATACCTGTCGGGTTCATAAACCCTGAGTCCCTCATGGACCTGCTTCCCAGCAAAAGATCGGCCCAGCAGACGACGTTGCGTACAACGCGCAACTCTTGGGCCGGCCCAAATACCTAACGACAGGCTAGAAGGGCGATCCAATCTCCAACCGGAAGGCCTGGCCAAGGAGAAACAACGCTCGCTTCCGACTCTGGCCCGCCTCTCCGACCGGAAGGCCTCGCTTTCGACTCTGGCCTGCCTCTCTGACCGGAAGGCCTCGCTTCCGACTCCAGCCCGCCTGTCGACCGGAAGGCCTGGCCGAGGAGGAACGAGGTTCGCTTCCGACACCGACTCGCGTCTCCGACCGGAGATGCACCGGACCTCTGCTTACAGCTCTTCTCCGACTAGCACAGTCGAGCCGACTGGGACCAACCGACCGGGGACGCCGCTCGGTGAGGACCCAGGAAACGAGCGGAGCAAGTAATGCAGGGTGCTCAAGTCAACCGTAATACCAAAGACCTTACCCTGTACACCTGCAGCACAGTACCAACAGCGTATGTTAGAAGGGTGCCCTGCCACCTTCGAGGCATGTCAGAGCCCCAGCAGTGTTGTAGACGCCGATGTTTGCCCAACCGTGTTGTGGGTGCCCTCAACACCCATACCAGGTGAATATGGTAAAACCCCCCACATGCCTCTAGGGCATCAACAGTATGGTAGGCTTCGGCATCTGCCATACCAGAAGAAGACGACGGAACCTCCCACATGCATCTGACATTAACAGTATTGTGGGCGCCTACAATCATCTTGTACCCGATGGCGTGGGCAACAAGACTTAGTAGATGTACTCTCTCTCTCGCTTGTAAGGCCATCCCCTTCATCTCTAAAAGGGGATGCGCTCTCTCTCGGGAGGAGGACGATCAATCTCACAAACACGGGGATCCATCGACGACAACTCCAAGGACTCTTGAACCATTCGAACAACCAACGATCGATTCACCCTCTGCTAGCTTCAGACACTCTAAAGCTACACAGAGCACACGCTCGAATACTTAGCGCACATAGGATGTGGCCTGTCACTCTGATGTGCCCTATCACTCTCGGCCCTTCGGTCCGGAGTCCAACCGAACCTCTTGCACCCTCCATCTTTCTCCCTCTCGTTTGTAACCCCACAGCAAACTTCGAGCACCTGGGCTCAAGAATAAAGTCACCGACTGACTCAAACTAGATGTAGGGCACGTTGCCTGAACCAGTATAAACCCTATGTCATTGAGTGCTTGGCCACATCCGATCACAACGTACGGTAAAACTACAAATATTTACGTGTTGGTCACTTTCTGCACCGACAGTTGGCGCCGACCGTGGGGGGATGCCATACGTTCACGCTTTTTGGTCATCGATGGCCCACTTTTCTGCCATCTTCGCCATGGCGGGCTCAAGCGATACGTCTTGCTTTGGCTCACTAGAGTTTTCCACACTCCCACCTGTTGGGATGTGGGTTCCACCCGTCTTCGAGCCTTCCTAGGCTTTCCTCTTTGGAAGCCTGGACTTCATCGTCGACCAGCTCGGCGTACTACACCTCTGCCAGGAGGCACTTGTTCCTACGCCCATCGGAGGGGCGGCCTCCGTCGGCTCCGGGACTCTCGGCGACCTCAATGATGAGGCGCCTGCGCTTCGCTCCGAGCCTACGCTTGGCTCAAACCCCGCTGTGAGTTGTGTACGCTTTGGTATTTACCGCTATTTACTGTCTTTCGCCGATTCTCCGGAGGGACTCCATTGTCCCTACCACGACCGCCATGCGACCGGTTCCTGTATGGCCTCGCGTCCCCCGTGGACGCGTACGCCTGGGGGCTCCCAAGGATGCTGGCGTCACCCCCTCTCACATCCAAATTCGTGGGGATGGAGAGCTACGCTCCTGCCTCTTTTTATGACCTCATCGACGACGATGTTGAGAGCGACGGCTCTAGCATTAGCGACGTCGTGGCACTTAGCCACCCTCTGTCCCGGGAGTGCACTATGGTGGACGCTCTAGGACAGCCACAGTGGTGGTGGAGTCTCTACAGACCCACACCCCTTCAGACCCTCACGTGGATGCCCTCGCATGTGCTTGAGAGCACGACAAGGAGCTATGACAAAGGTGGCATAACCAGCCACCACCTCCGCCGGTGCGCACGGCACACCACGATGCGTCCCATGCGTGTAACCTGGCGAAGCGGCGCCTAGGGTCACGCCCTCTAGGTTCAGCGCAACATCATGGATGGGGGAACGATCCCCCACAGTTCGCTCGGCTGGCCAGAACATCACCGCTACAGCGATGCTTCTGCGTGGCCTTCTCGAGCCAGACAACCCCTAGGAACAGGCAATCCATCGGAACCTCCGGGCACTGGTTGAAACCGCCGCCGTTCAACAGTGGAAAGCTCCGCGTCACGCCACTGACTCACGGCCCGGAAACCTCCGCGTCACGCCACTGACTCACGGCCTCTTTCCCTTCTGGGGGAATGGGGGCGCGCCAGTCCAACCGCTCTATCTGCTCACCACTGTAGCCGCAGGGCGTGGAATAGGAGGACGCAGCTGCGCCATAGCCTGACCGACACCCGCTCCACACCGACCGCCTGTGCGCAAACGCCTCGTGCCGAACCAAGATGCTCGTAGCGTCATCAACAACCGGCGTCGGGTCCGACATGATGATGATGTCCATCGGGCGGCGGTAAGAGCAAATGACATGGGCTCTAGCCGGACCATCAAGGGGACTAGTGAAACGCACTCTAGATGTGGTCACCGACCCAATGACCGGAGTCCCAGCCCGGATGGTCTAGGACCACGGGCCTTTGGCCGACATATCCAGAGACCACTGTTCCCACAACGCTTTTGACCGCCGACCAACATCGCCAAATATACCTGGGAGACGAATCCCGCTATATGGCTCAAAGACTTCCGGCTCACCTGCCGAGCCGGGGGAGTGGATGATGATCACTTCATCATTCAGTACATCCCCATCTACGTGGGGGAACATATTCGAGCATGGCTCGAATTCCTCCTACACGATAGCATCCGTGACTGGGCGGACCTCAAGAGGATCTTCGTTGGAATTTCTAGGGGACATATGTCCGCCCTGGAAACTCCTAGGACCTCAAGAGCTGCTCGTAGGAGCCCAGCGAGTCCCTACGGGAAAACATCCATAGGTTCTCAAAGCGGTGCAACTCCCTACCTGATGTCATCGACATGGACATCATCAGCGCATTCCTCTCTAGGGACAACTTGCGAGTCCCTGATCCACAAGCTTGGCTGCCTAATGCCCCGTACCACCCGTGACCTGCTCGACGTTGCCACGAACCACGCCTCCGGTGAGGAGGCAGTCAGAGCAGTCTTCAATGGAGGCCGGACAAGGACAAGGCCAAGCGCAAGGACCAAGACGAGGGCCCCTCCACGCAAAGGGGCAAGAAGAACAAGAAGGATTGGCGCCGATAGGCCAACTCCACGTTGGTCGTCGTAGCTGATCGCACGGGCAAGCAGCCCTAGCAGGGCCTGCCTAACCACTTTGACAAGCTCATGGATAGCCCCTTGAAAGCATCTAGGCCCCTAGTTGAGTTTTGGTGATTAATGACAATACAAGATTACTATGACTAATGTGTGTTTTTCAGAGGCAATTAAGTTAGGTCATGGTAATGGAGATCGGTTGGGCAATCAAGGTGGTCATGCCCCTACGATGGAAATCGTTTCGGTTTTCAAAGGATGGACGACAGGGTTAAGGATGGACTAGTTCTAAGTGTCGATTGGAGTTGAAGAGACACTTAGAGTAGTTTAGGACTTTGTTTTTCGTTTGGCCATACTATTAAGGGGGGTATGGACGGGTAGCTTGACCTAGGTGAGTCTAGTGAGTTAGGTGTGGTGCACACTTGTTGAAACTAGCACTAGGTAGCTCCTAACTATGCCTAAGATCCATTGGAGCAAACTTCATTCACATATGATCGAGAGTTGGAAGTGAATGGAGGGTCAAATACTGACCAGACGCAGGCTTCAGTGTGACCGGACGCTGGCTCAGGGTCCTGTCAGTTCATTTGACCAAGGTGAAAATGTTCGGTGCGACCGGACGCTGAGAGGTCAAGTGACCGGACGCTGAGAGGCAGCGTCCGGTCGACTCCAGTAAGGTTCCAGAGAGGGAAAATCACGATCGGACACGTCCGGTCAGTGCTGATCGGACGCTGCCCAACGTCCGGTCACACTGTAAACACTAGAGTTCGGGGTGTACTGACCGGAGCGTCCGGTCAACATGACCGGAGCGTCCGTTCACCCCGCAGATGCACATAACGGTTTGTTTTTCAGCCCATGTTATAAATACTCCCTCCACTCGTGTGTGGGGGTACTTTTGCTCATTCCAACAGCTGAGAAACACGTTTGAGAGTGCCAAGAAGAGAAATGTCCTAGTGAGGTGATTGAGATTTGAGAATCCCAAAGAGAGCCCTCATTAGTGAGATCAAGAGTAGCAAAGTGTGCATCCACCCATCTCATTAGGCTTGTTGTGGTCAAGTAAGAGTTCGTGCTTGTTACTCTTGGTAATCGCCATCACCTAGACGCCTTGGTGGTGATTGGGAGTTTAGTGATCATCCAGAGAGCTTGTGGACGACCCAACTCATATTGTGAGCGGTTGTGGGTGATTCACCGCGATGGAGTGTCGAAGAATCAACCCGTAGAGAGCACTTGATCCTTGCGTGGATCAAGGGGGAGCTACACCCTTGCGCGGGTGCTCCAACGAGGACTAGTGGGGAGTGGTGACTCTCCGATACCTCGGCAAAACATCACCGCGTTTCCTCTCCTCTCTATTTACTTTGAGCATTTACTTTGAGCAATTCAATTCTTGTTCTTACATTCATAGAATTGTCATACTAGAGTAGGATTGGAACTTAGGTTGCAAGTCTTTTGTGCATTAGTTCAATAGAAACACTTTCTAGGCACAAGAGGTTAATTGGGCTAACCGTTTGACTTAATTATTGCAAAAAAATTTAGAATTAGCCCAATTCACCCCCCCTCTTGGGCATCTTGATTCTTTCAATTAGTATCAGAGCCTCATGCTCACGTATTTAGGCTTAACCGCCTAGTGAAAGATGTCTCACGGGGATGGACATCCTCCTATATTTGAGGGGGACTATTTTCCTTATTGGAAAATTCGTATGGAGGCGTATTTAGAAGCTCTAGATGTTGGAATACTTAAAGCCGCCTCACAAGGCTTTCCAAAACCTAAGAATCCCACACACCCACAAGGCGATGAGGTGAATTACGAAAAATGGAATGCAAAGGCTCGCAACACCATCTTTAGAGGCCTTTGCAAAGATGTGTTCAATCAGGTGAGGAACCATAAAGACGCCCATGCACTATGGTCGGACGTTTGTGCGCTCCATGAGGGAACAAAGAGTAAGCGTGAGGAACGCTATCATCTTGTCATGAAAAAGCTCAACTCTTTTAAAATGCTTCCTAAAGAATGTGCTAATGAGATGTATTCACGTTTGAATGTTCTTGTTGAGGAAGTTAATGGGCTTGAACTCACTCAAATGCAACCTTCTGATGTTGTAAAAAAGATCTTGAGTGTCCTCCCCATTGATAAACATGGGCATATTGTGACCGTGCTATATCAAGGTGATCTTTCCACCGCTACACCGACACAAATCTTAGGAAAGATCAATGCTCATGAGATGTACATGCACATCACACCTCAAGATGGCTCATCCTCTACAAAGAAGAAAGAAAAAGACTTGGCATTCAAAGCTAGCCAAGAGAAGGGCAAAGCAAGGCTTGAGTATGAGAGCTCAAGTGATGATGAAGTTGACGATGAAAGCCTTGCTCTTATGGTGAAGGAAACCGCCAAGATGCTAAAGAAGCTTAACAAGAGTGGCATTGAGTTCGATGGCAAGAAGAAGTTCTTCACAAGCTCAAGAAGAAAGCCAATCTCCGAGATGGATTGCTACAATTGTGGTAAACTTGGTCATCTAGCTCACCAATGCACAAAGTCCAAGAAAGACAAGTTCAAGAACAAGAACAAGGGCAAGAAAGATGACTCAAGCAATGAAGATGAAGATGAGAAGAAAAAGAACAAGCCATACAAGAAGAGAGATGGCAAAAAGGACTTCCACAAGAAGAAGAAGAGTGGAAAGGCTTACATCGTCGGTGATTGGCTCACGGGCATTGATTGATCTAGTGGATCATCCGATGATGGTAGTGAGGATGAGAAGGTGGCTGCTATTGTTATTGATTCTTCATCATCTTCACCGCCACCATCGCCATCATCCTCTACACACCTATGCCTTATGGCCAAAGGTGAATGAAAGGTATCACATGATGATGATAGTAGTGGTGATGATCATGCTCATAATGATGATAGTGATAGTGATAGCAATGATGATGAATATGAATCACCTGCTTATGATGATCTTGCTAAATTGCTAAAGAAATACACTAAGATCATTATAAAGACTAGAGCTAAAAATGAAAAGCTTAGGATTAAGAATGATTCTCTCTTAGCTAAATGTGACATAGCCGAAAAATCTAGTGTTGAGCTTAGAGAAGCAAATAAAGCTTTGCCATCCAAACTCAAGGAGCTCAAATCTTCTAAGAAAGAGCTTAAAGATAAACATGATAAACTTGAGTGGGTGCACAAAGAGCTCATCACTAGCCACAACAAGCTAAAAGAAGAATATACTACCCTTAAGATTAATCATGATAGTCTTGTCATTGCTCAAGAATTTTTACCAAATGAGCCAAATGATGCTACTAACCATGTTGTTAAGATTGATATAGCTACATCATATGATGATTTAATTGATGAGAGCATTGAGCAAGGATCTAGTCGCAAAGGCAAGCAAGTGGTTGAGTGCAATGATTATGATGAGTATGTCAAGCTCAAGCAAGAGAATAAAAAGCTTAAGAAAGAGTTTGAAGTGTTCAAAACCCACAACACCATTGTGCTAGAAACCCTTGATCATGATGGTGATTTGGTCCTTGAGAATGGGAAGCTAAAAGAAGAAAACAAGAAGCTCAAGGAAGAGAGGAACAAGGTTGCACTCAAGGAAGATAAAAGTAGTGATGCACTCAAGGAAGAGAACAAAAAGCTCAAGTTGGAAAAAGAGCATCTTAAGATTGGATTGAGCAAGTTCACAAGAGGCAAGCACCTTCAAAGTGAGCTCTTAATGAACATTGTCATGAAGATGGATAGAAGTGACATTGGATATGTGGCAAATGTGGAGAAGAAGAAGGCTCAAGCTCAACAACAACAATCAAAGCCAAAGCCAAAGAGGTGCTTTGAGTGTGGACAAGAAGACCATTTTGCTCATGAGTGCCAAACTCCACCACCGCAACTCTTGCCCAAGCATGCTAGACCCTTTGCCTTCAATGCTCACTACATACTTAGAAAGGATTCTAGTGGAAAGATGAAAGTTATGTTCTTAGAACCTTCCAACAAGAATAGGCCTAAGAAAATTTGGGTTGCAAAGTCACTTGTTGAGAAGGTGAAGGGCCCTCAACAAGTTTGGGTTCCTAAAGCTTGATCCCTTGTGTGTAGGTGAACTACAAGACCGGTGGAAGTCATTGGATTATTGATAGTGGTTACACACAACATATGACCGGTGATCCTTATATGTTCACCTCACTAGATGAAGAAGTAGATGGACAAGAAAGATTGAGCAAAGTGGCAATATCAAATGATCATTCAATCTCCAATGTGCTATATGTTGCTTCATTGATCTTCAACTTGCTATCCGTTGGGCAATTATGTGATCTTGGCTTCCAATGCTTGTTTAACGAGAAGGAAGTTGTTGTATCTAAGAAGGATGATGAACAAGTGATATTCAAAGGATTTAGATACAATAACCTATATCTAGTAGACTTCACCTTCGAAGATGCAAACTTGAAGACTTGCCTATTCACCAAAACAAAACTTGGGTGGCTATGGCATAGAAGACTTGCTCATGTAGAGATGAGCTCACTCAAGAAGCTAATGAAGAAAGATTTGGTGAGAGGGTTGAAGGATGTGAAGTTTGAGAAGGACAAGCTTTGTAGTGCATGTCAAGCCGGCAAGCAAGTTGCAAATACTCATCCAACCAAAGCTTTCATGTCAACCACAAGAGTGCTAGAACTCCTTCACATGGATTTATTTGGACCAACAACATACAAGAGTTTGGGAGGAAATCTTTATTGTCTTGTGATTGTTGATGATTATTCAAGGTATACATGGGTATTTTTCCTTCATCATAAATCCAAAGTTGCATCTTGCTTCAAGAAATTTGCCAAGAGAGCACAAAATGAATTTGAAGTAAAGTTCAAGAAGATAAGAAGTGATAATGGAAAAGAATTTGATAACACAAACATAGAAGCTTATTGTGATGAAGTTGGAATCAAACATGAAGTCTCCGCAACATATACTCCTCAACAAAATAGTGTAGTTGAGAGGAAGAACCGGACATTGATCACTCTTGCAAGAACTATGCTTAATGAGTACAATACCTCCGAAGCTCTATGGGCGGAAGCAATCAACACCACATGCTATGTATCTAACCGCCTATTCCTTTAAAAGTTCCTTGGCAAGACACCTTATGAGTTGCTCAATGGGAAGAAGCCGGACGTCTCTTTCTTTAGGGTGTTTGGTTGCAAATGCTACATCTACAAGAAGCGGCAATACCTAGGGAAGTTTTAAAGATGTTGTGATATTGGTTTTCTTGTTGGTTACTCATCAAAGTCCAAAACATATAGAATATTTAATCATGCCAGGGGCTTGGTTGAAGAAATATATGATGTGGAATTTGATGAATCTAACGGCTCCTAAGGAGCACATGAGAATCTTGATGCTGTAGGTGATGAACCATTGAGGCATGCTATGAAGAACATTCCGGTTGGAGACATCAAGCCTAAAGATGATGAAGATGATGTACAAATGATTGATCCACCCTATTCACCAAGTGTGCCACAAGAAGGTGAAAAAGATGGGAGAGTAGAAAATGAAGATACACATATCTCACATGAGCAAATGGTGGTACAAGCACAAGATGTTGATGCTCCACAACCTCCCCCTCAAGTGGTCAATAGAAGAAATACACCTCTACTATAAGATCATCCACAAGATCTTATCATAGGGAGTCCATCAAAGGGTGTAATGACTCGTTCACAAAAACTTGCTTCATTTATTGCTTATCAATATTTTGTCTCTTGCTTTGAGCCTACTAAGGTAGAAAAAGTTTTTCAAGATCCGGATTGGATAAATGCCATGTATGAAGAGTTGAACAACTTCACCCACAATGAAGTTTAGACTCTTGAAGAGCGGCCAAAAGGTGCAAGAGTCATTGAAACAAAGTGGGTGTTCCAAAACAAGCAAGATGATCAAGGTGTTGTTGTGAGGATTAAGGTAAGACTAGTTGCAAAGGGGTTCTCTCAAGTTGAAGGTTTGGATTTTAGAGAGACCTTTGCATCGGTTGTAAGACTAGAAGCCATTCGTATTCTCCTTGCATATGTATCACATCATGAAATAAAATTATATCAATTGGATGTGAAAAGTGCATTTTTAAATGACTTTATTAATGAACTAGTCTATGTTGATCAACCTCCCGAGTTTAAAGACCCTAGATATCTTAATCATGTTTATAGGTTGTCCAAGGCATTATATGGGCTTAAGCAAGCCCCAAGAGCTTGGTATGAGTGCCTTCGGGACTTCCTCATTAAGAAAGGATTCACCATTGGGAAGGTCGACACCACACTATTCACCAAGAAGCTTGATGGGCATATCTTCATTTGTCAAGTGTATGTTGATAATATCATCTTCGGATCATCAAATGAAGATTCTTGCAAAGAATTTGGTGAATTGATGTCGAAGGAGTTCAAGATGTCCATGATTGGTGAGCTTACTTTCTTTCTTCGTTTTCAAGTCAAGAAAATGAGAAAAGGGATCTTCATCTCTCAAGAGAAATATACAAAAGATCTTCTCAAAAGATTCAAGATAGATGAATTTAAGCCAATCAAGACACCAATACCAACTAATGGACATCTCGACCTAGATGAGGGAGGTAATGTTGACACCGTTTTTTGCACGTGTCACAATGATTAGAGTGGGCTAATCGGCAGGAGGAAAGTTACTGTATACGCTGACAGCCGATGAAAATTAGCTTGTAAAGATGGTTGCCGATGAATGGTGGTGATCGATGGAAAGGTTGATTTAGACTCGGGCGTTGCCGATAAGGTTGGAGATGTTAGTGTCGATGCCGATGAAGGAAGGCTTGAAAACTACTACCGATGAAACAGGGAAGTATGCCGATGGAAAGGAGGTCGGTGAGAATTCCATCGTAATTGAGGCGGACAGGGAAATAGATAGGAGTTGATTTCCTTTTCTATATTTGTTAGAGTATGATTCATGTAAGAGTCACGTGTTTCCTTAGATATGGACTTGGTGTCCTAGTCGTATTTGGTTATGTCTCTTTAGATCAGGGTATAAATATAGATTGAGGGGCAATGTAATAGGAATCAATCAATATCAAAAACCAATTTTTACTCCTATTTGCATCTACTTACTTTTCGGCGACTTCGTCAATTTGCATATTTTTTCCTTTTTACGGGTTCTCATTGATTCGGCGAGTTGCATCGCTTCAGTGTGACCTTCGGCGATTCTCGAGTTCCGCGTGAGTACCTCTTGGCCGTGACTTCTGGGCGTATCGCTGTTGTCAGGACCAAAGTGCTCGTATCTTCATCCTTGTCGATTAACAGGTCAAATCGACTAGCACGCTTTGGATATCGATTCGGGTATTAGCCCTTTGTGTTTGCAGATCCACTTTTGCATCAACACATCTTTTGGCACGCTCAGTGGGACCAATCAATCCGATCAATATGATCAATCCCGAGATCGATTCAGGGAACATTATCGTGGTATTAGAAGAAGATCTTAAGGAAGAGCAGAGGCAGGCCATGGAAAAGGCTATAGAAGAATACAGGCAGCTTTATCTGAGATCGTTTAGCCTGAACAAGAGTGGACAAGTCATCCAGAAGCAAGATTTGCCGTTGCCTCGGTAGGTTACCTTTGACTCCAATCCTGGTAAACTTCAAGAGATGGTTAATTCTGCAGTAAATCATGCTTTGATTAATCATTCCAATGTGTTGTCCAATACTGTTCATAATGCTGTGGTTCGAACTCTCAAAGAAGGACAAGCGTCACCGCATTACGTTGGGCCTGCCTATCACCAACCAGAGCCCGCATCTGTCAATACTCCATCGGCTCCCTCGGCCGTTGTGGGTACAGAAGTTACTTCTCCTCCAGTATCGGCATGCCTACCTAATATTCAATCTACACCGATATGATCAGATCCGGTACTACCAGGACGAGTTCAGCTTAATACAGATCTATCGGCATCAGCTATGTCAGCCCCAATGTCTCGTAATAGCCAGATTCCCGCTAATTGGTGGGGATATGGTATGCCTCTCGAGTCATCTGCTTTCAATCTCGGGTTACCTCAAGTGTTTGATGCGAGAGGAAAAGCTCCTATACCATCGGGTTGTTTCACCGATGGCTCAAGTGCCTCAATATGCCACAAAGAACTACCGTGCAACCAACTCCGGAGTTTTCCGGATGCCTTTGGTTCAAACACCCAATTCAAGTCCATCAAAGAAGCTTTATCGTCGATGCAAAGCAGAAAGCCCTCGCTATGAGTCAAACTGGGGTTCAGTTCATGCCTCAAGTCTGGTTATAATTATCCAACAATGTCAAGAAATTACCAAATACCATCGGTAAGTTTTATACCGATGAGTTCTAATAATGGTTGGTCACGACGATTTACTGCTTCAACATACTGATTCAAAGAAAATCAAGAAGTTGCGAGGATTCAACAAGGTCATATGCAAGTGGTTTCCGAAATCAAGCATCGGTAGCTCACCCGATCAATCAATTTCCAAAGAAGTTAATGGACCATAAGTAACGACAAATATGCCGATTGTTTGAGATCGTAAAGCCCACAAAGATATGTGGAGGGATATCGCAGTACCTCCTGTAGGAATTCAGCCGGCTTAAATCAGGAGGTCGATGCTTTTTAATGATAAGATAGCGTAAATTATGAAGGATCGCTTTGGGATAAAGCCCAAGGTCAATACTTATTCTTATCGGACTCCATACCCTCCTCGCATATGATTTAATTCTCTCCCAAATCGGTACAAGGTACCAGATTTCACTAAATTCTCTCGGGCAAGATGATACATCAACAATAGAACACGTCAATCGCTTCATTATTCAATGTGGAGAGGCAAATAGAGAGAGATGAATTAAGAGTTCGATTATTTTCATCATCTTTGTCCGGATCGGCATTTACATGGTTCATTTCATTACCACCAAATTTTATTATTACTTGGGTTGATCTAGAAAACAATTTCATAAGTATTTCTTTCTTTGGAATCCATGAAAAGAAGCTTACCGATTTAGTAAAATTGAGACAGCATAATGATGAATCGGTAGAAAGCTTTGTGCAAAGGCTACGAGATGTAAAAAATAAGTGCTACAACTGGTCTTCGGATGATCGGCACTTGCCGATCCGGCTTTCAAAGGGTTATTGCCACATCTTAAAGATGATATGCTTCTCAGAGTTTGAAAGCCTCACTATCTTGTGCAAAGGATCTCCGATCAAGATACTAGGGTTTTTGAACCTAAAAAGAATTGGAGTAAAAAGTATCATTTGTTGAAGAAGTAGGAGATTCTCGATTACGATGAAGAACCGATTATCGGCTTAGTGAGTGGGTTAAGAATAAAAAGTCGATATCTTGTCCCTTGGTCGAAAAAGGCCGTAAAAGTTTACCTTTGATATCACCAAGGCCGACAAGATATTTGATCTTCCGCTTCAAGAGGGCCAAATTAAGTCGTCACCTAATCATGTGATCCCATCGGCAGAAGAATTGAAGAAGATCTTGTACTGCAAATGGCACAATGCAACTTCACACAGTACAAATGAGTGCAAGGTGTTCAGGCAACAGTTACAATCGGCTATTGAATCTGGGAGAATTAAGTTTGGTACTTCCAAGGCCCATAAGCCGATGAAAATTGATCAACACCCTTTTCCAAAGAAATATGTTGGAGGCCAAAGGAAGACCAAGGTATTGACGCCGAGGTCACGAGAAAAAAACGCATCGTTGGATCCCCAACATCGGATAACTACCGATGATGCAAAAAGTAAGGGTTTGCTGGGAGAAAGCAGTAGTTCCAAAAACCCTCCTCGACCTGGCATTGTGATTACCCATCGAAGGCAGCAGGAGGGTTGGCGTCAGCGTAAGGACCGATATCGACAACAGCAAGAAGAGAGACGTCGGGAAGAATGGTATCGGCATAAAGATCATTGGCGGTGCCTGCTTTTTTCATCCATTCTGGGAAGAAGGTATTAAATTGCCAACTATTGAAAATTGCCCTGAGTGCAATGGTTATTATGGGGTCAATCGGTCAGAAAGGAGGTTTCAACCTGACAATCAGGGTTTATTTATCAATGAGCCGATCGAGGCGAGCATCGATTGCATGATCGGTCAAAGGCGACTTAGTGTACATGAGAGGCTTGGTAAACGCTACCGGATATTTTCCAAGGGATCAAGAGGAGCTTGAGGAGATGGCAAACGCAAGAGTTCCCGATGAAGAAATATTCTACAGGGACCCTAATATATGCCGTGTAGAATCAACTGGAATCTGTTATCAGCCGGTTTGGAAAACTAAGTTTCCTCGATGGTGCCCGGAGGGTCTGACAAAGACACAGAAAAGGAGGATGCAACGTGAGCATCAGGAGGATTTATACCGAGAAGAAAATTCCTCCAATGAGAGGTCTGGTCATCAGCAGTGGCAGGTAAAACACAAAAATAAGGGTCGATCGGCAGATGTTAATATGGTATTCATGTTGCCGATGGAGTTTTTGGTACTATCTGATAATGAGGAAGAAGTTGTTCTCTCTGATCAAGTAGCTCAGTTGACACTAGATCCAATGATGGCTATTTTTGAGAAACCTACCGATGACGAGAGACAGCATCTTAAGGCTTTGTTTGTGAAAGGCAGAGTTGATGGGCAGCCTGTATCTAAGATACTTATCGACGGAGGGGCTGCGATTAATATTATGCCTTATGTGATGTATCGGAAACTTGGTAAGGGAGATCAAGACTTGACCAAAACCGATATGATGCTGAAGGATTTTGAAGGCAATGTGTCACCGGCTAAAGGGGCAGTATGCGTTGAATTGACCATCGGCAGCAAAACCTTGCCGACGACGTTCTTTGTTATTAATGGCAAGGGTGCATATAATCTGCTTCTAGGGAGGGATTGGATTCATGCTAATTGTTGTGTTCCTTCTACAATGCATCAATGCCTCGTACAGTGGATTGGGGATAAGATTGAGGTTGTCCCTGGTGATTCTTCTTATATTATCGTATCGACAGAATCAGATACTTATGAGCAAACTAAATGCATATCAGGAGAAGTTTGGGAAAAAGAGTTCCTTAGAGTTGCTGATTATGAAATTCCACCGATCCAAGCAGTCGGTTCTGAAGAAGAGTTTTAATGGATAGGTTTGCCGATGATGGAAAATTAGGTCAAGGGTTCACATCGGCAGATGATTTAGTAGAAGTAGATATTGGTGATGGCGATGGGCCAAGACCTACTTTTATTAGTGCTAAGTTAGATTCCAAGTGTAAGCAGCAAATAACTGATTTGTTAAAAGAGTATAAAGATTGTTTTGCTTGGGATTATACTGAGATGCCTGGATTAGACCGATCGATAGTTGAACATCGGTTACCTATCAAATCTGGATTTTAGCCACATTAGCAGCCAGCGCGCCGATGCAACCCTAATATACTTCCTGACATTAAGGCCGAAATAACTAAATTAATTGAGGCAAAGTTTATTCGGCAAAGGTCGATATGCGAGTGAATCTCTAATGTGGTTCCTGTTTATAAGAAAATGGAAAACTTCGTGTTTGTATTGATTTCAGGAATCTCAACAAAGCCACACCGATGGATGGCTATCCAATGCCGATTGCTGATTTGTTGATTGATGCTGCAGATGGACATCAAATTATCGACTTCATGGATGGTAATGCAGTTACAATCAAATATTCATGGTCGAAGAAGATATTCCCAAGACCGCTTTCGGATGTCCAGTCATGTAGGGTTGTTTGAGTGAATAGTCATGATGTTTGGTTTGAAAAATGCCGCCGCTACTTATCAAAGAGCTATGAACTTTATTTTCATGAATACATCGGCACATTAGTGGAGATCTACATTGATGATGTAGTGATTAAGTCCGGAGATATCACAAAACATCTAGCCGATCTCACGAAAAGATACCGGAGTGCACAAGGAAGCATGGATTGAAGATGAATCCTAATAAATGTGCATTTGGTGTATCGGCAGTCAATTCTTGGGTTTATGGTGCATCGTAAGGCATCGAAATCAGTAGGAAGTCTATTGATGCAATTAACAAGGTGGTTGCTCCTCGCCAATAAAACTAAATTGCAATCTTTGATCGGTAAGATTAATTTCATTAGAAGATTCATATCTAATCATCGGGTAAGATCAAGGCTTTCAAATCCATTACTTAAATTGAAAGCCGATCGAAATTTGTATGGGGAGCCGAGCAAGATGAGTTAGCCCTAGATGAAATTAAGAAATATTTAACAAATCCTTTAGTGCTAGTTCCACCTCAACACGGGAAACCTTTCGTGTTGTATTTGTCAACCGATGTTATCGGTTCAAATTCTTATTCAAGAATTTGAAGGAAAAGAACGTGTTATTTATTATTTGAGCGGTAAGATTAGTGGATGTTTGAGACAAGGTATTCGCCATCGAAAAATTATGTCTGTGTTTATACTTTTCTTGTGTCAAATTAAGACATTATTTGTTATCCGCCAATGTACGGTCATATGCAAAGACGACGTAGTCAAGTATATCTTTGTCGATGCCGATATTAAGTGGTAGAATCGGCAAGTGGATTTTAGCATTATCGTAATTTGAACTACGCTACTTAATCGACTAAAGGCGCTTAAGGGGCAAGTTATGGCTGATTTTGTCACTCAAAGATTGTAATACAATGGACTCTCTCGGAGGTTGCTCCTTGGACACTTTTCTTCGATGGGTCCACATGTGATGAAGGAGCAGCATCGTATCGGCATTGTGTTGATTTCACCTCAAGGAAGGAAGTATAAGTTTTCATTGCCGATTGTTGCTACATCAACAAACAATCGGTGAATACCAAGCCTTGATAAAAGGGTTAGCATTGCTTTGAAGGAGATACGTCTCGATGCTTTGTTGAAATCTTTGGTGATTCTATGCTAGTTATAAATCAATTGGCTGGGATTTATGAATGCCAAAGTGAAGTTTTAATTTCAGATTATGAAAGATGTTTGCAATTGTTGAAAGGGTTTAGAGATTTTCGTCTTGAACATATTTCTCGATTTGCATAATGAAGAGGCTAATCGACTAGCTCAAAGATGCTTCATGGTATCGACCTATTCAGAAGTGCTAACATCGGCAATGATACCGATGATCGGAGGAAGGAGATTGTCGATTATTTAAAGGATCCATATAAAAGGTTGAAAGACGATAAGGTTCCAAGCTACCAAGTATGTGCTCCTCGATGATGAATTATATTATCGAACTATAGATGGAGTTTTACTCGATGTGTTAGCGATGATGAATCGAAAAGCTTGATGGGTGAAATTCATGAAGGAGTGTGTGGAGCGCATCAATCGGCTTTCAAGATGAAGTGGATGATCAGAAGGAATGGATACTATTGGCCGACTATTCTTGAAGATTGTTTTAAATATTTTAAAGGATGTCAGGGGTGTCAAAAGTTTGGTAATATTCAAAGAGCGCCTGCATCGGCTATGAACCATATAATTAAACCTTGGTCATTCCGGGGATGGGCTATCGATCTCATCGGTCAGATTTATCCGCCATCGAGCAAAGGACATAAATTTATTCTGGTTGCTACCGATTATTTCACAAAATGGGTTGAGGCAATTCCTTTAAAAAAAGGTGACATCGGCTAATATGATCGATTTTGTGAAAGAGCATATTGTTTACCGATTTGGTATTCCTCAAACTATCACTACCGATCAGGGTACTATGTTTACATCGGGAGAATTTGATGAGTTTGCTGTAGGTATGGGAATTAAAGTTTTAAATTCTTCTCCATATTATGCTCAAGCTAATGGTCAGGCTGAGGCTTCTAACAAAGGGATCATCAAACTCATTAAGCGCAAAATTAAAGAAAATCCTAAGAGGTGGCATACATTATTAAATGAAGCCTTGTGGTCATATCGGATGTCATGTCATGGTACAACCAAAGTAACGCCTTATCAGTTAGTATATGGACACGATGCAAGATTGCCTTGGGAAATTAAAAAGCTGGCTCTAGGCGAATCGTTCTCAAAATCAAATTTGTACCGATGATTATGATACTCTTATGAAGGATGAGTTGGAAGATGTGGCGGGTCATCGGTTAAGGGCTTTAGTTAGCATCAAGAAAATAAGAAAAGAGTAGCCGATGGTATGACAAGAAGGTGAAGGTAAAGGAGTTTGCCGATGGAGATCTGATGTCTGAAATTGATTTTACCGATTGGGACTAAAAGTTCAAAGTTTGGAAAGTGGTCTCCTAATTGGGAAGGTCCATATCGGATAAATCACCGCTTCTCGGTAACGCATATATTCTAGAAACCCTCGAAGGGGTTGTGTTTCCCAGAGCATTAAATGGAAAATATTTAAAGAAATATTACCCTAGTATCTGGATGGATGCATAAAAGTAGAAGTGACGATAACAGTCCTATCGGCTAAAATTATACAAGGATGTCAATGTCTCATAAAGTGCCAATGCAATAGACAAGATTTACAAGTTTAACAAGGATTGGATAGCCAATATCGCACGCAGGCAAATCTGGTCGGCTTCCTTCATTTCTTTGATGTCTTCATCGGCAGCACCCTCCACAGGCTTGAGTTTTTTCTTCATGGCCAAGGCTTTGCGAGCATGGATGTCTCTTTCTTGCTGAAGGGCCTTGATGGCATCGGGTAGCTGGCTTTCTTCTTGTTGGGCATGAGTTAAGGCTGCCTCAACTTCTTTCAATTCAGCCAATAGAGCCATCCTCTTTGCCGATAAATCTAAGATTTTCTGCTTAAGTTCAGCGCCCGAAGTCTGCAAGTTGCCGATGCGCTTGTGCTTCTCATCGGCAATCTGTTTCAGGTGTAGCATCTCTTCTTTGAGTTGAGCCTGAGCTGCTCTATCGGCAATGCGTTGAGCAGCCCATTGATATTGCAGTTGGCAGCTTTCTAAATGGGTTGCTGGGAAGAGTGTTTCTTCAACATCGGCAGGGACCTGGCCACGGATTGTTTTGAAAATTGCCTTTGCGGGGTCTGAGTCATCTACCAGTTGGGCGGTATCCTGCTGTAACAAGTCCAGGAGAGCTTCCAACTTGGACTTAATTTCTGCCGATATTGTTCCCAGTGCAAGGGAAGAACTTGTTTCCTCTCCATCATCGTCAGAAACGTCAATGGCAAAGGAAAATAGGCTGTTTGGGGAGTCTTGTTCCTGAGAAAAAGAAAAAGAGGTCAGTTAGGATAAGCATGAATATTATAAATCGACTAGGTCAATCAGCTTACCTGTTTCAAGGCAATTTCACTTTATGGAGGAAGCGACTGAGTATGTGCCGTGTGGAGGATCGGTACCGAGCTTGCCGATGGGATATCCTCTATGGCCTCATCGGTGGTTGGCCCTTGGGGTATGATGACCGATGGTATGTCCTGTCTGAGGAGGATTAACCGCTTGCTCGGTTGCATCGATCGATTCTGGCCATTGCGAGGGCGTTAGGGGTATGTGGGGATCGGCATGGACTTACATCGTTTTGGTCGTGCCTCGGCATCTGTTAAGGCTTTGCGCTTTGCTTGGGCCTCGACAGCGGTTGGCTAGGGGGCATTGGCACTTGTTGGTTGTGGAGCTTGAACATCCGGCACGCTTTGCCGATGTACCCATTTGTTGTTTGCAAAACAAGTGTAAGGTATGATATTTAATGATAAAATGTAAAATCAAAGGAATACCTCTGAAGGTTTGTCAGAGGTAGTGGTGCTTGATGTCGGAGGAATTGCCGATGATGATCCAGCAGCGGCTCTTACACCCTGATGATTAATGTTAATACAGTTTGTGATCGGCATGAGTAGAAATAAATGGTTGTTACCTTGAATGCCTTGATCGTGGTTGTAGCAGACAACCAATGGAGTGGCCCTAGTCAGTAGCCAATTTGGACTTGGAGGTGATGGTCTTGGCACGGGTCTTCTAGTGAGTCAAAGCAGCTAAGGTGGGGGCGTTATGGCCGATCGGTGATATCGGGAAAGCAGTCAAGATCGAAGGGTTTCCCACTTTTGCCCATAGATGGTGCTGGGTTGTTAACTTTATCACGAGAAAGTTAGTTACCGATATATGAAAGGAAAAAGCGTAAGGGAGTTAAAAGAAACTTACTGCATCATCGGGAATGGCGTATTCAGGGTCGATCATGTGCCGATATGTGTGAGCAGATGTTGCAAACAGTTGTTTCCTCCACTCTCGCCACCATTGCTTATATGATTCGGTGATGAAAGATGCTTTGGTGTCTAGATGGATAGATCGACATCGATGAGTATCGGCATCGGGGAGAGTCGTACTACCCCTCCTCCAATCTGCTCCGCAGTGATTGTTTCTCCGGTTTGATCACATCGGCAAAACAAAGTTTGATTGGCAGTTGCCCAAAAGCCAATTGACGGGATACTGCCGATGGATTGTAAAATTCATACGTGATATTGGTGTTTTTCCTGCTACCGAATGTGTTCACTAGGATTGCCCTGGGAGTAATGATGGCCATCATGAGTTTATTATCCTGATTCAGAGTGTCATCGGCAAAGTTGAAAAGAAGGGGAATCTGTTTTCTTCACAAAATAAGGTACCCAGTGCCCTATGATCACGAGAAAGACCATTGTAGAAGCTTTGGAAGAATCACCGATCCGGTCTTCATTGGCCTCTGTTCGGGGAGGACAATTATGGCTTCACCAAAATTGAGGGGTGAGCGTGTTGCTAATTCCTCATCCCCAAGCACGTGGTCTTCAGCAATCTCTCATGGGAATTATTGGGCAAAGAAGTCCCATTGCAAACGTTTGTGCATATGGGCATTCAGCCACATGTTGATAAACCACCACGGGCCTCCTAAGTTGCCGATGGGTTCGCCAAGCAAAAGTTTCGAGACATTTGATGAAGAAGATGATAAGTGGAGCTCGGGGAAGGTATCGACCAAGAGGGAACCTTACACCATTGGCCAAGAGTTCACCATGGGGAGGAAGGCGTTGGTTGGTCCCACTTGATCGACCACGTAAGATAAATTTTCTAACCACATATTCAAGAATGTGGCATATTCCCTCTGTTAATCGTCCGGTCCTCTCTGGCATTCTTGAATATATCCCATCCAACCATTGATATTGCGGGTATTCACCCTATATTCAGATTTTTTGCCTTAGATGGAGCCTTCATCGGCGGCTTGAAATGTCCAAGCCAAAGAGCATGTAGACATCGGCAAGTGTGGGAGTAGTGGGCCAAGTCCAAACATAAAAGTGTTTGTTGTGTCCGACTGTAAGTAAGCAAATTGCAATCATCATTGACTCGTTCTTTTGCATATCGGCAATGGATAGCCTAATGCATTGGTCTAGCTTCTATTCTCGCCCAAAGGTACTTGCATCGACTGTTGACCCTCATGTACCAATCTTTCCACCCTTTGGTGGTTTTGGGCCAAGATCGAATGTATCTTTCCATAAATTCAGAGAGAAATTTTGGGCTCTAAAGGGATTCTGTTAACCTCTCGCATTAATCGGATCGGTTGGATCTGGTTTGCCCATTGGTCCTAGGCATTGGAAATGCGGTGATCGGTTGGAATAACTAATTTGTTGCGAAGTTCCTAAGTTTAGAGGATCCAAGAACAAAGAAAAGAGAAAATTACCAACTATATGAACTCGCAAAGACCGAGAGGAATCGAGGTAAAAAGTAATGTGAAGTGGAACGAACCGCAGGGGACGTCGAAGTTGATTGCCATTATCTTGAGGTAGATGGGGGCACGAAATGGAGACTCGAGGTTGACGCCGGAGAAAAGTTCTTGTTGGTTGAGGTCGCTATGATTATTCGCTTCGAGTCACCGCCGGAAAGAGAGAATGCCAAAGATTGGAGTCTCGAGGGTAAAAGACAAGCGTTAGGAGAAATCTATTTATAAGCCGCTTGGAGTAGGGGTATTCTCGGACTTATCTCTATGCCGCATGAGGGTCGAGGTGGTTCGGATGGATATGGTAACTGTTCACACGATAATCAAGGGATTGTACAGATGATTTGATGGCAAGTAATCATGACTTGGAAGAGATCTCGGTACAGGATATTTTAATTCTGAAAATGGTGGCATTATTATGTTAGGATCTTGCCGATGGATTATTGTTTCGGTATCTTAACCATAATCGTGGCAAGAGTGGTTGGAAATTGTGCGATATTTACCGAGGTGCGTGAATCGGGACTAGATTTGATTAGATTTGATAACGCATCAAGTTTTGGCTTGGAGGATGAGTTACTTGTAATTGGGCGAAGGCAAACGTTATCTGAGTAAATTTCAAGCATTAATGGTTTTATACTCCAAATTGGGGGCATGTGTTGACACCGCTTTTGCACGTGTCAAAATGATCGAGTGGGCTAATCGGCAGGAGGAAAGTTATCAGATATCTTGACGTACCGATGAAAATCAACTTGTAAAGATGGTTGCCGATGAATGGTGGTGATCGATGGAAAGGTTGATTTAGACTCGGGCGCTGCCGATAAGGTTGGAGATGTTAGTGTCGATGCCGATGAAGGAAGGCTTGAAAACTACTGCCCGATGAAAACAGAAGTATGCCGATGGAAAGGAGGTCGGTGAGAATTCCATCGTCATTGAGGCGGACAGGAAATAGATAGGAGTTGATTTCCTTTTCTATATTTGTTAGAGTATGATTCATGTAAGAGTCACGCGTTTCCTTAGATATGGACTTGGTGTCCTAGTCGTATTTGGTTATGTCTCTTTAGATCAGGGTATAAATATAGATTGAGGGGCAATGTAATAGGAATCAATCAATATCAAAAACCAATTTTTACTCCTATTTGCATCTACTTACTTTTCGGCGACTTCGTCAATTTGCATATTTTTTCCTTTTTACGAGTTCTCATTGATTCGGCGAGTTGCATCGCTTCAGTGCGACCTTCGGCGATTCTCGAGTTCCGCGTGAGTACCTCTTGGCCGTGACTTCCGGGCGTATCACTGTTGTCAGGACCAAAGTGCTCGTATCTTCATCCTTGTCGATTAACAGGTCAAATCGACTGGCACGCTTTGGATATCGATTCGGGTATTAGCCCTTTGTGTTTGCAGATCCACTTTTGCATCAACAGGTAACAAGGTTGAACAAACTCTCTACCTTTCTATGATTGGTAGCTTATTATATTTAACTGCATCTAGGCCCGATATCATGTTTAGTGTGTGTATGTGTGTTAGATTTCAAGCTAATCCTAAGGAAACACATTTAATTGCCGTAAAAAGAATCCTTAGGTATCTTAAGCACACACCAAGCATTGGCCTTTGATATCCCAAAGGAGCTATATTTGAATTAGGTGGCTATTCCGATTCGGACTATGCCGGTTGCAAAGTTGATAGAAAAAACACATCCGGAGGGTGCCATTTGCTTGGTAGATCACTTGTGTCTTGGTCCTCCAAGAAATAAAATAGTGTGGCCTTGTCCACCGCCGAAGCGGAATACATTGCCGCGGGTGCTTGTTGTGCACAAATACTTTACATGAAACAAACTTTGCTAGACTATGGTGTAGTTCTAGAAAAAGTACCTCTTTTGTGCGATAATGAAAGTGCGGTAAAACTTATAAATAATCCGGTTCAACACTCTCGCACCAAGCACATAGATATCCGCCATCACTTTCTTAGAGATCATGTTGCTAAAAATGATATATCTTTAGAAGGTGTAAGGACCGGGGATCAATTGGTGGATATCTTCACTAAACCGCTAGATGAGACAACGTTTTGTAGATTGTGGAATGAGCTCAATGTGCTTGATTTTAGTAACCTTACTAAAAGATGAGCTTGTGTTGTCTCTTGCGTTGCATTGTAATATACAACATATTTAATGTTTGGTAATGCATATAGGGCTTGTCTAACATGGTTAAGATAACCGCCGTAAAGCGTGTGAAGAAGCTTAACCATAGATCAAACTTGACAAGCAACTAGATTTACTTTCAAGTATTGCATATGCTTGAATGTTGTTTTGTCGTTTATCTGAAATTGCCCTCTTTTTGCCTATTTTCTTAAAAAGAATTATAGCCTAAGGCAAAATATTTTGAAAAACTTGAGGGTTTGAGAGAGGTCACTCACATAAGTCCCAATTGGTGTTTATTTGAATCTTATTGGAGTTGGGACTTGATTGGGAACAGACAGCACGAAGAACTTTGAATATTTGCTAGAAAATAAGTGACCGAACGCTGCACCGGACTCTGATGTCCAGCGTCCGGTCAGTTCACAGGAGGAGAATCTAATGTCGAAGGAGTGACCAGACGCTGAAATAGTGTTTTCCTAGCGTCCGGTCAGGAGGAGCTTCAGCGACCGGTCGATGATGAAGACGTCAAGGCTTGGTGACCGGACTCTGGCTACGTCCGGTCGGTGTCCACCGGACACGTCCGGTCATGATTCTAGAGGATTTGGACCTCTCTGGAATCGACCGGACGCTAGGTGGTAGCGTCCGGTCGCTACCACCACAGCGTCCGGTCAGTAGAAAACGTGCGGCATCAGATCTCTTTTCCCGTTTCCTTCTCTGACTCGGGGGGGGACCCTATTTAGTCTCAGCGCGCCGTACCTTGACCTAATCCGCACCTTCACTGTGCTGACATCGCTCGAATCGCCGTCCCGTGCCCTAGCCGCCGAGCTTGCCTCCGCCTTCGCACAGCCGCGCCCATCGCCATCTGCTCTAGCCGCTCACGACGTGCCCCTACACCGCCGTGACCCACTCCAGAGCCTCCGCGCCAGCCCGTGCTCTCTGCTCCCATGCACCACCACGCTAGCGACCCACTCCAGCGCCGCCGTGCCCTACCTGCACCCGCCACCGGAGCCACCAGAACAGCAACTGCACGCCGTCGAGTGCCACCACAGCAGCACTGTCTATGAAATTGCCCTAGCCACCAAGGACTTGCCTTTCATTGTCTCGGTTGTCGATCTTTGTCGAGCCGCGAACCCTAACCCGAGCCAATTCGGTGGTTCCCCGCGTGTCGCATCTCTTCCCCTCGGATCGCCGGTTCGTTAGGTAGCAAGCCCGTCGTTTCAATTTCATTCCTAAATTGCTTGCTTCCTAGGATTTCGCATCTATTAGATATATTGTATTTATTTGTATATCCTATCTATTCCATTGTGCAGCGAGTCGCTGCCGTTGAGGTGTCTGTGGCAGTTGTCAGGTAACTCGGAGCCAAGCTCGCGAGTACGGATCGAGGCCAAGCCTCGGAAGCGATAGATTGACAATTGATCTTGGTTAGCGGCAGTTTTTCTTCAGATTATTAGATGGCTCGCGTAAACAATGTCAGAGGTTGTCTCGGTGATGAGGATCGGAGGCCCCCGCCTCGCTAGCCTATAGATCCTAAAGGCAAGGCAACAAAGAAGCTAGCAACCCGGAAGCACAAATATCCAGATGTAGAGGCAGCGAGAGCAGCTGCAGTTGCTGAGGCTGCAGACCATGTCGAGAGAGGAGGTGCTCGCAGTGGAGTTGTTATTGTAGATCCGCTTCCACCAAGAGCGATGGAGGGAATCGAGCGTGTTGAGCGCCTTCATGGTGGTCCACCTGGGACCGTCATGGTTGCAGGACGACGTCATACTATTGATGAGGTTCAGCTTTAGGGGGAGTCACAGCAGTAGGCACCGCCAGCAGAGCAGACTCAGGAGGGTCAGGAGGTACAGCAGGCCGAGGAGACAGAGCAGGCACCCCAGCAACAGCTTCGCCGCTCTAGTCGTACCCGTGCTCCAGTCACGCCGAGGGCAGATACACAACAGAGGGGTTCTCGTCCACCGCCCAGACCACAGGGTCCGCCTCCTGTGACCCATCTAGACTTGAGGGCTGCCACGGCCAAGCAGGTACAGCAGCTGAGGTTCGTGGACTTTGAGGTGTGGTTCCCGCCGAGGAGAGATGATAGAGCTTCTGAGGGTTTCTACACGCCTCTACAGGAAGATTTCTACAAAGCCTATCTCAACAGTGGGGCAGTTTTCAGATCTCAGAGGGTGTGCCACATTGACTCTATTATAGCAGCAGCCGGAGAGCACATTCGCCCCTACCTTGCATATCTGCCGGGGCTGACAGATTTGATTGGATGGACCAGATTATATGTTCCATCTTGGGTTCGTCAGTTCTATGCTTCTCTCTTTATTGACCCGCATCATAACTTCATACACTTTGCATTCAGAGGCAGAGACTACCGACTGATGAGTACTAGGGTCAGGGAGATACTAAGGCTTTAGGAGCAGCCAGTCAGACTTCATGAGGTTTGCTATGCATAGACAGCGCCTCCCAGACATCCACATGGTGGTAATGTGCCCCCTACTAACTTGGTTCGCCACTGCTTCACCGAGCCTTTCGGCGATGGGACGCGTAGGAACCCTAGTGACCTTACTCCTACTGCTAGAGTGCTAGAGGCTATCATGAGGAGGACATTGCTATCGAGGATGGGGTATCGTGAGGGCTTGACTCGCATACAGTTGTGGCTGATCAACTCTCTGATGCAGCAGACATTTTTTGATATTTAGGATCTTCTTCTGTCAGAGATGGAGGACACTATAGCTGAGGGCTTCAGAGGTCACAGGCAGCTACCCTATGCTCACTGGATCACATTCCTTATCCACAGAGCAGTCACAATGAGGCCGCCAGAGATGCTTGCTGGCTACAGTGGTACCACCACAGAGTTCTCTGCCTATAACATGACATAGATGATTCGGCATAGTACACCTATAACACCTAGTCAGCCGCGCCGTCGTCCTAATGTGCCAAAGTCTGCAGCCCAGCAGGATGAGATCATCAGTGGTATTGCAGCTAACGAGTTGGAGTAGCTTGCTCAGTAGGAAGGGATGGTCGTGAGCGACCCCAGTGACAGTTTCGATGATGACTACCAGCCTATCCCTCGGATGCCTCCTCAGCGACATGACCATGAGGTCGGCAGCTCCAGTTCAGCGCCACCTGCCCCGCAGATAGACCCTGCTCTCCTTGCGATACTTGAGCGGATAAGGTAGGATCAGGCTCGCCAAGGACAGGAGACAGCTGCTACATTTGCTTAGTTCCAGACTCGACAGGATGAGTTCCAGCGCCCAAAGAAGCGATCCAAAGCGAAGCAGCTAGCTTTACATCGCCAGACGTAGGCTCTTCAAAGAAAGAAGAAGAGCCATGCATCGCCAGAGATCCTTATGCAAAGCAGGCTTCTTGGATTTATGCAAAGATGTAGTGACAGCTATTGGGGCTCCACCGCCCGACCTTCGCCCACTTGGTCAGCCTGCCACCACTTCCACGACTCCAACATTACAGCCTAGTGGGCTTCAGAGTCAGGGACAACCACCAAAGACAGATTTGCTTCTCCTCTGAAAGGTGTGTCCTAGTGGTTTGCTACGTCACTGGCATCCCCGCAGTTTACACCATTTCGTACGGGCTTCACACCGGCAGAGACGTCCTCGCTGCTAGTGCCAGAGACCTCAGTGTCCAGGAGCCTTGGTGCTTCCTTCAGTGAGTTGATAGGGCACCCTACACCACCAGATTTACATATCCCTATCCCTACCACCATTGCTCTAGTGATAGGCACGACAGAGACGCTCCCTTCCTTAGTGGCATCATCGAGCCACCGCTTCGATCGTACCGGCAAAGATAGCTTCACAAAGCTCCAGTCCCAGATCCGACCTAGATCGCTTGACATCACTTCCACTTTCGAGGGGTCGACATTTCGAGCTCAAGGTCGATGATGATGGCACCTAGTTCCATTTATTACGTATTCTCAGCCTTGCCGTCTCATCAGTAGCCCCATCGACCGACCATTAGGTTTTGGTGTTTGACACCAAACGGGGAGAGGGATCGAGTATGCTAGACTTAGGGGGAGCGACATATCTAGGGGAGCTTAGTTATTATAATAGCTTATATATTACATTTGGAGTTTTTATTGTGTGATACACTATTATGCATTCATCGTGTGTTTACCTTTATGCATTGAACTATATATATGTGATAGTGATATCTACGTGACCGTGATATATGACATGTGTGCTCTCTACTTTGAATTATTTATATGTCATATCACTTGTGTAATACTCATTTGCCTTTGCTTCCGCATTTTACTCCGATGCAAATGAGCATTATTACTTGTACTCATGTTTATTTCATATATTTTGAGTACATCATGTTGGCTTGGGTCATATAAGCTTGCCTAACTCTTTTGTTCTTATTGACAAAAGCTTATATGATCCAAACATGTTAAAAACCTCAACTCATTCACATACTCAAGGTGGTATTGTCATCAATCACCAAAAAGGGGGAGATTGAAAGCATCTAGGCCCCTAGTTGGGTTTCGGTGATTAATGACAATACAAGACTATTATGACTAACATGTGTTTTTCAGAGGCAATTAAGTTAGGTCATGGTAATGGAGATCGGTTGGGCAATCAAGGTGGTCATGCCCCTACGATGGAAATCGTTTCGATTTTTAAAGGATAGACGACAAGGGTAAGGATTGACTAGTTCTAAGTGTCGATTAGAGTTAAAGAGACACTTAGAGTAGTTTAGGACTTTGTTTTTCCTTTGGCCATACTATTAAGGAGGGTATAGACGGGTAGCTTGACCTAGGTGAGTCTAGTGAGTTAGGTGTGGTGCACACTTGTTGAAACTAGCACTAGGTAGCTCTTAAATATGTCTAAGATCCATTGGAGCAAACTTCATTCACATATGATCGAGAGTTGAAAGTGAATGGAGGGTCAAATACTGACCAGACACAGGCTCTGGTGTGACCGGACGCTGGCTCAGGGTCCTGTCAGTTCATTTGACCAAGGTGAAAATGTTCGGTGCGACCGGACGCTGAGAGGCAGCGTCTGGTCGACTCCAGTAAGGTTCCAGGGAGGGGAAATCACGACCGGACGTGTCTGGTCAGTGCTGATCGGACGCTGCCCAGCGTCCGGTCACACTGTAAACACTAGAGTTCGGGGTGTACTGACCGGAGCGTCCGGTCAACATGACCGGAGCGTCCGGTCACCCCGCAGATGCACATAACGGTTCGTTTTTCAGCCCATGTTATAAATACTCCCTCCACTCGTGTGTGGGGGTACTTTTGCTCATTCCAACAGCTGAGAAACACGTTTGAGAGTGCCAAGAAGAGCAAGGTCCTAGTGAGGTGATTGAGATTTGAGAATCCCAAAGAGAGCCCTAATTAGTGAGATCAAGAGTAGCAAAGTGTGCATCCACCCATCTCATTAGGCTTGTTGTGGTCAAGTGAGAGTTCGTGCTTGTTACTCTTGGTGATCGCCATCACCTAGACGGCTTGGTGGTGATTGGGAGTTTAGTGATCATCCAGAGAGCTTGTGGATGACCCAACTCATATTGTGAGCGGTTGTGGGTGATTCACCACGACGGAGTGTTGAAGAATCAACCCGTAGAGAGCACTTGATCCTTGCGCGGATCAAGGGGGAGCTACACCCTTGTGCGGGTGCTCCAACGAGGACTAGTGGGGAGTGGCGACTCTCCGATACCTCGGCAAAACATCACCGCGTTTCCTCTCCTCTCTATTTACTTTGAGCATTTACTTTGAGCAATTCAATTCTTGTTCTTACATTCATAGAATTGCAATGCTAGAGTAGGATTGGAACTTAGGTTGCAAGTCTTTTGTGCATTAGTTCAATAGAAACACTTTATAGGCACAAGGGGTTAATTGGGCTAACCGTTTGACTTAATTATTGCAAAGAAATTTAGAATTAGCCCAATTCACCCCCCTCTTGGGCATCTTGATCCTTTCAATTAGTATCAGAGTCTCATGCTCACGTATTTAGGCTTAACCGCCTAGTGAAAGATGTCTCACGGGGATGGACATCCTCCTATATTTGAGGGGGACTATTTTCCTTATTGGAAAATTCGTATGGAGGCGTATTTAGAAGCTCTAGATGTTGGAATACTTAAAGCCGCCTCGCAAGGCTTCCCAAAACCTAAGGATCCCACACACCCACAAGGCGATGAGGTGAATTACGAAAAATAGAATGCAAAGGCTCGCAACACCATCTTTAGAGGCCTTTGCAAAGATGTGTTCAATCAGGTGAGGAACCACAAAGACGCCCATGCACTATGGTCGGACGTTTGTGCGCTCCATGAGGGAACAAAGAGTAAGCGTGAGGAACGCTATCATCTTGTCATGAAAAAGCTCAACTCTTTTGAAATGCTTCCTAAAGAATATGCTAATGAGATGTATTCACGTTTGAATGTTCTTGTAGAGGAAGTTAATAGGCTTGGACTCACTCAAATGCAACCATCTGATGTTGTAAGAAAGATCTTGAGTGTCCTCCCCATTGATAAACATGGGCATATTGTGACCGTGTTACATCAAGGTGATCTTTCCACCGCTACACCGACACAAATCTTAGGAAAGATCAATGCTCATGAGATGTACATGCACATCACACCTCAAGATGGCTCATCCTCTACAAAGAAGAAAGAAAAAGACTTAGCATTCAAAGCTAGTCAAGAGAAGGGCAAAGCAAGGCTTGAGTATGAGAGCTCAAGTGCGCTACCGAGAGGCGTGTGTCGCCGAAACGGCCATCCCCTCCATCCTTCATTGGTCGGAATCTCCGATCACTTTTGATCAGAGGGATCATCCATCCCATGTCGCCAGACCAAGACGCTACCCACTCGTCATCGACCCCATTATTCACAAGAAGCGCCTCACCAAGGTGTTGATGGACGGAGGCAGCGGCCTCAACATCCTCTACGTCGACAGTCTCGATGTCATGTGCATCCCCCGGTCGGAGCTCCGCCCGGCGAGCTCTTCCTTCCACGGCATGATCCCGAGAGTGTAGGCATACCTGCTCGGGCAGATCGACCTGCCCGTCACGTTTGACGACCGAGCCAACTTCCGCTCGGAGGTGCTCACCTTCGAGGTGGTGGACTTCTCGGGGTCTTACCACGCCATCTTGGGGCGGCCATGCTACGCCAAGTTCATGACGGTCCCCAACTACACCTACCTGAAGCTGAAGATGCCGGGACCGAACGGCGTCATCACTGTGGGTAGCACCTTCTCGCACGCCTTCACATGCGACCGCGAGCATTTTGAGCTCGCCACTGCCGTCATCAACTCGTCCGAGCTCCCGTGGCTCGGGGAGTCATCGACCCCAGCAGTCCCGGACTGCAACAAACCAACCCCCTCGATGGCCTTCCACCCACTCGAGGAAACTAAGGCGATGGGGATCGACCCCGCTGACCCAACCAAGACGGTGCGAGTCGGGACCCAGCTCCCGGCTAAATAGGAATGCGAGCTCGTCGACTTCCTACGCGTCAATCGCGATGCTTTCGCATGGGAACCATCTGACATGTCAGGCATACCGTGGGACGTCGCCGAGCACGCACTACGCCTCATCCTGGGCTCGAAGCCCGCCAAGCAGCGCCTGCGTCGCTTCGACAACAAGAGACGTAGGGCCTTAGACTAAGGAGAAGCACAAACTCTCTCCGCCATGGGAAGGACCCTATACGCTTCTTCCTTTCTAAAAATTCTTATGGAAAAGATGCATTTTCCTCTCACGGTGTTGCATCATCACAAAAAAGACTAGTGCCTAGCTCACACGGAAAGGAAGAAGAATATTGTTTATTAATATAATTTGAGCTTGTTTTTAGGCTTTATCACACTGTTTTAGGAAACGCACTCAGAACTGAACCCGTAAACACGGAAACATAGTTGTTTTTTCTTAAGTGTTTTTTTTACAATTTACAATTGTAGGCTGAAAAATCTTACCGATAGCATCTCTTTTCTCTATAACATTCCCGCTCACGGTGTTGCATCACGCAAAAAAGACAAGTGCCTAGCTCACATGGAAAGAAAGAAGAATGTTGTTTATTAATATAATTAGAGCTTGTTTTTAAGCTTTAGCACACTGTTTTAGGAAACGTGCTAAGAGCTGAACAGCTAAAGATAGTTGTTTTTCTTAAGTTTTCAAGTTTTGTGCGATTTTACCATTATATGTTGAAAACTCTTAAGGATAACATACATTTTCCCTCTAAAAGCCCCGCCCACTGTCTTGCATCACGCGGAAACATACCAGCTCACGTGGGAAGGAAGAAGAATATTGTTTATTAATGTAATAGGAGCTTGTTTTTAGACTTTTATCACACTATTTTAGAAAACGCACTAAGAATCGAACCTGTAAACACGGAAACATAGTTGTATTTTCTTAAGTTTTCATCCTTTTTGCAATTTACCGTTATAGGCTGAAAACTCTCACCGATAATATACGTTTTCCTTCTAACAACCCTGCCCACAGTGTTGCATCACGCAAACAAAAAAAACTAGTGCGTATCTCACAGGGAAAGAAGAAGAACATTGTTTATTAATGTAATAAGAGCTTGTTTTTAGGCTTTATCACACTGTTTTAGGAAACCCACTCAGAACCGAACCCGTAAACATGAAAACGGTAGTTGTTTTTCTTAAGTTTTATTGTTTTAAACATTTTTATGATTTACCGTTATAGGCCGAAAATTCTTACTAATAACATGCTGTTTCCTCCTAACAGCATCGCCCACGGTGTTGCATCACACAAAGAAATAACGGTGCCTAGCTCACAAGGAAAGAAGAAGAACATTGTTTATTAATATAATTTGAGCTTATTTTTAGACTTTCACGCTATTCTAGGAAACGCACTAACAACCGGATCCGTATACACGGAACAGTGCGTAGCTCACAGGGAAAAGAAGAAGAAGAATATTGTTTATTGATATATCAAGAGTTTGTTTTTAGGTATTATCACACTGTTTTAGAAAACAGTAAAAAACACTATTCTAGAAATGGGACTGTAGTTGTTTTTCTCAAGCTTTTAATATTGATTTTTACGATTTACCATTATAGGCTGAAAATTCCTACCGATAACATTTTTTTTTGCCACTGAGGGCACTCCCACTACTATTATACCTATTAAGTTATATAGACACTACATATAGAAATCATATTTTCAATGGATAGTTTCTACAGAACAATTTTTTATCCAATCACATATATTTTCTCTCTATTCGCTATCAATCACATCGCTTCATGTTTTGGTTCTCGTTTAGGCATGGGCCCCATTCGCTTCGCTGAAAAAACAAACCGAAACATTATTCCGCCTGATTTGTTGTGAGAGAAAAACACTGTTCTGCCAAAAAAATAAAGCTAAAAAGTATGAATTATAAGAGAAGCAAATAGGGCTATGATTTCTAATTTAGATCCGATTTCTATAATTTTTGCTCTCTTTCTCTTCAATAACTACCTAGCAAAACGCATAAGTAGTAGCATAATTAATGTTTATAAAAATTATGGTAGTTTCTGTATTGTGTCATGCAATAAAAGACGGGTGCCTAGCTTACAGGCAAAGAAGAAGCACTCGTGACCACGCGATAATGATCCGATGGCTCAACGCCGCTCGGTACGCTCGAGCTTGGCATCTCTTCCTAATATTTTCATTTCGTCTCGTTCAAGCACAGTATACATATAGGGATGCAAGTGGATTGCCTGGCAAACTCATATATAAAGCTAATTCTTTTAGTTACTTAGACCGTAAAATTTAGGGCTCGTTTAAATTGAGGTCTGTAAAGTTTTGGGTGTCACGTGGGATATCGTATGGGGCGTTCGGAAACTAATAAAAAAATTAAATTATAGAATCCATCAGTAATCCACGAGACGAATTTATTAAACCTAATTAACCCCTCATTAACATGCGTGTTACTGTAGCACCACTTTGTTAAATTATGACCTAATTATGCTTAAAAGATCCATCTCATAAATTAGTCGTAAATTGTGCAATTAGTTATGTTTTAAGTCTATATTTAATACTTTATACATGTGTGCAAACATTTAATGTAATAAGGAGTAAAGTTTAGGAAGAGAAGTAAACAGGCTTAAATATATACACAGATTCGCAAACCAGTGAAAATGACAATAGTGTACTACGTGTTGAGAATACGATACATACAACCTTTTTTTTCTCAAAGATGCCACGCATTGGAAGGCAGAATGGGTGGTGTGGGCCGGTGGACGTGGGTAGACAGGCAGGAAATCGTCGATCGACGTCGCTTGCGGCAGACGATAATCCACGTCCTACAGATATGCTCCTGCCTAGGCCGCGTTTAGTTCCTTGCAGAATTGACGCCGTCGGAATTTTCCAGCACTGTTTTGGCACTGTAGCGTAATGTAGTATTTTGTTTGTATTTAGTAATAATTGTTTAATTGTTGACTAATTAGTCTTAAAATATTCGTCTCGTAAAGTACAACTAAACTGTGCAATTAGTTTTTGATTTCATCAACATTTAATACTCCATGCATATACCACAAGTTTAATGTGGCGGAATTTTCTTTTTTATAGTGTCAAAATTTGGATTCTGGGTAACTAAACCAGGGCCTAGTAATTTAAAGCCCCCCTGCAGTTCCCTTTTAATTCACGAAACGCGTAATAATACAATAATAAATAATATATAAATGCTCGTAAATAATATAGCACAGTAAAAAGAAACCAAACGGTGAAATAATAGCTTGTTTGTTGGTTGGTTTGTGGGTTAGTTTGAGCTAACTAGTGCTGATTTATTGTAAAAAAAAAATACTATTGACTAACTAATTTGAGCTGGCTGAAACCAACTAGCGAACACGTTGAAAGTGGGAGTAGAAATGGGAATTGGAAACGGAAGGCAATGAACACCTTCCAAACAGGCAGGCGGCCCTCTCCCTCCACTCTCCTCCGTCCGGCTTCTATAAAAGCAGCCCTTCGTCTCCGGCCCATCAACCCATGAACAACAAAGGGCACGAGTTCCCTCCCCCAGATTACCCATTTCATAGCTCTCCTTCTCGTCGTCTTTCTATTCCAGTTCTGCTGTTTTTCTATTTCTATGTTCAATATTTCTGCTATTGTTATTTGCTTCTCTATTCCATCCATTAGTTTATGGTGTTCTGCAGATAGATCTCATGGTTGGTTTTGCTTCTTTCTTGCGTTTCTTGGCCGTGGTCTGACCAAATAGGCAGATGCTTGGATTTGAAGCGGAGCTCCTATCATTCCAATGAAGGGCCCTTCTGAAGGGTGGTTCCGCTGCTCGTTCATGGTCCCCACTATCCTATCTCATCATGTATGTGTGTATGTATTCGAGAGGGAGAGGAGATTCATATGGTTGTCTTTGAGATAGGCTTGTGGTTTGCATGACCGAGGAGCTGCACCGTCCCCTTGCTGGCCGCTCTTTGGATTGAAGGGAGCTCTGCATCCTGATCCATTCCCCATGCTTGCTTTGCTTGTTGGCTGTTGCATCCTACCCCCATGTTTGAGACCTGAGTGAGATCTGAGGCTCATGGCTATGTAGCTACGGATTTTTTTTCTTAATCCTAGCTGCTGTTTCTCCAAGATTCAGTTGGCCGGCCGTGCTTGTCCGTGCTGGAGCTGGAAGAAGCAGGTTGCTGCTGCCCTCATGCCCTGCCTGGTGGTGTGGTATCGGTACCCCATACTTGCGTCGCTTTATTCCTATCTTTGCTGGTGAGGTGAGGTGTTATGTCAGTACAGTAGTTTATGTCACCCTCGTTTATTTTGTTCTTCTATATCCTTCGGTTTCCTATTCGTACTGGCGGCGCGTGCATTTGCGGTGGCCGGCGCTCCTGGATCTTGCTCTGAACTCAGCTGCACGGCCAGCTTCCCCTCTCCATGCCATGGCCCCACTTCGTCAACGCCCCCGCACCTGGCAGATTCGCATCTCGCTGGTTGAGCGCTCTGCTCATCCGCGCTCCGGTGATCTCGCTCGGCGGCGTGCCGGCGTCGCCAGGTCCGGTTTCATCGCATGTCACCGCTGCTTCCGTGTTCATCTGTGTATCTTCTGACCGACATGGATGTTTGCATTCGTTGGTGCAGTGCAAGGCTTGCTGCTGCTGCAAGGTTGGGGATGCAAGGACGTCGTTGGTCTAGCAGCGGATGCGCCGAGCTTGTGTTGTTTGAAATTTGGATCTGCGGTGTTAAGCTTAAGCGAGAGGATTTCTGTAAGCAATGCGCTGTAATGAAAACTGAGATTCTTTGTATGTAATGAAATATGAGAGCCTGTGATGTACTTACCACTTGGGATACTGTATTGTGAGTTGGATGAGCATATCGTGTTCCTACCCTTTTTTTGCGAAAATTAGGCGTTTTTGTCAGTCTACATCCGATGCTTACGTACATCGTACGTGCATTGCTTTTTTTTTTATCTCCATCGTACGAGCATAACAAACCTGTGGATTGGAGCGTTCGGAATTAAATTAAGTTTCTTTCTATTTCGTCGCACCTGTGGATTGAAGTGAATGTATGCGCAGTCAGGCCTAAGGTAAGGTAGAGTGTGCATCCAACAAGAGTACGTGACTGAGGTAGTAGAATGTACTTTCTCCGGTGCATAACAAAAATCGTTTTAAGTTTAGTATGGGGATTAAGGAAAAACAAAAAAAAACAGAGGGATAGAAATCTGTCTCAAATAAATGTCCTTTAAGCTTTAGTATGGGGGTAAGGAAAAATAAGAAAATTTATGAATTATAAGCATTAAATAAACTACCAACTTAGGACTATCAAATAGACTTACACTATCAATGAGAGAAGATTAAAGTTTCATAAGAACTAGTCCATACTATTTCAAAAATTACGACCAGTTAGTTTGATGATTGTAGGCCCAAATCTTGAGCCGAACGGCCTTTGAACTTATGATGAGGCTGAGAGACCCGGCCTGTGGCTCCGCGTTACTAGAGGTGGGGGACGGGGTTTTGGGCCCTCTACAAATCTTTTTGCATTTTAGCGAGCACACGAAGGGCCGAAATGGTCAACACTGTAGGTTTCTTTTTGAAACGTTGCTGCAGACAATTTGGAGCTTTTCTTTCGCTGCCTGCCCACTGTCGTCTGTCGTGACACAAAAAGTCAACTTTTGAAAGACCAGAGTCCACTCCATTTCTTTTTATTTGTCGTTCCTCTCGAGATGTTAAACGTATTCAATTTTGATCAACCACAAAATAATTATTATTATAATACAAGTATCATTAAATAGATCATTTAATCCATTTTCATAATACACATTCTTCATTTTTTATTCTTTTTTGAACGAGAACATGGTTTGCTAACCACTCAGGATAATACACTTCTTTAATAAATTCCGCAGCAGCCAGGAGCTATTTTATTTCTACCATAATAGCCTCCTTGTCTGGCGTGAATCGTCGAAGTTTCTGCTTAATCGGTTTGGCGGTCGGTGAGACATTCAAGGAGTGCTCGATCTTCTCCCGTGGTATCCCCGCCATGTCTGCAGGTTTTCAAGCAAAAACGTCGGCGTTGGCACATAGGAAGAAGACAAGTGCGCTTTCCTATTTGGGGTCGAGGTGAGCCCCAATTTTCACGGTCTTGGAGGGGTCGTCGAGGCCGAGGTCCACCTCCTTGGTTTCCTTGGACTTGGCGGAGGCACGTAGAGGCTCCAGTGCTGGGATCTCTAGGTCATCGGCGGGCGCCGTCTTGGCGTCGGTGACCACGCTAGCCATCTGGATGGAGAGGTCGGTGGATTCGGTGAGGGTGAGACTTTCTGTCTCGCAGGCGTAGGCGATGGAGAGATTGGCCCGCGGGGCCAGGACTCCTGCAGGCGAAGGCATGTTGAGCAACAGATAGGCGTAGTGCGGTACGGCCATGAACTTGGCCAGAGCTGACCGACCAAGTTTGGTGTGGTAGGCGGTGTTGAAGTCGGCGACATAGAAGTTGATGTGATCGACGCGGTAGTTGCTAGCCGTGCCGAACTGTACTAGGAGGGTGATCTCTCTAAGCGGTTTGGATGCCCTGCCAGGTACCACACCCTAGAAGGAGGAGTCGGAGGGTGTGAGATCTCCTATCCCAAGCCCCAGCTCCTTTAGGGCTCCGGCGAAGAGGAGGTTCAGCGCTCCCACCGTCGACGAACACTTTTCTAAAAAACACTTTCTGGACGGTTGCATCGAGGATGAGGGGGAAACGCCCTATGTAAGGGATGTCCGCCCACTGGTCGGCCCTACTGAAGGTGATGGGGACCTCGGACCAGGGGCGATAGCTGGGGTTGGCGATGGCGTCTTCCATGTTGACGGCGAGCACCCGGCGGGCGGTGAGCTTCCGATCTCTTCTATTCTCGGCGGCGGCGAGGCCCTCGAAGATAGTGGCGACCACTTTGTTGTGATCCTAGAAGGCGTTGTTGTTGCCCCCAGGTGGTCGGCGGCCTTCGACTCCGTCGTTGTTGTCGTCGTCCGGCTTTTTAGCCTAGAACTACTTAGTCAAGCCGAGACAGTCCTTCATCTTATGTTTGTTGTTTTTGTGGAGAGGGCGCGTGCATTCTAGATCTTCTTGTACTGCTCATCATGGTTGCGCTTGGCACGAGGTTCGTCAACAGCGGCGACGATGTGGTCGATATTGACCAGATTTGGATCCTTCTGGCTGATCATGACCACTGTCCCGATGGTGACTGCGGTTGTCGTAGCGGCGGTCGCTGTGGCGTCGGTCGTCGTGTCGCTCATCGCTGCGGCGAGTTGGGCGATGAGTGTCCGCATCCTCGTTGAAGCGCACTTCGGCCTCTTCGACGTCGGCGTACTGATCGACGATTGTTATCATCTCGCCGATCCCCTTAGGCGGCTTGCGATTGAACTTGGAGCGGAGGTCCGGAGGTCGCGGTGATGGAGTCCTCGGACAAAAGTGGTGATGACCTTTGCTTCCGTGATGTTGGGAATAGAATTCCTCATCTCGGAAGAGCGTTATGATGTAGCTACGGAGGAGCTCGGACGGCTTCTGGTAGATGTGGTTCAGATCGTGCTTGGTGCTCAGCCGAGTACACGTGGCCATGTAGTTGTCGGTGAAGACTTTTTTCAGCTCTTCCCAAGATCCGATGGAGTCTGGGGCGAGGCTTGTGAATCAGTTCACCGCAGTTGGTGTGAGCATGACAGGAAGATAGTTCGCCATGATGCTGGTATCTCCCCTGGTGGCGCGCACAGCAGTGGCATAAGCTTGTAGCCACTATGTGGGGTTCATCCGTCCTTTGTAGGGCTCGACCCTAGTGATTTTGAAACCTCAGGGCCACTGGAGTGTCTGTAGTGCCCTTGTGAATGCTCGGGGCCCTTCAGGATCATCGCCGTCGTGATCTGCGGCGTTGTCGACGTTGAGTGGCTGGAGGGCTAAGTCCGGGTTACCGAACTCTTTCTCATACTCTTAACGGCGGCGTACTTCTTCATGGTGAGAAAATGGCGCTCGTCGATACATCATCGCGCATCTCGAAGATTGTTGAGGTGTGCTCGGATGTCTGGTCGACTTCCTAGTCACATTGGCGAGGGTGGTCGACGCGGTTGCCCCTGCTCCCCCCTAGAGAGGTTGTCCACCATCGCAGTGCTGGTCGGCGAAACGACTTTGGCTGGGGCTGATCGGCGAATCGAGCTCGTCGAGTAGGAAGGTCTCTGATCCTGTTGGATCTCGTTGACCTGGCAATGCGCCGCTTTAAGTATGGCGGCGACCTTGGCAGCCTCCGGTGTCTGCGGGAGCCGGACGAGCTCGTTGGTGGCCACGACCAAGTTGGCGCTTGCGGCAGACGATAATCCACGTCCTACAGATATGCTCCTGCCTAGTAATTTAAAGCCTCCCGTGCAGTCCCCTTTCAATTCACGAAACGCGTAATAATACAATAATAAATAATATATAAATGCTCGTAAATAATATAGCATAGTAAAAAGGAAACCAAAGGTCTCTGATCCTGGTGGATCTTGTTGACCTGGCAGTGCGCCGCTTTAAGCATGGCGGCGACCTTGGCAGCCTCCGGTGTCTGCGGGAGCCGGGCGAGCTCGTTGGTGGCCATGACCAAGTTGGCGCTTGCGGCAGACGATAATCCAGGTCCTACAGATATGCTCCTGCCTAGTAATTTAAAGCCTCCCGTGCAGTCCCCTTTCAATTCACGAAACGCGTAATAATACAATAATAAATAATATATAAATGCTCGTAAATAATATAGCACAGTAAAAAGGAAACCAAACGGTGAAATAATAAAGTAGGGTCTTGTTTAGAAATTTTTTGGGAATTGGAAACGGTATTTGACAAACTTTATCGATCACCTCAAAAATTAGTCTCGTGATTTACAGGCTAAACCCTCTCTATACATCCACTCTCAATCTAAATAAGGCCTAGGAGTAGAAATGGGAATTGGAAACGGAAGGCAATGAACACCTTCCAAACAGGCAGGCGGCCCTCTCCCTCCACTCTCCTCCGTCCGGCTTCTATAAAAGCAGCCCTTCGTCTCCGGTCCATCAACCCATGAACAGCAAAGGGCGAATAGTCTAGTCCAGTTCCCTCCCCCAGATTCCCCTTTTCATAGCTCTCCTTCTCGTCGTCTTTCTATTCCGGTTCTGCTGTTTTTCTATTTCTATGTTCAATATTTCTGCTATTGTTATTTGCTTATCTATTCTATCCATTAGTTTATGGTGTTCTGCAGATAGATCTCATGGTTGGTTTTGCATCTTTCTTGCGTTTCTTGGGCCATATTTGCCTGCTGCTTGGATTTGAAGCGGAGCTCCTATCATTCCAATGAAGGGCCCTTCTGAAGGGTGGTTCCGCTGCTCGTTCATGGTCCCCACTATCCTATCTCATCATGTATGTGTGTATGTATTCGAGAGGGAGAGGAGATTCATATGGTTGTCGTCTTTGAGATAGGCTTGTGGTTTGCATGACCGAGGAGCTGCACCGTCCCCTTGCTGGCCGCTCTTTGGATTGATGGGAGCGCTGCATCCTGATCCATCCCCATGCTTGCTTTGCTTGTTGGCTGTTGCATCCTACCCCCATGTTTGAGACCTGAGTGAGATCTGAGGCTCATGGCTATGTAGCTATGGATTTTTTTCTCTCTCCTAGCTGCTGTTTCTCCAAGATTCAGTTGGCCTGCCGTGCTTATCCGTGCTGGAGCTCGAAGAAGCAGGTTGGTGGTGTGGTATCGGTACCCCGTACCTGCGTCGCTTTATTCCTATCTTTGCTGGTGAGGTGTTATGTCAGTACAGTAGTTTATGTCACCCTCGTTTATTTTGTTCTTCTGTATCCTTCGGTTTCCTATTCGTACCGGCGGCGCGTGCATTTGCGGTGGCCGGCGCTCCTGGATCTTGAACGCAGCTGCACGGCCAGCTTCCCCTCTCCATGCCATGGCCCCACTTCGTCAACCCCCCGCACCTGGCAGATTCGCATCTCGCTGGCTGAGCGCTCTGCTCATCTGCGCTCCGGTGATCTCGCTCGGCGGCGTGCCGGCGTCGCCAGGTCCGGTTTCATCGCATGTCGCCGCTGCTTCCGTGTTCATCTGTGTATCTTCTGACCGACATGGTGGTTTGCATTCGTTGGTGCAGCGCAAGGCTTGCTGCTGCTGCAAGGTTGGGGATGCAAGGACGTCGTTGGTCTAGCAGTGGAAGCGCCGAGCTTGTGTTGTTTGAAATTTGGATCTGCGGTGTTATGCTTAAGCGAGAGGATTTCTGTAAGCAATGCGCTGTAATGAAAACTGAGATTCTCTGTATGAAATGAAATATGAGAGCCTGTGATGTACTTACCACTTGGGATACTGTATTGTGAGTTGTGGATGAGCATATCGTGTTCCTGCCCTTTTTTTTGCGAAAATTAGGCGTTTTTGTCTTAACTTTCAGTCTACATCCGATGCCTACGTACATCGTATGTGCATGGCCCCGTTCATGGCTGCCTGAAATGGGCTGGAAAATAAGTTAATCCCTGAAATATTGTGAGAGAAAAATATAATTTCAACTAAAAAAATATAAGAAGTAAACCGAACGGGCCTAAATATTAGATAAAACCGAACGGGCCTAAGGCTTAGATAAAAATATCAATGAGCGTTTTATAAGTTCTATTCCAAAATATGGAACGTTTTGTTTTTGTCAACATTTTCACTATATATTTAGGCGGTGGATATCTAAAAAAAAAGCAAAAGCTATATATATAGTTAAGTTTGGGTGTCCTATAATTTGAAATTTTGGAATTACTAAATTAAATAGTTATATGGTGAACTGATAGCTGGTTACTTTTAAGGCATTGTTTGATATACGTATCTATTTAACTTGCGTATGTATTTAACTTAGAAGTAGATTGGAGTAGAATTAAATTATGTTTCATTCCATTTCACGAGTCTATTTCACCATACATGCATATTGAAGTAAATACATACCTAAGGTAGAGTACGTGACTAGGGTAGTAGAATGTACTTTCTCCGGTGCATAACAAATATCGTTTTAAGTTTAGTATGGGGATTAAGGAAAAAAAAAAAAACAGGGTTAGAAATCTGTCTCATAAATAAATGTCCTTTTTAAGCTTTAGTATGGGGGTAAGGAAAAATAAGAAAATTTATGAATTATAAGCATTAATTTAACTACCAACTTAGGACTATCAAATAGACTTGACACAATATCAATGAGAGAAGATTAAAGTTTCATAAGAACTTGTCCGTACTATTTCGAACATTACCACCAGTTTGATGATTGTATGCCCAAATCTTGAGCCAAACGGCCTTTGAACTTATGATGAGGCTGAGAGACCCGGCCTGTGGCTCCGCATTACTAGAGGTGGGGGACGGGGTTTTGGGCCCTCTACGGCCTACTTTGGCAGCCATAGGGTAATTAACCTGGCAAGTAATTGGAGGGGAGAGATTTTTTTGACAGTAGAAACCCTGTCCAACCCAGGGGAGATATCCACGCCATGTGGGAGTTTCCCTGTCGCCCTTTGGCAGGAGGTTGGCCGTACTCCAGAGTGCCTTTGCGTTGATGTTATCATTCACAGATTGATGTCAGCTTTGCAACAGGTTTGCATTGATGTCTTAGAAAATCTAGAAAAAACAGAATTTTATGAATAATACGAGGAATCCACCACATATCAATGTCAACCACAATATTTTCATAAAAAATAATGCATGGAAAATCATAAGACCAAAATAATATAAATAATTGAATACCATGAGAAGCCCACACCAAGAATATGGAATGATAATTTTTTTGACATAGTTCAATACATAGAAAATTTAATTCAAGTGGCAAATCCAACCTAGCTAATCCATTCGTCACCAAATCACTGATCAAATCCATCCCGATATCCAAGACATATAATAAAAAAATTATGGTTCAACTCCTTTCATAAGCAGTGTTTGAGAGAAAAAAAAAGAACTCCTTTGCATAAGCTTCTCACATAGGCACTGTAGCTAGTAAAAACAATTTTCTTCTCAAATCATGCATTTGCTTCCACACCAAGAACCCTGCAGGTAAACAAGGAAAAACATTAGTAGCTACAGACATACCTAAAGTAAAATAATCTAGTGCTGCTAGGATACATCAACTTGAACCAAGGGTAACATGTGGCATGCCACAACAAGAAAATTACAAATGTGGAAAAGTTGTTAAGTTTTGGTGCAGCTACAGGTTAGTCATCTAAGCTCCACAAGACCAGTCACAAAATGCAGAAACAAATTCAATCAGACCTACATAGAATAGGGCTGACAACAAAAATGACAGCCAAATTATACATTTTAAAGCCAAAGGAATATGACCTATTATGCTTAACAACGCCAGACACAGATGCAACACAAATCAATCTGATTCTAGAGTATATGCCTGCAACACAAATCAATCTGATTCTAGAGTACTTGTCATCCACTGAACTCAAACAACAACCCATTTTCATAATTGAGAAGGGCAGATTCAAATAATATACCTGCATACAATGACTGCAGCTGTGTTTTTCTTCTCAATTCAAACATTGCCTCCACCAACATTGCCTCCACTAATAGCACTGCAAGTAAACACAAGGAAAAGCATTAGCAGCTAAGATATACCAAAGTAAACTAATCCAGTGGCACCTAAGCATTACCTATTCAGCTGTTTGAGCCAAATCAAGCGAACATTTTTGTTTTTCATTTTCATGAATACCTCCCTATCTATCTCAGATTTGAAGATACTCATAGCATACGCCTTCTCCACATTAGTAAGTTCCATTGCATCCACTTCATCGAGACACTTATGGATTGAAAGTTCTTCATCTTGTTTCTTCTTTTCATTGAGAGCTTCCATGGTTTTGCTTGTTTGCATCTTATACTGCACAAAATCCTCAATAGCAGAACCAATATGACTTTGCTTATGCTTTCTCCCACCCCTCGCTCCTTGCACAGAATCTTGATTGGAAGGTGCAGATTGAGCTTCATTGCTTGCACTTGAGACGTCTAGCCCATCAAAAGTAGTAAATAGACTTGTGCTATCAGAGACTGCAACAGGAGCAACTGGAGCAGCGGGAGCAGCTGGAGCAGCAATAGGAACAAGAGGAGCAGGTTGCAAGTGCTCAGTTGACGTGAAGTTTAGATCTCCTGTAGCAACACTTCCTATGCAAAAAATAGTGCACAATCATACTTCAAGTGCAGGCATACTATAACTTAGACTGAAAGCGCTGCACAGTCATACTATCAAGTTAGATGGTGCTTTACTCTCAAGTAGAACAATAAAGCTACATAACCTTAGAGAGAAGTTTCAAATAACATACCAGCATACAACGACGTACATTCTTCATATAAAGGAAACGGCTTCTTCTGGAACCTAGCCATTTTTCCATTATCCTATTTAATACCAAGACAACAACATAGTTAGTTCTTACAGCCAGAATATGGTCGCAATTTTTTGGTTCAGTGAAAAATTCTTACACTGATCAGTTTCTTCCATTTTCCGGTTCCGCAATGACCATGGCCAATGAGTCATTCCAACCAACACCACTTTCCTATCTCGCTACATGTATCGCCTTCCAACTGCCCTTTAACTCCTTTTCCTTCTCTTGTAGCTGTTGCTTTGTGAAGTGTGCAAAAGGAAACATCTGGTTTGAACTTTTCTGAGATACTTCTCCAACCATCTCCAGTCCATCCATTCTGACCCCTGAACATTGGGATGTTCATGTGGTCTCTCATAGTGTCAACAAGCCCTTTCTCATATCTCTAGTTCCATGTAGCCCTTTCCTTCGACATTGCTTCAAGAAATAATTCAAGATTGTGAGAATACAGGATAGGGTGTATGTGTTCCAAAGCATGATAGAAGATAACATAAATATTTTTTGAGCATGATAACACAAATATTTTTTGAGCATGATAACACAAATATTGTAAGGAAGTCAAATCTAATTTTACAAGGTGAAAGTAGCACAACATTTAGGCCTCATCATCAAGACAAAGTATTACAGAAATACTTTGTTATTATAGAAATACATAACCCATAACTCATAAATCAGAAACAAAGTATTACAGAAATACATGACTCATAAAGAGATACAAAGTATTATTAAATTACATTCCAAACACTACTATCCTACACATTGTAGGCAGCCCACATCTGATGGGCTATTTGGTCTCGTAGGGTATTTCCATCGTTTGATTCCATCTCACTTGGGTAGTTAGTGTCTCCCTCTGGCATGTTGACATAATTTGATGGGTTGATATTATCAGGTAGGATGTCTAGCCACTCTTCACTCCCATTCAACCCTCTAATGATATTGTGAAACACAGCAGCAGCAGCTGGAATCTTAACTTGACATTCAATTGGGTAATTTGTCCCCACTTTCAGAATTGGAAACCGCTTTTTGAGAACCCCAAAGGCTCTCTTAATGTGGTTTCGAAGAATCACATGCCGATGATTGAACAATTCCTTGTAGTTGGCATATGCATTTCCCCTCTGGCCTCGTCTCCTGAACTCATCGAGGTGATACTTAACTCCTCGGTAGGGAGTAAGGAATGATGGTGTGTTTGCATATCCACCGTCTACAAGATAGAATTTGCCTGTCGGCATAGTAAATCCCTTGCCAAGAGCAGACCACAACACTCCTGCATCAGATGCGGATCCTTCCCAACCAGATGAGACGAAAGTGAACTTTAGGTCGAAGTCACAGGCAAACATTACATTCTGTGATAGTGTCCCTTTCCTATTTCTATATGGACTGGCATTGTCTTGTCCAATTGTGATAGGGACGTGCGTACCATCAAAAGCACCGATGCAGTTCTGCAGGTAAGAAAAATTACTAAAGTTTTGGATTGTATTTAGGAATGGTATTAAGGAAAGTGTACTGTATGTATGAACAAACCTGAAGGAATGGTATAAACCTGGGGTCACATGTAATCTTCACGTGTGTGTGGCTTGGATTTGGAAGTCTGATGAATTTTTGGGTTAATGTTGGAATGATATTGAAGACCTCATTTATTTTCCTATGCACTGTCTCACCACTATGTTGAAACTTCTTCTTTAGCCTATCTGTGCTTGCATTATGAGAGAGCATGAACATAAAAAGACAAAGTCGCTCCTCAATCTTCATACCACGTGTGTCACGTAGCAAGTTCTCAGCCCTGAGAAAGTTTGCTATAGTTCTAAATATTTTAGCCTCCATCCTAAATTCTTCCTTGCACCAATTCTCGTGTCCTTCGAGGATCTCTTTAACCTTTTTAGCACCAGGAAGAGAAGAGGTATGCTCAGGTGCTTTCTCTTCGTCGAGAAAGGGCATTACAACAGGGAGAAGAACAAAGAATAGCTCCTCATCTTCTTCTTCCTCTTCCAACAAAAAATTCCTAGCAAGCTCCTCCCAAGAAGCCATCTAGTGTTACATATATGAAATTATATTATTACATTTACATGTATAAACCAGTAGAGAAAACAAGTATTAAAAGTCTAAAGAAGTCAGAAGTACCTAATCATTTTTATAACATTCTACGGCAGCACCTAATCATATTTATAGCATTCTACAGTAGCACCTAATCATTGAGGCAACACCTACTCATCCAGGCATGTATGCATTATTTTTTTAGAATAGAAGGACTAACAAGAAAAACAACAGCCAAATTGAGACATATTTTTGTATCTATATATATATGCCTGCCACACAAATCAATCTGATTCACAAATTTAGACATAGTTTTATATCTATATATATGCCTACCACACAAATCAATCCAATTCTAGAGTATTGGTTATCCAATAAACTCAAACAATAGGCCCTTTTCAGAACTGTCCCTACACAAGATGGAAAAAATTATTGCTTCCTCTAAAAAAGAAAAATTATTGCTTCCTCTAAAAAAAGGAAATTATTGTTGGACAGCCAATCAACATTATTTGGGAGAACGAGGACCAATCATTCAAAGTTCAGCCTTAATTTGTTTAGTAAAAGCTTATACTTTTCATAGCTATAATTAAACACTCCAATGGTGGTAAAGCAATGCGCAAATCAGGTGCATTAACAATTTCCATGCGCAAATCAGGAACTGAAGTCATAGTCGGACCTCAGCAACCTCCACAAAATGTGTAAATTCAGTGTTGCTGGATTGTCTAAAGATACCAATCTATTAAATTGCAATTATTATGTATAGTTAGTTGTCAGCTCAAGAGCATCACTTGGCCTCTGCATCATATTACTGAAGCTAGTAGCAACAAGTGCATTCATGAACCAGTAAACTGGATCTACCAGAACCAGTTAGTTCTAGAAACAAGAAATCCAAGAAGCAAGACAAACACACTACCGAACCAAATAAACTCGAGAATCAATAATCTCATCAAAACCTAGATCGACTATATTTGGGCACCTGTGAATCAACAATTTAGTCAACCCTAGATCAACCGGATCGAAGCAAGCAAAGTGGTTCAACCATGAAACAAGCACATCACAGATGAGGACAACAATCCGAGTGGGTGCATACCAGATCGAGACTGCCTTCATTCAGAGGGAAGACAAATCCGAGAAGAATTGGAGTGAATCTTGGAGCCCACCTTTCAGTTGCTGCAGCGGTCACGTCTCACTCGCGAGGGGACGAAGCCAATGTGGAGGCATGGGATGATGATAGTTTAGAAGGGGACGGTGGCTGGGACGGTGACGGGGATGGAAGAGGAGAGTCGAGGTGAGGGCAGAGGGGCGGCGGAGGAGGAGAGTCGAGGAGAGTAGCGAGAAAAAGAGGAGAGACGAGTCGAGTCGGCGGGGAATGCCGCCCAATGTGACAAGGCCAGACAGGTTTCCTCGTCAAAATCCAGCTCCTACGGGGCGAAGACCCCTAATTCGCGTGCTTCCAAACAAGTCAGAGTGCAGGTGCGTGGAAATTTTCCACGGGGACTTCCTCCACGGGGAAACAACCGGGAACCCTCCGGGATCCCCTGCTGCCAAAGTAGGCCTACAAATCTTTTTGCATTTTAGTGAGCACACGAAGGGCCGAAGGGGTATGGTCAACACTGTAGGTTTCTTTTTGAAACATTGCTGTAGACAATTTGGAGCTTTTGTTTCGCTGCCTGTCCACTGTCGTCTGTCGTGACACAAAAAGTCAAACTTTTGAAAGACCAGAGTCCACTCCATTTCTTTTTATTTGTCATTCCTCTTGAGATGTTAAACGTATTCAATTTTGATCAACCATGAAATAATAATTATTATAATACAAGTATCATTAGATAGATCATTTAATCCATTTTCATAATACATGAGTCCACTGCTCTATTAAATCTTCCACCACCCTTATAACATGAGGGTATTACCTGTGTACCATTAAAAAAGGGGACAATTGTCTGTTTGACATCCAAAGTGATGGTCCTTTGCTAGCGGACACCCACTTTAGAGCATTTTGTCAGAAGACACTCTGGTTCGGTGAAATTAGGCCACAGGACACCACGGACTGGTTGCAGCCGGTTGAGGAGAGAGAACAGTGGTGAAATGACATTCTTGCCCACCATGAGGCTGACACATGGGCCTGGTCAGCTGGCGGGTGGACCAGCACTATGCCCGTGCACCCACGCACTGATCGGTGGACTAGTTCTCTCTGTCTCTGGGGTCTACGTGGACTGAAGCCACAGAAGAAAGGGAAGAGAGAGTTGAGTCCATGACAGGTGAACCTATGGGCGAGGTGGCTTGCTCCTATTGGTTGCCTCGACATGGTCTTGTGCCTAGGCAGATGGCCTTGGATGCTGCAGCCTCAGTCTTCCTGTCCGTCCTCCCCATTCGCCTGGTCACGAGAGAGACAGAGGCAGAGCGGAGCACAGGGGCGCTGGGCAGCGATGGGATTTGGCCCTGGTGGCATGGCTTGTGGGGAGGTAAGGCAAGGCGAGAAGAGCAAGGGTGGAACGGCTCGGCGGCAGAGAGCTTTGAGCTTCGGCAACCATGGCCTCAGCTCGAGGTGCTCTGGCGGCAGCGGGGCACGGCGCTCCCATGCTTGGCCTCGGTAGCGACCATGACTGGCCTTTTATAGCCAGAGAAGGCCAGCGCTCCCATGCTCCTTGTGCCTGGGCGCAACAGTGGCGACGTGGAGCCTACGTGGCGGATGTGGCGTGGGCATGTGCGTGCTCTGCTATGGCCTGGGCCAAGCGGAGGAGGCACTTGGGCTGGGCCTAATGGTGGAGAGGGAGGCGTACACCTCATGCCTCGAAGTGCGTCCATGCACCGCCGTGTGCGGTCCATGTCCCCGCTCCGCAGCGCGTCGCCGTGGCTTAAGCTGATCAATGTGCTCGTCCTAGCGCCGGATCTCGGCCCTGGCCCCGCCACCGACGTGACCAGGGGGACGCACGGGGAGGCCGCGAATCCAGTCACCGCCTCATCCCGCTCATCCTTGTCCTCCTCCACGTCGTTGTCCTCCTCATCAGCCACATCGTCGTCGGTGCGAGGGTCCTGGCGGTGGGTGTTCATCAGGGTCAGGGACATGCTCCTCCACCGTAGAGGCAAGAATATCATTTCACCGCTGTTCTCTCTCCTCAACCGGCTGCAACTAGTCCACGGTGTCCTGTGGCCTAATTTCATCGAACCAGAGTATCTTCTAGCAAAATGCTCCAAAGTGGGTGTCCGCCAGCAAAGGACCATCACTTTAGATGTCCAACAGACAATTCTCCCAAAAAAAGATGGCCCATTTCTACAGGCCACAAAAAAGTTCGGTTGCACCCTAGTACCATGCACGTAAGTTTTTTTCCTCCCAAGACATTCCGTCTACCTTCCGTCTAGTTTTTACCGTTTGCCAGCCCTGACATGCAGGCCCCACCAGTGAAAAAAAATCCAAAATGCCCTTCTCTCATAACCCCATCCTCTACTTCTTTCTCTCTTCTGGGTGGAGCCAATCTGTCAGCGACTCCAACACCTTCTTCCTCTGATCGGCCGTGCCAAGCTAGAAACAGAGAGGGGAGGGCGGCTACCACCAGCCAGGCCACACGGGCCCATGGGGCCCATGGTGGGGACGACGGCCAGTGTGGCTTGCCTGCTCATGACCATGGGCGGCGGCCATGGCCGGGACCAGGGCTAGCCTGGATTCAGACCTGGTTTGCACCCGTGCGGTGGTAGTGATGAACAGGCATGGCGGGCTGGGGCGCACGCGACCAAGGTGGTCAGAGCTCGCGGGGCGAGGCATGCAGGGGCACACGCGGCTTGGGGAGCACGCGGTCATGCGGCCATGGTAGGTAGGGGCGCACACGGCCGTGCGGCCATGTTGGCCGGAGCTCACGGGGCCATGGCGGGCAGGGGCGTAGGCTCCAGCATCTATGCCTCCCTTGGTGCGCTCGCCGGCAGGAGCATGCCATCCGGACGTACGAGGAGGAGGCCAGGCTGCTCGTCGTCACCCGTCCAAGAGCGGGGCTATCAAGGCCGCTAGGGTCAGGGACGAAGGGCACTCGCGCATGGCGGACGCGTCGAAGCTGGTGACGCTGACCCATGCTGCCGCCACACCTAGATGCGCCGGTCCTGCTGCGCCATGCACGGAGGACCGCCGCCGTCTCCCCCGACCACGCGGCCTCCTCTCCGACGTGTAGTGCGGCGGCGGCGTGGATGAGGCACATAGAGTCACAGTCTCATGGATCCGTGCTGCCCAGTTGATTGGATAGGGAGAGAGAAAAAATAAAAAAATGAGGAAGGAAAGAAAAGGAGAATATAAATCCACGATGGCATTTTAGACATTTTGCACCGTTTGATACCATTACTAGTGAAAGTGGACAGAATGGTTTGGGAGGCAAAAAAAAGCTTACATGCATGATACCAGGGTGCGCTCAAACTTTTTAGTGGCCTATAAAAAAGGCCATCTTTTTTAATGGTACACTGGTAAAACTCTCTTATAACAGTTATTGGATGAGTTCTCCACTATGTTTGAGAAGTCGGATATGCTTCCACCTTGTCATGACACATGATTCCTTTGATTCCTTGTGTGACTCAGGTTAGTGTTCGCCCCTATCATTATCCTCTAGCGATCAAGGACAATATTAAATGCCAGATTCATGAAACTCAAGTTTGGAATTATTCGACCAAGTTCTTACTCTTTATTGTTCAACTCCTCTTTATTTGTTCCACTGGCGAGGAAAAAGGACTCTGCCTATGCTTTTGTGTTGATTTTCAACACTTGAATGCTATTATTAGTTATTACAATCAAGATCAGACACCCAAATGCCCATTATTAAAGATTGTTTTGGATGAGTTAGCTCACGCCCAATGGTTCTCTAGTTTGCATCTTATGGTGGGCCACCATCAAATTTTGTTACATCCAAGAGAGGAATTCGCACAACATTCCAAATGGTCAAGTTTCATGTGATGGCATTTGGTTTAATGGACGCTAACCACCTTTAAGAAAAGGCAATGAATACAACTCTAGTATCATTGTTGAGGAAATATGTACTGGTGTTTTCTATGACATTCTTGAACACAAAAGACATTTAAGGAGCATTGCATTCCATTCCAAATTATTTTTTGGTTAAATACCATAATTTGTCTTACCAAAAACCATGTGGTCCAGTGTCGGGAAAATAGAGCATCCGATTTCGGTTGACTCCAGGGATTCACACCCAATCAAATCAAAGAATTTAAATTGTAGCGAAGAGCCTAGCCAAATACTCTCACCATCCCAAAAGAATGCAATTCTAGAATAATATCATGTTTTAGTATATCAAATTTGACCAATTATAGATAAAAAAATATACACATATATAATATAAAATAAATATCATTAGATTAATTACAAATGTATTTTCATAATAAATTAATTTGGAGCCATGAATGTAAATATTATTTACTATAAACTTGGTCTAACGTGAAACACTCAAAGTGGCACGCAACTCATAGTTGCATTCTTTTAGGGACAGAGCTAGTACTAGAATTTTACCACTCAAGATTACGAAGAGAGGAAATGGACAATTTACTGAGGACCAACCAAATTGGATGCTACAATATAACTAGGAATTGGATTGGATGGAATTTGGAAGACACATAAGACCATCTTCAAGAGACTCTCCATATCCTTTATAAATATTAGGAATAGAGATTTTGGTGAAAAACTACTGTCGGTGCAGAAAGTGACCAAGACGTAAATATTTGTAGTTTTGCCGTACGTTGTGATCGGAGGTGGCCTAACACTAAATGACACAGGGTTTATACTAGTTCAGGCAATGTGCCCTACGTCCAGTTTGTGTTGGTCGGTGACTTTATTCCTGAGCCCAGGTGCTTGAAGTTTACAGTGGGGTTACAAACGAGAAGGAGAAAGATGGGGGGTACAAGAGGTCCGGTCGGACTCTGGTCAGAGGGGCCAAGAGTGACAGGAGCTCTGCTATGTGCTAAGTGAACTTGACTGATCTGAATGAATCTGCCTATGTTGGAGAGAGTTCATCCCCTTTTATAGATGAAGGGGATGGCCTTACAAGTGAGAGGGAGAGAGTACGTATGCTACTAAGTCTTGCTGCCCACGCCGACAGGTACAGGATGATGGTCGGTGCCCACAATACTGTTGAATGTCAGATGCACGTGGGAGGTTGCGTTGTCTTCTTCTGGTATGGCAGATGTCGGTGCCTGCCATACTGTTGATACCTAGAGGCATGTGAGGGGTTTTACCATGTTCGCCTGGTATAATAAAAGTCGGTGCCCACAACATTGTTGATGCCCTAGAGGCACGTGGGGGGGAGCCTTATCGTATTCGTCTAGTATGGGAGTTGATGGCGCCCACAACACTGTAGGGGAAAATATCGGCGCCCACAACACTACTTCGGTTCTACATGTCCAGGGGAGAGGATCTTCGTCGCCACTGCTACATGTCTAGGGCAAAGGTGGGACCTCGACAGCGAGGAATGTACGGTGACAGGAGGGGCAGATGAGGCGGTATTCTGCATACTTGCGCTCGAACTTGTGGAAGAGGCGGCATCCGGCGTAGGCAGTCCAAAAGGTCCCGAGCAGCAGGGCGGTGAGTGCATCATAGGCCTTGATGGCGTGACAGAGCGCCTCCTCGGCGACGTTGGCGGAGGAGGGGTAGTCGATGGCATAGTCGGGGCCGACGCGGAGGGCCTTGATGAGCAACTTGAAGTGGCGGTGGAGCTCAGAGGCGGAGAGCAATGAGGCATTGGGGTCATTGGGCTCGGGCAGTAGGAGCACGGCGTGGTGGGAGGAGGCTTCGGTGAGGAGCATGTTGGCGGCAGTGAACACCACCGAGGCATGCAAGCAGGATGGTACAGGCGAGAGGCGTGGAGGGCGTGCCTATGAGCTGCGCAGAGCTAGCCCCCGGAGAGCTCTGACTCGGCCAGTGCCATGACGTGCAGCATGCTTGAGAGGCCGGCTGGGAGGTGGCTGTGGCCGACTAGGAGGTCGCTACGACCGGCTTGGTGGAGGGTGCGATAGCGGGGAGGAGGCACTGGCTGGCTAGAAAGTGCCTTCGGCCACCTAGGATGTGGCCACGACCAGCAGGGAGGAGACGACGACGATGGGATACACGCGAGTGAGGAAGGGTTTTGCGCGACATAGCCAAGCCGCGGGAAAAAAGTGCCAACAAAAAAAGGTGTGGCACAAAAATTTTATTTTTTGGAAGTTTTTTTTCAAAAGGCGACAAAAGGTATTGTCGATTTTTTTAGATGGAAAAGGAGAAAAAAGCAATTTTACAGGATTAAGTTCGAGCCATTGCTCGCCACATTGACCTGTAGGTCAACCACCGTACTATACTCTATACACCACTCGACAACATAAAGATACACCCCTGAAAAACAAAAAAACACGGCAGAATAGCCATTTTGGTCCCTCAAATATTACTTACGGCTCAGTTTTATCCCTGAACTTTCAAAACAGCCGTTTTAGTCCTCAAACTCTACTTTTACGCTAAATTTCATCCTAGGACTACGAATATGATCATTTTAGTCCTCAAACTTTGTATTTGGGTCTCAATTTCATTTATAACAATGGGTACTTAGATGTCCGCCCGAAAAAAAAGAAGAAAAGATGAATAAGATAGCCCATGTTTTCTTACAAAATTATTTTTAAGTTTGAAAAGAGAGATATGTTTTTAAAGAGCATAGTAGAATTAGGTTAGCCACCAAATATATTCGCCATACATCCACACACATGCACATCTTGATTTGATTGTATGACTCAACTCTCTTTGAATCCGAGGTTTAACTTTACAATATATGTATTGCAAGTATGCTCTTTCATGCTTTTTCCACTCCTATAAGCTCTATATAAGCTTTAGTTGTAGAAAGAGAAAGGCATAACATCACTTTTGCCTTGATGAGGATCCACAAATATCACATATATTGTGAGACTTGAGCGTGTCATACAAAGGAAGCTCTGAGTTTTATTTTAAAAATCTATAAAAAAAACTTTGAAATAATGGTTAAGCAAAGAACTTAAGACATAGTGCTTGACTTGATCGTTCTGTCTTTCAATTGCTCAAGACCCAAATGAAGGCTGAGAAGCCCCATGGTTGAAGGTAATATGGGTAAGTTTGAAAGTCAGATCGGTTTATTCCAATTCAAAGGAGAATTCTTATTTGAACGCTTGTCTACTCTTAAGGAGTGAAAGCATCGACACAACTCCTAATCCATTTACTAAATTTAGCTTTGCTATTGGACTAGCAAAGGTTAAGCTTGGGGGAGTTTATTGACGGTAGTTAACAATCATTATAAACCATCAATATAACATACATAATGACATAAATATACTCACCAACGAAGGTCTAAGGGTTTAAACTAACAAATTCCACAAGTTTTGGTGAATCTATATTTTTGCAGGGTTTATCAAGAAAATCGTCAAGGTGGACCAAGATGTCAGATTTAATTGCGCTTATCCACAGTGAAACGGATATCAGAAGCTTCCAGAAGACTCGAGAGGACTTCACACCGAAGCGGAGGGCAAGACGCCGCAAGGTGGGGCCGGCCGGCCCCTGGGGCCCACCTGTCAGCCCCCCGTTGTTATGTTGGTTCTCCACCGGCTCCTAGCTTACATCTACGCTGTCCTTTAAGTTGGTTTGATCCAAGGGCTCACGTTGGACGCTCCGGCCTATATATACCAGCCCCTGCCACCCCCCTGAGGCATATATTGCATAATTCATTTGAGAAGATAAAAACCCTAACCATCCTCAGAGCTTCACCATATTTTAGGGCATAGCTAGTTAGACTAGGTCTAGAGGGAGGCAACCAAGCTTCGCTTGGATTCCCGATCGTGTCAAGGGCGTGGTTTGGTATAATCTTTGTACCCCCTCTCATTTGTACCTCTATTATTTTTATATGCTTGTTACAATTGTTATGACAATATTAGTATTCATCTTATTCATGTTCTTCGTTATAATATTCAACGTCTACTTTGATTATATACTTAGTATAGCTAGTTTATCATTATGTTTATGCATAAGTTCGTATAGCGCTCAATCTGAAGTACATGGGGTGGGTGGTCGACATTGTGTAAGCGTGGTGCTTATACGTTGTTTACCTGTGGATACACCCTATATTTTATGTCATATGGTAGATCGCGGATGTGACACTCCCGTTGAGTCCTTTGTAGTCCACTCCCCGAATATAGGGCAAGTAGGGTCCGGTTACGAAGGAAGAACAAGCTATGTTCTTAATCTTCCTTAGTAATATCCCTTATGTGTAGATATAAAGATAACCTTAGCCATGACTACTAGGTGTAATTGCACTAATCAATGTATGCTTTAACTTGTAATTAAGAATGACTTAGAAATTATTCCTCTAATATTCTATCTATGGCAGAACTGCCCGAAATAGCACACCTTCGGAGGCGCTTATCTTCCACTAGACACTAAGCACCCCAAGAGCGAGCTACATCGGGCGGATTCTGTCGGGCACACCCCACGGGAGAGCTGGAACCCACGGCAAGAGAGCAACAAGCCTTCCCTATGCCCATAACCAAGTATGTGCTCGGGATAATAAGTCTGTGACTTGCCTAGAACCCAATGCAATGGCCGGTCCTTAACTGACACAGACAGGAAAAAAGTGTAACCAAGCTATGCCCTATTGGCCGTAGGACACAAGTTCTTACACCCACCAATACCCAAACCATATCCCTGCCTGGTCTCCATTTTTCCTTTCCACCATTTTATCATGAGTGATCTTAATAATCACCTATTGTGAGTAACGACAGGTTACCCACGCTACCAAAATCCTGAGCATAGCAGCTACTCGACCTATACTAGTAGGACTCATAGGTAAGTATATCTATTCATGTAATTTCCATAAAATGTCTGTAACATAAATGCATATCACATATATATATTCCATGATCATTCAAAAAATAGGGGTTATGCACCGGGGCTTGCCTTGGGTAGGCGGGGTGTCAACAAAGTTTGTAACTAATGGCTCTGGGGCTTCCTCCTATATGAGAATCTCCTCCTCATACTCCTCAATGATGTTCTCGTAGTCCTGTTCGTCCACAGGCACGAACTCTACCAACTTGTTATCTACATGCATGAAACGATGATGCAACACTTAATAATACGGCAACAACAATTCTTAAAATAAAATACATCTATCAAGCTACTAAACTAGCTCTACCGACTAAGATGCTACGTTACCTCTCATTCCCACTAAACAGGTATGAATATTTCATGTATTAACTTAGCAACTAAAGGAATCCCTATTCTTAATATCGATTTACTCTATATATGATAAAACAAGGAGTACTAGCTACTCTATTTATCAACCTACTCTAGGGCTACAAAATTTACAGTGAGCGCATAATAATTTAATGAACCTACTATAAAAATTTCATGGCTAAATCTATCACCAGTTTGCCACAAAAACTCCTACAAATATTAAGCTAAATAATACTAAGCTTTCCTAAATAAATTAATGAATATATCATTATCACAGATAATTGTAAACTATCTACACTAACAGATAGATAGCATTTTTGTGAACTTAACAAATTTTGTTTCACTATTTTTGGACACCTACAGAATTTACTATAATTTTACAAAGACCAGCTCAAAACTAAATTGAATAAACATTTACTAATTCCCTAGAAAAATGAAAAACCAGAATCCAACCGCGTGGCGCATCGCGTGAGTGGCTCGGCCCACTCCTGCACAATGCAAGGCGTGACCCACCGACATGGCCCACACGGGCGCGGCCCAGCTATGCGACAATGGCCCGCGATGGGGAGGCCCGCGCGCGCCGGTCAATCATGCAAAAACCCCCTTGACCTACCAATGAATCACCTTGAGACCTGTGATACTGTTCCTACAGTCAGTACCTAAGCAATATAACCCTCGAAATATTCTATCTTCACCGCGGCCAGACCCTCGGCCACCCGTGAGTGCACCGGCGCGGCGGCGCTGGCATAGGGTGGTCACGCCGGCCAACCTAGCCTCTCCCCGCCCAAGCTAGCGAGCCGAACAGCACCTACGAGCCAAGAGCCTACCCTAGCCGACATTACAGGGACAACGGAACTCACGACAATGGTGGCCACGGCGCGCGGCCATGCGCGACGGCGGCACAACCACGCCGGCCACTCTAAGTCACTACAATGAGCAATAGCTAACCCTAAAGCACCACTAGCGTACCCTAGTGGTGGCTATGGTGGAGGTTTGGTTGGGACGGACCGGTTGTGTCTGGCCACGTGCGCATAGCAAGCTCCACGACGGCAGCGGTGGCGCGACCGTTTCTGCGGCGCCGAGAAGGCAGTGACGGTGGAAGTGGGGGTGTGCACGGGATGGAGGGGATCGAGGCAGAACTCATGGTGGAGGCGAATTGGTGAGAGGTGGTGCAGCGGGTAGCTATCCACAGTCGCGGCCGGTTCCGGCCTTAATGCACAGCGGAGGGGGAAACGGCCAATTGAAGCACGACCGGGCTCAATTGAAGGCCAGGGTGACTGGGGCGGTAGTAGGGCTCCAACACTAGCGCCTGGCATGAGTAATTGCTCAGGAAGTGACCACGCGCGGTGAATTTGACTCGGGCGTTGCTCGGTCCCACCTGCTTTCGTCCCAAGCGGCCACAACAGTGCGCATGAGAGACGCTGGGACGAGACGGCACGATGTGTCGCGAAGCCATTTAACACACGAGGACAATACGAGGGGATGGCAGCTCCACTTGCGACGCAGTGCGAGGCCTGCAGTGGTGCTATGTCACCTCGGCGAGACATGGACGCCAGGCAGAGCAACAGCATGTGGGGGTGCTGTGCGCCTGCACGCGCTGTGTGCCCAACGTGATGACACAGCGTAGCAAAACGTGCGCGTGCTGTGGCATGATGGTGAAGGTGCGAGGCAGCACGGTGATGGGATGGTGGTGGTCCATGGCGCGGCGGTGACAACACGAGGCGGGCGTCCAGGTGGCAGCGGACTGGCCAGAGCGACTAGCCCACGACGACAACGGCAAGTACACCGCAGGGTGGAGTGGCCAGGCCAGCGCAGTGGTGCATGTGCATGCGTGCGTGCATGCGTCGGGCGGCCAGCACCTATGCCAATGCCTGTGCGTCCACGCACGGATCTCGGCCCAAAACGCGCTTAACCACATATTCCATTCATAAGAGGGCATATTGAGCTATTAAAACCAGCCCTAAAACCACCCCACTACTTAACCCCATTCTCCTACAAAAATTATCAAACATGGCTTCGTCAAACCCATTTCAAACATGTGAAATCGACTAAGTCTTGATCGGGTTCACATCAAATTCGATTTCCAAGCTATTAAGTATGCTAGCTAGTGAATTCTTTTCTCGACCGTAGGTATTTCATTGCCATCTACAAGCTTTGTACTACAAACTTTATTAAAGTTCTGTATACATGTTCTATAGTGTTTTCGCTTAATAAAAATTGATTTAAAACCCTAGGTGATATAACTTGACTGAAATGTAGCTTTCGTTTTGCGTTTCTGATAATCGTTTCAAGTTACAAAAATTGATTTACATACTATATCACATGCATTAACACATAACCATTGTGCTCATGACATGTTTTAGCAAAAGATTTATAGTGTAACACCGAGGGTGTTACAAATCTAACCCCCTAAAACAAAATCCTGTCCCGAGATTTCATGTGCCTAGTGTGGGAAAATAGATAAGAATTACATTTCAAAGTAGACAACTACCTAGGTGAATCAGAAAGAAGATGGGGGTAATGCTTCAAGATATAGCTCTCTTGTTCCCAAGTGGCTTCATCCTCCGAGTGGTTTTACCACTGAACTTTGTAGAACTTTACCACATTGTTCCTTGTCACTCTTTCTTTTTCATCCAAGATCTTGACAGGATGCTCAATATACATCAAGTCAGGCTGGAGAGGAAGTCCTTCAATTTCCATAGCTTCATCAGGTACTCGCAAACACTTCTTCAACTGAGATACATGGAACACATCATGTACTGTCGATAAAATATCTGGGAGCTAGAGACGATAAGCAACTGGGCCACACTACTCTAAAATCTTATAAGGACCCACATATCGAGGGGCTAGCTTGCCACTGACACCAAACCGATGCACCCCTCTCATAGGAGACACCTTGAGGTACACATAATCCCCAACTGCAAACTGCAAAGGTCTCATTCGCTTATCCGCATAAACTTTCTGTCGGCTCTGAGCTGCCTTCAAAATGACTCTGAATAATGCTGACTTGCTCTCGAGCTTCTTTGATGAAATTAGGTCCAAAATATCCACGGTCTCCCACTTCAATCCAGTTAAGTGGTGTCCTACACTTCCTTCCATGCAGAGCTTCAAATGGTGCCATACAAATACTTTCTTTGATAGCTATTGTTGTAAGAAAACTCAGCTAACTTCAGGCATTTATCCCACTTCTTAGGAAAAGAAATGGCACAAGCTCTCAACGTGTCCTCAATTACCTTATTTACCCTTTCTGTTTGGTTGTCAGTCTATGGATGATAGGCTGAACTTCAGAGGAGGCTAGTACCAAGACACTCCTGGAGTTGCTCCCAAAAATGGGAGACAAAGACAGACCCTCTATCAGAGACGATAGTGAGAGGAACTCCATGCAGGGTCACAATTCGGTCAAAGTATAGTTTGGCATACTTCCTAGCTAGATATCTAGAATCAACTGGGAGAAAATGAGCTGATTTGGTAAGGCGGTCCATAATGACCCAAATAGAGTTATAGCCCTTGGATGTGCAGGGTAAACCCACAATGAAATCCATGGAAATATCTTCCCATTTCCAAACAGGAATGGGCAAGGGCTGCAAATATCCTGGGGTACGCATGCGGTCCGCCTTAACTCTCCCACAAGTGTCGCACTCCGCGACGTACCGGGTGATATCTTGTTTCAAATTGGACCACCAATATAAGTGGCACAAATCATGGTACATCTTATTACTGCCAGGATGGATGGACAACTTTGAATGATGAGCTTCATTCAAAATCTTCCTTCTAACCTCCTCATTTGATGGAACCACCAATCTATTCTTGTACCTTACTACCCCTTGCTCATCAATACTAAACTGAGGACCACGCCCTTTAGCAATCAATTTCTTGATGTGAGGAATTTCTAGAGTGTCTTGCTTTTGCTCCATAATAATCTACTCAAGTAAATCTGAGACTAAGGTGATGTGAGCCAGCACCTTAGCATGGTTGAGAGACAAAGGTGTTTCCTCAACCAGATATGACTTCCAGCTCAACGCATCAGCATCCACATTAGCCTTTCCGGGGTGATAATGTACCTCCAAGTTATAATCCTTGATCAATTCTAACCATCTCTTTTGCCTCATGTTTAGCTCAGACTGAGTGAAGATATACTTGAGGCTCTTAAGATCTATCAAAATGTGTACTTTGTTGCCCAACAAATAATGCCTCCAAAATTTTAGAGCGTGGACCACAGCAGCCAGCTCTAAATCATGGGTGGGGTAATTCAATTCGTGCTTTTTCAATTGGCGTGAAGCATAAGCTATCACACGCCCCTCCTGCATAAGCACACATCCCAACCCTATCTTCGAGGCATCACAATATACATCAAAAGGTTTGTCAATATCTGGTTGGGCCAGGATAGGAGCAGTGGTAAGAAGTTTGTTCAAAGCTTGGAAGGCTTCTTCACAGGCCAGACTCCAAACAAACTTGGCCTCTTTTTGGAGCAGCTTGGTCATCGGCTGAGCTATCTTGGAGAAGTCTAGAATGAAACACTGATAGTATCCAGCTAGACCAAGGAACTGATGAATCTGATGCACTGACATGGGAGACTTCCAATTTAGCACGTCTTGCACCTTGCTGGGGTCTACAGAGATACCGTTAGGTGTCAAAACATGCCCCAAAAACTGCACTCGATCCAACCAAAACTCATACTTGTTGAATTTAGCATACAGCTGGTGTTCCCTCAATTGAGTCAGTACTATCTGAAGGTGTTGGGCATGCTCTTCCTTGTTCTTGAAATATATCAAGATATCATCAATGAATACCACTACAAACTTGTCCAGCTCTGGCATAAAGACTAAATTCATGAGATACATGAAGAATGCAGGAGCGTTGGTGAGACCAAAAGACATGACTAGGTATTCATACAGCCCATACCTAGTAGAAAAAGTTGTCTTTGGTATATCTTGTGGTCTAATCTTGATTTGATGATAGCCTGAATGAAGATCAATCTTGGAGAACACCTTGGCACCAGCTAGTTGATCGAACAAAGTATCAATACGAGGAAAATGATACCTTTTCTTAATGGTTACCGCATTGAGAGGGCGGTAATCCACACAAATCCGCAGAGTGCCATCCTTCTTCTTCAAAAAATGGCTGGGCAACCCCATGGTGAAGAGCTAGGATGGATGAATCCCTTTTCCAACAACTCTTCTAACTATTTCTTCATTTTAGCCAATTCCTTCGGGGCCATACGGTATAGGCGTCGGGAGATAGGAGCAGCGCCAGGCTCTAACTCAATGGAGAACTCTACATCTCTATCCGGTGGCAACCTAGGTAGATCTTCAGGAAAGACATCTGGGAACTCGTAGACCACAGGAATAGAGGTAAGATCAGGAGAAGCTTCAGCATGAGCAGCAACAGGTAAGGCTGGATCTGAGGGCATAAGAAGAGACATCATATCCTTAGAAGAAGGAAGCCATAACTCAACAACTCTCTACTTTAGATCTAAGACTACCCCATATACCCGCAACCAGTTCATTCCTATATTTGCATCAATGCCTTGCCCAGGCAGTACCATGAACTAGAGACGGTAAGTGTGAGTGGCTAATACTAAGCCCAAGTACTGATTCTATAGGCAAAAGGTATAACCATAAGAGGTATATTGTGCCGGTGTGCAAATCCCATGGTCATAAATGAATGTGATGCACCAGAATCAAACAACACATAAGCTGGATGAGAATCAATGGTGAACATACCAGCCATCACCGGTTCATTTTGCAATATTTCCTTGGCCTCCATGAAATTAACATGTCCAGATCAGCTCACTGGCACCTTCTTCTTAATAATTGTCCGCTTGATCAGGCGGGAGTTAGATGAGGGCTGAGCTGATTGTGTCGGTTGGTTTTGTGAACACTCCCGGGCATTGTGGCCTTCCTTGCCACACTTGAAACAAGCACCAAGCTTGTTCCCCTATCCCATACGAGGTGGGACCTGCTATCCCTAGGACTGTTGATGTTGCACCTGTTGAGTAGGTGCACGATACTGAGTGGAAGGTGCCTGAAAAGTCTGCTGAGGCTGTCAAAACGAATGCCCACCCGAAGATTGATAGGGCACCCGCATGACAACCTATACTTTCTACGCCTAGGGGTGGCTAGAAGACCCAATAGCCACCCGCTTGTGCTTCCATTCTGTCTAAGAGTCAGGCTGCAACCCCTCCATGGCAATAGCAGCGTTCATCATCGCCCCAAAGGTCTGATAATTTCATATAAATAACTCCTTCTACAAGATACAAGAGAGGGCGCGATACAAATGGTCTCTCTTCTTCTCATCTGTATCAACATGATTCCAAGCATACTACAACAAGTGGTTGAACTTGTTGACATAGTCCATCACGGACATGCGTCCTTGCCTCAAGTCCAGAAATTATGTCAACTTCCTATTTAGAACACCAGCAGGAATATAATACTCTCTAAAGGCCATAGTGAACTCCTGCCAGGTCACCTGGTGATCCATTGGCTGCATGGCATTAAATGTGTCCCACCATGCACTAGCAGATCCCAATAGCTATTGCACTGCAAAGCGCACTTTCTGCTGATCAGTTACGGTGAGAAGCAAAAACTTTTGCTCCAGGATACGAAGCCAATGCTCTGCATCTAGAGGCTCAGCCATTGGCGTGAACGTGGGTGGGTGCGTCTTTAAGAAATCCTGATAAGAGCAGGGTCCCTCAGGACCACGGGCACCACCCCCGTTCCCACCATTGCCTCCGTGGCCTCCCGGGCGAAGCCACCGATAGCCTGTGCCAGCAGCTCCATGGAACGGGCTGACTCACGATGAGCAGCCAACATCTCCGCCATTATCTCCACATGAGTCATCGGAGGTGGCGGTGGCGGAGGAGGAGGAGCCAGAAGCGAAGCCTCATGGCTCTCCCCGTTGCCGTTCCCATTGCCCCGACCACTTTCACCTTGGCCTTCGCCAAGACCGTGGCTCGCTCCGGCACTGGTGCTCCCGCGACCGAACCTCAGGTTCATCTGTAATAGATAGGAACCAACCATTTAGGATAATCCTCCAGATCAAGAATAAGAGACTAGAGAAATAATAAGATATCTATTGAAGCATTCTTTTAGTTATCCTATTAATTTACTAATCCAAATTATACGTGTAGGGGAAATTTAGTTTTACGTAAGATTTCGTTATCATGATGCATGCATCGGGCTGTACGCTCACTCAAGCCAGAATATAGCGACATTCGCAAAATTTTGGCACATCGCACACTCACTTTCCGCTTTGCTAATGATTCTTACGCAGTGTAAGTCAGTGTACCTACAGAAAACTGATTAGATAAAACCAGTGTCGCTATCCTAGATAGATCATATTGCTAGGGCTTATACTTATTTAGATAATTTTATCGCATCCTACTTTTCGCAAAACTTTTGTTGGTCAAATTTTAGGTTTTGAAAAAGAGTGAGGAAACTCGTAGACTCATTATTGGCTTTGGTACCAACTATGGTAGAACCGCTCGAAATAACACACCTTCGAAGGCGCTTGTCTTCCACTAGACACTAAGCACCCTGAGAGCGAGCTACATTGGGCGGATTCCGTCGGGCACACCCCACGGGAGAGCCCAAATAATCCACGTTTTCCCACAGGATCCAATAATGAGGATGAGTTTACATAACTTAGTCCATTTCATACATCTAGAGTTCATAAAGATATATTATTATAGTACCAAATTCAGAGTGCGGAAATTTAACATCGGAATGAAAAGAAGCATCTATCGATAATGTACAAGGATCCATCTGTGCCCACCAGAAGAATCCTTCACACAACGGCCACTCCTCAAGCAGTACTTGTAATAGGGGTAAATAAACCCTGAGTACACAATGTACTCGCAAGACTTATCCGACTAGTGGGAATACTTCTCCAACTCCAAGGGATATGATAAGCTTTATGGTTTGCTAGGTTTCCTTTGTATAGAAAGCGATACTACAGTGAATCCTTATTTATGTTTTTATTAGCAGTCATGGTTAATTCATTATCTAGCCATTCTATGTAAGCACCTGTTCTAATTTCAAGCAAGGGTTGAGCAAACAGTTCCATTTCGTCACCTTTCTTCTTTCAGTTCTTACTACGGTGCTAGACTATAGACAAGCCATACCGGATCGCCCAGCGATTCATGAATCAATGTTCCCAACTGGGTACCCCAAAAACACATGCCTTGCTTGTACCCCAGGCACAAGCAGGACCAGCCCATCACTCTCCTATCACGGGGTCTAGGTCCCCGTCCAAACTTGGACTCCAAGCCCCCGCTTCTGAGTCCCGGACTCAGTGCAGTGCTTAGACCTCCACCATCCCCACCTCCAATCAGTCTGTCTGGAAAGAGCCAGAACTGATGACAAGAGAGCAACAAGCCTTTCCTACGCCCATACCCAAGTATGTGCTTAGGATAATAAGTCTGTGACTTGCCTAGAACCCAATGCAACGGCTGGTCCTTAACGGACACAGATAGGAAAAAGTGTAACCAAGCTATGCCCTATTGGCTGCAGGACACAACCTCTTACACCCACCAATACCCAAACCATATCCTTGCCCGGTCTCTATTTTTCCTTTCTAACATTTTATCATGAGTGATCTTAATAATCACCTATTGTGAGTAACAGCATGTTACCCACGCTATCGAAATCCTGAGCATAGCTGCTACTCGACCTATACTAGTAGGACTCATAGGTAAGTATATCTATGCATGTAGTTTCCATAAAATGCCTGTAACGTAAATGCATATCACATATATATTCTATGATCATTCAAAAATAGGGGTTATACACCAGGGCTTGCCTTAGGCAGGCGGGGTGTCAACAAAGTCAGTAACTGATGGCTCCGGGGCTCCCTCCTATATGAGAATCTCCTCCTCGTACTCCTCAATGATCTCCTCGTAGTCCAGCAGTGGCACTATGTTGCATCGGCATGATGCGGACGCTAGGCAGAGCAGCAGCACGTGGGGGTGCCGCGCGCCTGCATGCGCTGTGCGCCCGACATGACGACATGGCGAAGCGAAACGTGCGTGTGCTATGGTGCGATGGTGATGGCATAAGGCAGCACAGTGATAGGACAGTGGCGGTCCATGGCGCAGCGGTGACAACGCGAGGCAGGCGTCTAGGTGGCAGTGGACCGGCCAGAGCGACTGGCCCACGATGGCAACGACAAGGACACCACAGGGCGGAGCGGCCAGGCCAACGTGGTGGTGCATGTGCGTGTGTGCGTGCATGCGTCGGGCGGCCGGCGCAACGACGCCGAGTGCCGAGGCACGGTGACTGCGTCCACGCGTAGATCTCGGCCCAAAACGTGCCATGTACGCTTTTTAAAGAGTCCCAAAAAACCAATTAGATGCTTTAATTGCTTAACCACCTATTCCATTCATAAGAGGGCATATTGAGCTATTAAAACCAGCCCTAAAACCACTCCACTACTTAACCCCATTCTCCTACAAAAATTATCAAACATGGCTTCGTCAAACCCTTTTCAAACTTGCGAAATCGATTAAGTCTTGATCGGGTTCGCGTCAAATTCGATTTCCAAGCTATTAAGTATGCTAGCTAGTGAATTCCTTTCTTGACCGCAGGTATTTCATCGCCATCTACAAGCTTTGTACTACAAACTTTATTAAAGTTCCGTATACATGTTCTATAGTGTTTTCGCTTAATAAAAATTGATTTAAAACCCTAGGTGATATAACTTGACTATGAAATGTAGCTTTCGTTTCGCGTTTTCGATAATTGTTTCAAGTTACAAAAATTGATTTACATACTATATCACATGCATTAACACATAACCATGATGCTCATGACATGTTTTAGCAAAAGATTTATAGTGTAACACCGAGGGTGTTCCACTACCTGACCATGCTAATGCTATAGAAAGGAGTACTCTAAGTGATTTATCATTATTGATGATCAATACTTATCATATATATATATATATATATATATATATATCTTATCATATGACTTACCCCTGTTATAAGTAGAATATTGGTTATGGTTTACTTCTACATCAATAGTATAAGCTATCAATACATGTCTATGCTAGACCTTTCCTGTGGTAAAAATATAAATAACGATACCTGGAATACTCCCGGGTGAAGTGCTACCATTGTATAATTATCTATGCGCTTACAGAATTCTTTCATATATTCTTCCTAGTCACATAAATTAATAAAAAACAACATAGTATTATTCTAGTAGTAATGCTATGTAGTACCAACAAGCATCTCTGGCGTCATCACTAGGGATGACAACCTAGTAAAGTAACGTTAGGAGATATAGGTTTATAATAGGTGGCTACTAAACAAGTGACAAAGTTAATAAATATTAACAAGAATTTCTGGCGCCGTTGCTGGGGAAGGTAGCTAGGCAGAAGGTACTTATTGATGTGATTGAGAAAACCATTCACCCCTGCTCAAGAAGGATTACCCTTGTGTTGTCTACTTTTATATCTTATGTAGGGTAATGTATGACCGGTTTTGACCTTCCGACAAACTATGTTGAAGATCTAGAAGCATGAATCAGGAGGACTAAGGCTAAACTCAAGAAAGTTTTAGCTTTAGAGTCAGAAGACAACCAGATAAGGCGAAGCTTAACACCTGAATTTGAAGCTATGGCTAACAGGACTCTCCGTGAATTATCTGCTCCAACTACGGCCAACATCCAAACTGGACCAACAGTCAATGTCAGAGATAATGGATTCGAGCTCAAGCCAGCCCTCATCAACATGATGCAAGCAAGCCAGTTTTGTGGAAAGGCACATGAAGATACGAGTGCATATCTCTAACACTTCCTAGAGATCTGTAGCACTTTCACCATTAAAGGAGTAACCCAAGATATCATATTACTTCGCTTCTTCCCATTCTCACTCTTGGGGAAGGCAAAGTAATGGTTCTATGCCAACAAAGATACAAATACTACATGGGATAACTGCTCCACTGCCTTTCTAGCAAAGTTCTTTCCCATAGGCAAGGCCAATGCTCTGCGTGGGAGAATTTCAAGCTTTCAACAACAACATGATGAATTTGTCCCTGAGGCATGGGAACGCTTTCAAGATTACATTACAAAATGTCCTCATCATGGGATGGAGAATGGGCTATTCATGTAGACTTTCTACCATGGGTTGACCAACAATACCCATGAGACTATAGATGCTACTACTAGAGGTGCATTCCTGTCACTCACCATACCAGCTGCAACAGCTCTTGTGGAGAAGATGGCCTCCAACCAAGGTTGGAATGAAGAACGTCTTCAGACCCGCAAGAGAGGTGGAGGTATGCATCAACTCAAGGAGGTAGACATGCTGTCTACCAAGATGGACCTGCTGATGAAGAAGCTTGAAGATCGAGCCAATGAGAAGCAAGAAGTCATGTACATTCATGATTCTCACATGACATGTGAAGAGTGTAGAAATATTGGGCATTCAGGTAACAGTTGTCCTGAAACCCAAGAGGATGTGAACTTTGTCAACAACAACAACTACTCTCATCCTCAATAGAATCAAGGATGAAACCAGCAACAGAGACCGAACTACCAAGGTAATTACCAAGGTAACTATAAAGGTAATAATTTTAATAATTTCAATCAACCACCCTTGAGAGAATTAATTGTTGGCCAATCCAAACTTATGGAGAGATTATCTAGAAAGGTAGCTACCAATGATAAAATTCTAGAGAACATAAATAATAGAATGGATAGCTTTGCTTCTGCCATTAAGAACCAACATAGCTTTAATAAAATGGTAGAATCACAAATAGCTCAGCTAGCAGCTGCTGTTTCTCCGTCCGACAAAGGTAATATTCCGGGGTAATCGGAAGATCTAGAAACTACAAATCTTGTCGATATTCACAATGCAGCATATTATTATATACAACTATCGACAAGAAGATGGGTAGACTATGCCTTGCTAGAAAAGAGGAGCGATCTAGGGAGACCTATCATCCCCATCGTCATTGGACCTCAAATTTTCTAAGAAGCTGTCTGTAACTTTGGAGCAAGTGTCAACATCATGCCTAAGATAATTTATAATCAAATTAATGGAGATACTTTGTTGTACACAAACATGCATTTGCAACTTGCAGATCAGTCACTCTGCTACCCCAAGGGAGTTCTTGAAGATGCCATTGTTCGAGTGGGACAATCATATGTTCCCGTGGACTTTGTGTTTTTAGAAACAGGTGGAGATGTAAGGGCACCCATTATTTTGGGCCGACCTTTCCAAAGCATCACAAAAGCCATCATCTACGTGGACAGTGCTAAGATCTGCTTCACAATCAAGGATAGGAAGGAGAAGTTTTCTTTCAAGAACCGCATCCTGCAATCTCCTGGACATCCACAGTCTCAAGAAGAATCATTTAACATGATCAACACACTTCGATCAGAGTACGGCCACCTCCTCGCTTCACCATTCCTTGCTAAGAAGGATGACCCAGGCGTACCCATGATCGAGTGTACCATTGGACAAAGAATTTTTCACAAGACCTTCTGCGACATTGGATCGGGTGTCAATATAATGTCCAAGGTAACATATGAATACTTATTCGGTGATGAACCTTTGTTCCCTACATATATGCAATTGCAGATAGCGGACCAATCAATCTGATTTCTAGAAGGAATAGTAAAAGATGTCATGGTAAGAATACATGATCAATTTGCCCCTGCCGACTTCATGGTTCTAGACATGGGTGAAGAAGAAGATGATACACCTATTATATTAGAAAGACCGTTCCTCAACACAACCAACGCAATCATCTACATCGGATCTAGAAAAGCCCACTTCTAATTCCCTGGAGAAAAGATACGCTATTATTTTAATAGTTATACCACTTATGAACAGCCTAAGAAGACCCGCTCTAGGAGGAGACGTCGATCATCCCAACACCAAAAGAATCAACCTCCAAAGAATGAAAGCAAAGAAGATAAAGAACCTGAAGAAGTTGTGAAAGATGAACCTACTCCGCCTAAGTCAAGCCCACAACAGGTATGGAAAGAGAAGGTGGCATCACCATCAGAGACACCATCACAAGATGTGCAGCCATCTGGGTCTCCATCGTTGAGACCGGATGATGCACCCGAAGAGTGAAGAACTTTTCTCCAGCCAAGTCCGGTCCGGAGGACTTAAAAATCTGAACCCTGGCCGTGAGGTAACATAGGTAGTTATCCATATTTACTTTTTAGTATTGCATGAATTACTTTTCACTTTAGCATATTCATTTTTCTGATTTAGCATTGCATTTAGAAAGGGAAGATAAAAAGTTTCATGACTGCATTACATCATTGCATCATAAAGCCTAAGCCTCATGTGAAAATTTTCTCGGTGTGTAAAAGCCCAAGGGAGTATTCATTGTGGTGGCATAAATAATAATAATAATAATATATCATACATGCATATTTTCTTTCTACAATATATAAATAAGAAAATCCAAAAAATATTAAATAGACATCCTGCTAGAACTTTGCTAATTAGGAAATCAGTCTAAACCTCCAAGGACAACAAATCTCTGAATAGCTGACCAACCCCTTATCCTAATCTAAGCCATGAGTTTTGATGTTTTTGTTGGAGTAGTTTGTAGGATGATCAAGAGTAAAGCCATCCATCTGAAGTACATTTTCCCAAATTGTTCCTACACTCGCTACACGAGGAACACAACTTCTGTATGGATGAGAAAGACTTCTGCTAGTAGACTCACTCTAAGAAAGACCACAACAACATCCAGTTTGGGGGAGGTGCATCCCCCATGTATCTAGCTAAGTATTTCTTTCTCTTTTGATTTTACTATTTTTAAGTTTGTTTCATATTTACTAAAGAAATAAAAAGATGTATAACAAAAAAAGCAAAATAAGAATTTATCTTAACTAGTTAGATATATATTAAGGTGCGATCTTAAATTTTGAAAACAAAATAAAAGGTGTGTGAAGTTTTCTTTAAGTTTAATTTTTAAGAGCTAAATAAATGAATTCTAGGGATGATCTCTTGAAATGGAAATGATGAATAGTTGCTCTGTCGTAATTCCTTTCAAGTACATAGTTTTTAGCCTTGAATTCTCCCGAGTTTTGGATACGATTGTTTTAATATAAGAATTTACTCTGAACTTGAAACTCATGGGTAACATATGCTTGATCTAAGTCTATGTAATTGATGGATATGATATGAGAAGGTTTGAGCTGTTGTTTATCTTGTTCCAAGTGACACTAAAGTTCTAGAGATTTATCTTTTGAAAAACATAAAAATCCTACATGATGAGCTCTAGTATGACAAAGCTTAAATTCCTACCAGAGCCATATATAATATTTAGATTAAGAAAATTTCCACTCATATATGCTGCTTGCATTGCATTGAGTTTAGTCAAGCTTTATTGACCCTTATGATAGGTTTGTCATGCTCTTAAAATCAAGATCACGTACACACCACCCAAATATACACTACTCCTACACTTGGGGTAGGCGCAACAACATGCCATTCCATCTAGATTCACCCCAAAATGTTTTACTCCTACACTGGGAGTAAACACAAAAAAAAATTCTTGATAGGATATGTGATGTAGACAAGGCCTGATCTTCCGAAAGGTAAGATAGCGTCGATTGGTGGAGACTCGATGTTCATAATTTAGGCTTCAAACCAAGACTGATTTGGATCCCCGCAACTGTTACACCATTGCTCCGTTGGTTATCAACCACGCGAACGCGATTGACCTCGCGCGAGAAGGCTTTCCTGCAAGCGAATCGAGAACACAAGCAAGAAAAGGATGAACGCAATCTGAAATTGCAAATAGATATGAGGCTTATGAAAACAAGAAGGAGTTCAAGTCTTTATTCAAAAGGACTAATCACCATAGGCGAATAAGATCAAGAACTGAGGCCCTGGTTCACAGCAAGCAGCCTTGGCGGCACAGTTGCAGCAAAACGACGTATGTTTCACAAGGAAATCAAGAACTAAACAAAACTCAAACCCTAAGGAGAGCGACGGCTGCTAATTATAGAGTCTTGGGCGTCACACACCTGGACGCACCCCCTAATGGGCCCAAACATGATACACGGTCCAACGGACCAAAAGACGGTGTCGCAACACCCTATAGATTCTGGATGCTGACTTGTTTCGACGATTCCCGTTGATTCTAAAGAGCTTTTGATGTGAGACCACTTGCATTGGCTTCCTTATCTAATTAGCTTTCCATCCATATGTGGATCGTTGAAAATGGAGCCCGTACGCGCCCGTGTGACCAGTTTTATGATAGACTGGTCCTGCAACCCGAGATGGGCTCGAAGTTAATTTGGGCCTCCACCTTGGTAACTCGAACCGAATCAGCTTCGGGCCTCCTTCTTGGTTAGGACAACCTTGCTGATCTCCTCGGCCTCTATCTCCAAGCATGGTCGTATGTATGGAGCTCATGTCCTTATCAATATACACCAAATAAATGCTCCAAAGTTCTTGTTGCTATCTCTCAAAAGTTCTATTGCAGAAAAGAAGCATGTGGCTATGCAAAAGTTATTCATAAAAAAAGAAAGATGAGAAAAAATAGACAAGGGTCCGAGATATTTAAAACAATGGGTACTTAGATGCCTGCCCGGGAAAAAAAGAAGAAAAGATGAATAAGATAGCCCATGTTTTCTTGCAAAATTGTTTTCAGGTTTCAAAAGAGGGATATGTCTTGCAGAATTAGGTTAGCCACCAAATATATCCACCATACATCCACACACATGCACATCTTGATTTAATTGTATGACTCAACTCTCTTTAGATCCGTGGTTTGACTTTACAATATATGTATTGCAAGTATGCTCTTTCATGCTTTTTCCACTCCTATAAGCTCTCGGTGTTACACCCTAAATTATTTACTAAAATATGTCATGAGCATCATGTTTATGTGTTAATGCATGTGATGGAGTGTGTAGATAAGTTCCTCTAGTCCTGGATCTACTTGAGCAAATTATTATGGAACAAAGGCAAGATGTTTTGAAAATTCCGCATATCAAAAAGTTAATTACCGAAGGGCGTGGTCCTCATTTTAGTGTTGATGATCAAGGTGTGGTAAAGTTTAAGAACCAATTAGTGGTTCCCTCAAGTGATGAGCTTAGGAGAAAAATTTTGGATGAAGCTCATAATTCCAAGTTATCCATTTATCCGGGAAGTAACAAGATGTATCATGATTTGCGTCACTTGTATTGATGACCAAATATGAAACAAGACATTACCAAATACATCTCAGAATGTGACATTTGTGGAAGGGTTAAGGCAGACCATATGTGTACGCCTGGATTTCTATAGCCCTTGCATATCCCTGTTTGGAAATGGGAGTATATTTCTATAGACTTTGTTGTGGGTTTGCCCCGCACTGCAAAGGGGTATGATTCTATTTGGGTCATTGTAGATCGCCTTACCAAGTCCGCTCATTTCCTCCCGGTGGATATAAGGTATTCAGCCAAGAAGTATGCCAAGTTGTATTTTAATTGGGTTGTGACCCTACATAGAGTTCCTCTTACCATTGTTTCGGATAGTGGATCAGTGTTTGTCTCTCGCTTCTGGGAGCAACTCTAGAAATGTCTTGGTACTCATCTCCTCTGAAGTTTAGCTTATCACCCACAAACTGACGATCAGACAGAAAGAGTCAATCAGGTACTTGAAGGATATGTTGAGGGCTTGTGTCATCTCTTTTCAAGAGAGGTGGGACAAATGCTTGACTCTAGCTGAGTTTTCTTATAACAATAGCTATCAAGAAAGCATTTGTATGGCACCTTTTGAGGCCCTATATGGCATGAAATGTAGAGCACCTCTTAACTGGGTTGAAGTGGGTGATCATGGCTACTTTGGACCTGATTTTATCAAAGAAGCAAGAGAGTAGGTCAGTGTTATTCAGAGTCATTTGAAAGTAGCTCAGAATCATCAGAAAACTTATGCGGACAAGCAAAGGAGGCCCTTGTAGTTTGAAGTTGGTGACCATGCGTACGTAAAGGTATCCCCGATGAGAGGTATGCATCGGTTCGGAGTCCGTGGAAAGTTAGCTCCTTGTTATGTCGGACCTTATAAGATTTTAGAGCGATGTTGTCCGGTTGCTTATCGTCTCCAACTTTTTGGATATTTTGTCAGCAGTACATAATGTCTTTCATGTTTCCCAATTAAAGAAGTGTTCTGAGTTCCTGAGGAAGTGGTAGAAATTGAAGGACTCCCTCTCCAACCTAATCTTTCATATACTGGGCATCCTGTCAAAATCTTGGATGAAAAAGAGAGAGTTACTAGAAACAAAGTGGTGAAATTTTATAAAGTCCAGTGGCAAAATCATTCGGCGGACGAAGCAACTTAACTTGGGAGAAGGAGAGTTATATTTTAGAGCATTATCCCCGTCTTATCCCCGGTGTGCCGAGGTTATAGTTTATGTTAAAATCTCACTCTTACCCTTTTTCCTACAATTGGCACTCACATAAAATCTCAGGACGAGATTTTGTTTAAGGGGGGGGAGAGTTGTAACACCCTCAGTGTTACACCCTAAATCATTTACTAAAATATGTCATGAGCGTCATGTTTATGTGTTAATCCATATGATAGAGTGTGTAGATAAGTTCCTTGTAACTTAAAATGGTCAATAAAAATGTTAAACGAAAGTTGATTCAATAGTTCAGATATATCAGGTAGGGTTTAAAACTAATTTTTATTAAGCGAAAATACTATAGAAGATGTGTATGGTACTTAAATAAAGTTTAAAGTACAAACTTTGTAGATGGCAGTGAAATACTTGCTGTAAAAAAATGATACTACTAGCTAATATTTCTACTAGCTTAAAAATCGCAAATTGAAATCAAAGTCAGCTCAAAACTTAGAAAAAAATCCATGTTGTCAACAGCTAGACATTGCTATGTTTAGCAAATTATTTTGAGAGATTGGGTTAAGGGCTGGTGTAGTGTTATAGCTCGATTGGGTAGTCTCATATTCCATCTTGAGCATGGTGAAGATGGTTTGGCTCCTAGAGCAACCGTTTAGTCGTTTTGGGCGCTTTAAACTTTGTGCAAGTCATAGTCTCGGGATGGTTGGCGCCGTGCGCGCGATCACCGCGCGGCCACTCCGCACCACGCACATGGCCGCATTCCGCGTGGTCATTCCATGCCGCCACGCTGGGTCAGTCGGGCCGCCCGGGCTTGGCCGAGGCCGGCCACAGCGAGCCGCTGGCCCCACACCCTGCTGCCCTGCCTCATGCTACCACCGTTGGTGCCGCCATGGCCGCGCTACGCTGCTATTGCATCGCCGCACTATAGACCAGCCTCGCATCGCGACGCTGTCATTGCCGTCGCATCGTCGTCGTGTCCACTCCTGTCCATTGTACCCCTGCGGCGCTGCTGGCCCTGTTCAAGGCCGCCACTGCCGCGCGCATGTGGCCGAGCCGCTGTCGCCTTATCATTTAAGACACTGTGGCCATGTGGGCCATGTCGGCCGGGCGCACGCACGCCTTGTCCGTAGCGCCTCCACGTGGGTGTCCTGATCACGTCGCTCATGTCCCGCCAAGGCAAGGACGAGCCAAGCCCACCTATCGCGCCCCGTCTCTCTCTTTCTTCCTTCGCTGCCGCCACCGAGCCACGCCATCAATTGCCCTGTGAACGATCACCTCCATTCAATTCGTCGCATCTAAGGCTTCACCATCACGTCCTCTCGCTGCCGGACCCCACCCAGCTTTGAACTGAGCACGGCCAAGCTCTAATTTAGAGTTTCTTCCACCGCCGTGCCGATAAGGACACGTCCGGCCGTGGATGTGGGCAGCTCTCCTACCATCCCTCCTAAGCCAATTTGCCTACACCACTAGCTCCGCCTTGCCTCTCTCTCCACCTTACGCGCCTTAGTCAAACCGCTACCGCCTTCCCTTCGTCGCTAACGCGACCGTGCCGCCGCAGTGCACCGCTGCACGTGGCCAGCCCTCCTCCATCATCCTCCACCCCAACTGTCACCTCAGCTAGGTCCACGGTGAAAGGTCCTAATGGCTAGAGGGGGGTGAATAGCCTATAAAAAAATTCTACAACAACTTCACAAATCGGTTAGACAATTATGAGACGAAGCAAGTGTTGCGCTAGCCTACTAAACATGCAAGCCACCTACCACAATTCTAGTTTCTATAGTTTCTTTTCACACAATGGCTATGTCACTACACTAAGTTAGTGTGCTCTCAAAGACTAACTAAAGAGCCACACTAATCAAACTAACAAGCTCTCACAACTAGCTACACTAAAAAGCTTGATAACTAGTTTGCGGTAATGTAAGAGAGAGAGTAAAATGGTTATACCGCCATGTCAAGGAATGAACCAATTAATCACAAGAATCAATATCAATGAAGACCAATCACCTTGGAATCAAATGATGACACAATGATTTTTATCGAGGTTCACTTGCTTGCCGACAAGCTAGTCCTCGTTGTGGCGATTCACTCACTTGGAGGTTCACGCGCTAATTGGCATCACACGCCAAACCCTCAATAGGGTGCCGCACAACCAACACAAGATGAGGATCACACAAGCCACGAGCAATTCACTAGAGTACCTTTTGGCTCTCCACCGGGAAAAGGTCAAGAATCCCTCACAATCACTACGATCGGAGCCGAAGACAATCACCAACCTCTGCTTGACGATCCTCGCTGCTCCAAGCCATCTAGGTGGCGGCAACCACCAAGAGTAACAAGCGAATCCCATAGTAAAACACGAACACCAAGTGCCTCTAGATGCAAACACTCAAGCAATGCACTTGGATTCACTCCCAATCTCACAAAAGATGTTGAATCAATGATGGAGATGAGTGGGAGGGCTTTGGCTAAGCTCACAAGGTTGCTATGCCAATGCAAATGGCTAAGAGAGTGAGCTAGAGCCAGCCATGGGGCTTAAATAGAAGCCCCAATGAAATAGAGCCATTGTACCCCTTCACTGGGCACAACACGGGGTGACCAGATGCTCCGGTCAGATCGATTGGATGCACCTTACCAACGTCCGATCAACAGATGGCTGCCACATCATCCCTCCCTTCAAATACTGAGCGCCCGATCCTAACGGTCAAGTGATGATCGGATGCAGCACAGTGCCACGACCGGACGTAGGACCCCAGCATCCGGTCACTTCTAGTAAGATTCCAGCTGCGACCGGACACATCAGTTTGATCATGACCAGACACAAGACCCCAGCATCCGGTCATTTCCAGTAAGCCTCCACTCGCGACCAGACGCGTCCGGTCATGCCCGACTGGACTCACCCAGCGTTCGGTCACTCACTGTCTCCTCTATGTGCTGCCACGTCAGCAGGACCAGACGCACCCCGTTAGCGTCCGGTCGAAGACCGACGCCAACGTCTTCACTTCTTCCACTAATCGAACGCACCGGTCCAGTTGAGGCCAGCGTCCGGTCCACTCTGTGAGACCCTATCTTTTCTGTATAGGACACCGGTGGCACCGTCGGACTGTCCGCACTCTATGGGTAGACACTCCGTTGGTGAAGTTTCTTATCCTTGCTCAAATGTGCCAACCACCAAGTGTATCACCTTGTGCACATGTGTGTTAGCATATTTTTACAAACATTTTCAAGGGTGTTAGCACTTCACTAGATCCTAAATGCATATGCAATGAGTTAGAGCATATAGTGGGACTTTGATAATTGCATTTCGATACGAGTTTTACCCCTCTTAATAGTATGGCTATCGAACATAAATGTGATCACACTCGCTAAGTGTCTTGATCACCGAAACAAAAAGGCTCCTACCACTTATACCTTTGCCTTGAGCCTTTTGTTTTTCTCTTTCTTCTTTCAAGTCCAAGCACTTGATCATCACCATGGCATCACCGTCATCATGTTATGATCTTCATTTGCTTCGCCACTTGGAATGTGCTACCTATCTCATGAACACTTTGATAAACTAGGTTAGCACTTAGGGTTTCATCAATTCACCAAAACCAAACTAGAGCTTTCACACTGTAGTCTACTGATGCTCCCTCGCTAGCCAGTTAGGTTCTTAGGTGTTCTAGATCATTGGGGCAGCTACGCCGCCACCGCAGACGGTCGCGCATCGTTGCAGCTCACTCCAGTGCGTCCCACCACCTCTCTCCACCGCTTAGCATAGCCACTCAGGTCAGAGATGATGATCGACCCGTTAGGTGGGCCCATGCAGGTCCCAGGTGGCCAGCATAGGTGCTTAGTGCCACCGCTCGCCGCGCCACCGTGCGCTGGGTCACGGGGGGTGCGTGCGGGTGAATTAGGGAAAGGCCAAGGGGTTAAGTGAGAAGTTCTGAGAGAGGGGAAAATAGCATCAGGACTTGGTTGCAATTCAAGAGAAGTGCGAGGTCTCTTTTGCAAAGTAGTCGACGCCCGCGGGATTCCCCCATCGCGGGCCGTCTCGCGCTGCAGGCTGGCCTCGCGTGGGCCGTGCCTGTGGGCTGCCACGCGAATTCGTTTTTCTTTTTCATAAGGAATTAGAAATAGTTTTCTAATATAATTTTTGAGCTGATCATTGGTAAATCATATAAAATCATATAGGTGTCCAAAAATTATGAAACAAATTTTGTTAGGTTCCTAAAATTTTGCTCTATCGGTTAGTGTATTTAGTTCATATATATACATGTTGATATTAGGGGCTATTAAATCATTTGAGAGTGCTTAATATTGTTAGGATAAATATTATAGGAATTTTTATGGTAAATTGGTGTTAGTTTTGGTCCTAAAGTTTTTATGGTAGCTTAATTGTATTATTATGCGCTCACTATATTTTTTGTAGCTTTAGAATAGACTAAGCATTAGGGTAGTTAAATGCTCTTTGTTTTAATATACATTAAATCATTAGTAGAAATAGAGATATATTCTTCATTTGTAAAGCTAGGTGTTTGTTAGTTGAACCCAACACCTTACTTGGTAAAGATGATAGTTAGCTTAGTCATTAGAGCTAGCTTAGTAGCTTAGTATGCGTATTCTTATTTTAAGAGTTGCTGTTGCATAAATGCTAAGTGTTGCATCATCATCGCATGCATGTAGAGAACGAGTTGGTGGAGATCGTGACCATCGACGATCATGAGTTTGAGAAGATCATCGAGGAGTACGAGGAGAAGATTCTCGTGCAGGAGGAGGTCTCGGAGCCGCTACTAACTGACTCAGCTGACACCGCGCCTACCTAAGGCAAGCCCCGGTGTATAACCCTTATTTTTGTTAATCACTGTTTATATATGTTGTGTGCATTTACGTTATAGGAATTTTATGAAAACCATATGCATAGATATAACTGTCCTATGAGTCCTACTAGTATAGGTTCAAGTAGCTGCTATGCTTAAGTTTTCGGTAGCGTGAGTAACCTGCCGTTACTCACAATATGTGATAATTATAATTACTCTCATGATAAAATGATGAAAGAAAAAATAGAGGCAGTGTAGGGATATGGTATGAATATTGGTGGGCGTAACAGGTTGTGTCCCGTGGCCAACGGGGCTTAGCTTGGTTACACTGTTTTTCCTGTTCGTGTCGATTAAGGACCGTCCATTGCTGTGGATGGTAGTCAGGTCATAGACTTATTATCCTGAGCACATACTTGCTTATGGGAGCGGGAAGGCTCGTTGCACTCTTGTCATGGGTTCCGACTCTTTCTGGACCGACTAATTGGAGGCGGAAAAAGGTAGAGGTCTAAGCACCATACTAAGACCGGATCTCAAGTGTGGGGGCTTGGAGTCCAAGTTTGGATGGAGATTTGGACCCCATGACAGGAGTAGAATGAGTTGGTCTTGTTTGTGCCTGGGGTACAAATGGGGCGTGTATTTCGGGGTACCCAGCTGGGATACACTGGTTCATGAATCGCCGTTTCTGTGAGACGATACGACTTGGCTATGGTCTAGCATCGTAGTAAGAACTGAAAGATGAAAGATGGTGAAATAATTCTGATTGCTTAACCCTTACTTGAAAGTAGAACAGGTGCTTACATAGAATGGTTATCTAATGAAGTAATCATGACTGCTAATAAAACTTTACTATAAGGATGAACTATTAGTAATGCTTTTCGCAAATAAAAATAAAACAACAAACCCATATTTCCTATTATACTCTTTGTAGTCAGGAAACTATTTCCACTAGTCGAGTAAATCTTGTGAGCACAATGTGTACTCAGGGTTTATTTTATCCCTGTTGTAGGTGCAGCCTAAGGAGTAGCTCTTGTGTAGATGATTCTTCTGGTGAGCACAGATGGATCTTTATATCGTTTTCGCTAAATGCTTATTTTTATTTTGCTGTTTAATTATCACACTCTGAACTGTGGTATTCTAATAAATAATTTCTAAGAACTCTTATTGTATGAATGGACTAAGTATTATAAGCATGTACTCATTATTGGATTCTGGATATAAAACGTGGATTGCTTTAAGATCTCCCTTGGGGTGTGCTCGACAGAACTGTCCGATGTAGCTAACTTTCGGGGTGCTTAGTGTCTAGAGGAAGACGAGCGCCTCTGAAAACGTGTTATTTCGGACGGTTCTGCCACATATATACCAGCCCCTGTCATCTCCTGAGGTATATATTGCATAAGTCATTTGAGAAGACAGAAACCCTAACTATCCTAAGAGCGCCACCATATTCTAGCCTTCTAGGGCATAGCTAGTTAGGCTAAGTCTAGAGGGTGGCAAGCAGGCTTTTCTTGGATTCCTGATCGTGTTAAGAGTGTGGTTTGGTATAATCTTTGTACTTCCTCTTTTTTGTACCTCTATTTTTTATATGCTTGTTACAATTGTTATAACTATATTAGTATTCATCTTATTCATGTTCTTCGTTATAATGTTCAACGTCTACTTTGATTATATACTTAGTATAGCTAGTTTATTATTTTGTTTATGCATAAGTTCGTATAGCGCTCACTCTAAAGTACACAGGGTGGGTGGTCGACATTGTGTAAGCGTGGTGCTTATACGTTGTTTACCTGCGGATACACCCTATATTCTGGGTCATGTGGTAATTCGTGGATGTGATGCTCACGTTAAGTCCTTTGTAGTCCACTCCCCAAATATAGGTGCAAGTAGGGTCTGGTTACGCAGAAAGAACAAGCTCTGTTCTTAATCTTCCTTAATAATATCTCTTATGTGTACATATAAAGATAACCTTAGCCATAACTATTAGGTGTAATTGCACTAATTAATGTATATTTTGACTTGTAATTAAAATAACTTAGAAATTATTCCTCTAATATTCTACCTGACCATGCTAATGCCATAGAACGATGTACTCTGAGTGATTTATCATTATTGATGATCAATACCTATATATATAACTTATTCTATGATTTACCCCTGTTATGACTAGAATATTGGTTATGATTTACTTCTGCATCAATAATATAAGCTATCAATACATGTCCATACTAGACCTTTTTTGTGGTAAAAATATAAATAACGATATCTGAAATACTCCCGGATGGAGTGCTACAATAATATAATTATCTGTACCAACAAGCATCTGTGGCATCATCACTAGAGATGACAACCTAGTAAAGTAATGTTAGGAGATATATGTTTATAATAGGTGGCTACTAAATAAGTGACAAGAGATAGAAAAATAATATTCATCCAAAAACTTTTTTGTGGCCATTAACAATTCCAAGTTGTTTTTAGTGTTACCTTATAATGGTTCCATTTATATATATTCGACTAAATGATATTTGTGAAAGCAATTACGTTGCATCAAACACTATTTATTCTTTAAGAGTACATGGATATATTGAAACAATAGCAGATCTATAATTTTGATAGTTTATGGATGAAGCTGTGCCTAAAATATAAAGTTTTCTTTTTAAATAGATAAAATTGAGTTGAAAATAAAAGTTAAATGCACTTTGATAGTTTATGGATGAAATTGAGCTCAAAATGCAAAATTTGAGGACTGAAACGATCATCTTCATAGTTGTAAGATGAAATTGAGTCAAACTAAAGTTTGATGATCTAAATGGTCGTTTTAAAAGTTTAGGAATGAAATTAAGCCTCGAGTAATAGTTAATGGACCAAAATGGCTATTGTGCCCAATGACACAAGCGAAACAAACACCCCGTGGGGGAAGAAAAAAATAAAAACCGATGTCTGATTGGTCTCCTCATAGGATCTTGTCGCCGACTGGTATTGTTCCACTTCTTCCTTGCATAAAAGACCACTTCCTTTGGTTGTAGGCCCTTGTTCTGAAAAGTTTTCTATTCATTTTTTTTTCATATATTCCACCAGAAATATATCATGACACCATCAAACGTTTTCCTCTAGCTTTTATCAATCTTAACCCAGCATCTACGCCAATAATTGTGCAGAGATCTGTTGGTTCCGATGGTGTCAATTACATTTATTGAAAACTATCGGAGATAACTTTCTTTTTTCTCCCGGTATCTCTTTTTTGAGTTGCAAAACTTTAATTTTTGAGAAGAAAAAAATAGGACACTCTTAGAGATCCTCTAAGATTTAATAGGAAACACAGGATTATATTTAGATTAAGAATTAAGTTTATTTATATAGTACAAAATTAGCGAAGACGCAACGCGAGCGCCAGCGAAGACGCAACGCGAGTGCCAAAATTAGCAAGGGGAAATTTCTTGTGTGCCATTAAAAAAGATCGCAATGCCTTATGTGCCCCTAAAAAAGTTCAGCGGTCTTCAGCGCCACTGCTTTAACTTTTTTGTGCCCTCCATGCCACTGCCGTCAGTTTGGACTCTAACGCCGTCAAACTGCAGGTGTGAAAAGTCAAAAATACCCTTATGTCTAAATATGTCATTAATTTTTTGAGCATCTTAACGACTTCAAATAAAAAAACTCAAAACTAGAAAATTGTAGATTTCGTCGAGATCTATAATTTTCATATAAAAATTATCTTCATTTAATTTAAAAAAAATGATTTGATATGATTAATATATCTAAGAAAAATCATATTTTTTTTTACGGAATTAAATGAAAATATTTTTTATATAAAAATTATAGATCTTGACGAGCTCTACAACTTTCTAGTTTTGAGTTTTTTCATTTGAAGTCGTTAAGATGTAAAAAAATTAATGATATATTTAGATATAAAGGTATTTTTGACTTTTCTCACCTACAGTTTGACGACGTTAGAGTCCAAACTGACGATAATAGCATGAATGACATAAAAAAGTTAGAATAGTAACGTTGAAGACCACTAAATTTTTTTTTAAGACCCGAGGCATTGCCATTTTTTTTAGGGCACACCCCGCCCCGTAAGGGAACCCGCGCGGCCGACCCCCCAGCTCCGCCTCGTCCGCTCATCCGCCGTCTTCCGCTCCTCCACTGCATGGCCCGTCCACCGCCCCGCCCGCGCCCCCCCCGGCTGCTCCGCTCGTCCAGCCTTCGGCCCCACGCGCACCGCGGCCGTCGTATCTCCTGTCGTCATCTGGCCATCCACAACTGTGATGTGGAAGCACGTGGTGCGTCTTCAAGGTGAAGGCAGTTCCATCTCGGGCGTCACGGTGAGGGGAATGCCACAACGTGGTGGACGCCACCGCCGTGGTGCTCCCATTGCGGCCCCGGGGTCTGGACGCCTAAGCTTCTTGCTTTGCTGGTACGGGCGATCTAGCTTGCATCTGTTGATTGGTTTATATGTTTTGCCCGCAAGATGTAATACAATACTCAACTCAACACATTCTGGATGTTTGGTTGCTTTGTATGAATAGCAGCTGAATTCTTTTTCAAAATTTAGGATCTGATTTGATTGGACTGTCGGATAGTATAGCACTACAGCAGCAAATGGGGAAACCGTGTGGAATGATTTTAGGATTTGATTAACAGTTGTGAAAGGATCTTGGAAATAATTCATTTGAAAATTCAAGATGATGCAGACCTGGAAACTGTTATTGCAAGCAAGAATTGTGTAGTGTTGCTGCCAATCTCACCTTTCGTAAAAAAAAACTGTGTACATTTTTCATTAGTAATGTTAGTGATCCCTTAATTCAAAGTGTAATTTGTCCTAGGAATTTTCAATGCAAATGAGTTCAAGGGTCAGTATCACCTCTAGTCCCGATTCTGAAGTTCAGGGCAATATATTTGTTCAATTAGGAAAAAAAAGAGATGAGTCATAATACCATTTGCTCATTACATATTGCCAAGTACACCAAATGAACTTTTTGGGCAGTACTTAACATAGCTTTCACGTACTTTATAGAGCTGCCTCCAAGGCCACTTCTAGAGGAATTGGGCAAGGTGCTTCGTGCCTGGCTGGTATGGTGCAATTATTGTTCTGAACTGTGCGTATCTGTTTCATGGTAGTCCTAATATTCTGGCTTCTGAAAAACTGCATGTGAACAAAATATAATGTTTGTGGTTTTGTTTCCGAAGGGAGCTCTATAGCAGTGGACTTGTAGCAAAATTTTGAAGTTAATCCATATCCTTGTAATCTGGTAGAAGTGATTAGTCAGAGTAGTGTTTTGTCAATCTATTTTGAACCCAAAACTGAATATTAAGGCATGTAGCTGATAGGTTATGAACAAAAGAGAATTACTGATAAAATTTTCTGTACAACTTGTGGTCATTTGTTAGTGGTGCTGACTTGAGAACTATTACAAGTATTTGTTCCTTCTCATCTGTGATCTCTTGTTGGAAACAAATAATATCACACACTGCTGTCTTGCAAGCACACACTCTTCTGACCAATTAGGGTTCTGCTGTATCACTGAAACAGCGAGTAGATGTAGATAGGCCGCAGGCGCAAGAGTTGGTTGGCTGGTTCAGCATTATTTGCTACCAGTGAAGCTGATGCATCTTAATTGATTCTGACCACATGTTTAGTAGCACCAGCACTATCAAATGCTTCTTGCCATTCATAGTATGTAAGATTATGATTTTGTCTTGCATATTTTTTTCAGGGGACTACGGAGGATCTGAGACGTGCAGAAGCACCAACATTGATTGGATTTGAGGAACAGGATACTGTCAAACAGTAGAAGTAAGCAAGTAGCCCTGATAGAGGAACTTTTTAGCCAAATTATTTAGAATGGATCAATCGCAATTTGCAAATATGCACCAGTGATCAAATGGACCAAGCCACTTTGCAGTGAGCATTAGATGGGTCCGTGTGGCTGGTCAGGGGTGGATGCTTGTTTCATTTGCGTGCAATCCGTCACGTTCTCGAATGTTTGATTGGTAATGTTGCTTTGGCCGCAGTGTCGTGTTGGTCAAGTGGCTCGTGGAATTAGCGCTTGGTGGTGAGCGGTAGTGATTGATTTGAGGAGCGTTTGACATGTTGCTAATGCAGTAGATGGCATCGATTTGGTTCGTGTGCTCGTTGGGGCATGCTTGAAAATTGTGATTGATCCATGGGCTGTGATTTGACTAAAAACTTTCCTCTTTATCAGGGTTTGGTGCGAGCAGTGGAGTGGCCCATATGTTGTGCGGAGGAGCACTGGTGAAGTCTAAGAACCCTTATGTCGATGGGCGTGGTCTCGAGGGAGCTGTTGCCAGCATGCGAGAAGCTCTGCTTCATTTGCCCGTCCCTGCGGACGAGGTCCCGCCACCCGGTCGAGCGCTACAAGAAGTTGCTTGCAGAAATCTTCCCTCGGACACAGGTCACATCTTTTACAAATGCTCAAAAGTTCTGGTCATATGTACTATTTCTATAGCCTACCTATCATTACTATGTATCAGGGACAATATAATGTTGCATTGTTTGAGATTCTCTATTACAGTTATTGTTTCAATTTAGCTCGTTCTGTAACACATTCCACCTCCACAAAAGTATTTGTTGTAGACATGGAGGCGATTATTGTAAAATTTCTGTTGTCATTATATTTTCAAGAATGGACACATAACTATAAGAACCTTTGTTTTGTCGAGTCTCTACATTGTGAGTGCTAGCTGCAAAAGTCCTTGTTCTTCTTTTCAGGATGAAGGACCAAATGATCGCAAGATAGGGAAACTGTGCGAATATATTTCAAGGAATCCTATGCGTGTTCCAAAGGTTTATTTCTTTTTATGCCTTGCCTGTATAGTTTTAAGTGTAACATGAGTTCAATTACGAAAACTGTCGTGAAAATTATGTATGTTCCTTTACAGATTACAGTTTACTTAGAGCAAAAATGCTACAAGGAACTTAGGGCTGAGCGCTATGGTTCAGTGAAAGTTGTTATGGCAATCTATCGAAAGGTGATATGTTCTTGTCAGGAGCAATTGTAAGTTTTTTCTACTTATAAACATAGCTGCATTTCTCCTTTGCATATGCCATGCATTTCTAGTTTCAAGGCATTGTAATTTGCTATCTCCAACGACAATTTATTATTTTTTCTTCAATGATCATTATTTTTTTTGTCAATTTTAGATGGACCTTGCTCTCTGACAACATTTGAATTTGTACTTAGAGCAAAAATTTTAGTTCCTTTTCTTATAGGAAACATGCTCTTACTCATTTTGCATTGGAACTTTAATAAGAAAGTGTTGCATCGATAAATGGGTGAAGCCATTGCTTTGCAGGTCACTTTTTGCCAGCAGCTTGCTAACAATTGTAGAGACATTATTGGAGCAAAATAGACAGGATGACTTGCGGAAATTAGCATGTCAAACACTTTTTGACTTTATAAATAATCAGGTATTTAAACATTCTTGTAGCATCAAAATGGATGCATCATGTATTATTAGTCTCTTTTTAGACTGTTTTGACTTGTGGATTATTAACTTCTCATTGTAGGTTGACAGTACTTACATGTTCAATTTAGAAAACCAGATTCCTAAACTATGTCATCTGGCCCAAGAGATGGGTGAAAAGGAGAAGATATGCATTCTTCATGCAGCTGGGCTACAAGCTCTTTCATCTATGGTATTTGTTTCTCTTGTTATGCCATGTGGCCTTCTTGGTGTGCAGCTGTTTGGTTCAAGATTAGCTTGTCCTGCATTGTGTATTCATTGATGGGAATAATTCATAGTATGATGTGATATTTTTAAAATGTTCTTTCTTTCTCATGCACCATACTATTCAAGATAATCAATCCCTTCTATCAAACAATGATCGTGGACCGTCCCATCTGGGAAAGAGAATGTAGGCTCTATGTTCCCTCTTAGGACTTGTTTGAAAGATGAGGATTCTTTTTATCAAACTTGAACTAAATCCTTTGGATCTCATTCCCCCTTCCTCTTATAAAAAGGTCATTAATGTCCCAACAAAATTAAACAAAAATATCATTTCATTTTCCACTCTGCTACATTTGCATTTCTTTTGTTTCCCCAGAATTTAAATGCCTAATGTTGATTTGTGTGCTTGCAGATTTGGTTTATGGGTGAGCACTCCCATATGTCCGCAGAGCTTGATAATGTAAGTGTGTTATTTTGCCTTCCCCCTTAAGCTGCTTAGTTGATTTTGGTAAGAAGTAAAGTAAACAGTTGTTAGCCCAACCAAAGCCTTTATGTTTGGTGATTCTGAATAATTCAGTAACCCATAGTACTTTCCAATATTTCATGTTGTAATAGATCTAGAGTTCTAGATAGGATACCTTAGGGGGTGGCCTAGCTTGGACATGTCCTGGGTGGTTCATAGCCCTGTAAATTGTCCAAATCACGCAAGATAAAGCTTTTGGTCATGGGAACGAGCGCTAGCTCGTTTGGTCAAGCGCTCCAGGTGAGAGCGACACCACCCGGGCTCGAACCCGGCGCCCACCTCCTTTCTTACGAGTATCCGGGAGACTCCCCCGTGTTTTCAAAAAAACAAACAAACAAACAAAAAACTTGTAATATACAATTCCTTCCAGCATCATATAGCAGGAAGCCTGGAAGTGTAGAATGACGTGTCATTATAATTTCCACCGCTCCTCTATTCTCAGCTACTACTGTTCAATGATTTCACAGGTTGTTTCTGCAGTTCTGGAAAATTATGAGAGCCCATATGCAAATGCTGATAATGATGCCGCTGTTGAGGATAGACGAATTCAGTGGGTGGATGAAGTGCTCAAAGCTGAAGGTCATGAACCTCCTGCTGTTACCATTTTGACAAGGGTTCCTTCATGGAAAGTTATTAGAGCTGTTCACGGTGAATTAAGTTTGACAATGTAAATAAAGTTCAGGCATGTGGAATACTTGAAATTTTTATACTGTATGAAATTTATCTAATATATTATCTCTTTTATAAATCATTTTCCCACAGAGAAGAATCAACAAGTCCAAATTTTTGGTCAGGGATTTGTCTACATAACCTTGCTAGAATATCCAGGGGAGGAACAACAGTGCGACGAGTTCTGGAAGCTATATTTCGTTATTTTGATAATAACAATCTATGGTCACCTTCTAAAGGATTTGCGCTGTGTGTCCTGCTGGATATGCAGATTGTGATGGAGAAATCTGGTATTCATTGTTTCCTCAATCTATTTGATTAGTACTCCCTCCGGTTCTATAAAGCAAGTCGTTTTGGACATCGACACGGTCTTTAAGAAACGACTTTGACTGTAACTTTTTGCTATAAAATATTTATAAAATATAGTCAATATATACTTTTATGAAACTACATTTCGAGATGAATCTACTTACATCACTTTCATATTTTCAAACTCAACCCAAAAGAAGTTATTTGTAGTCAAAGTTTAAAATGTTTGACTTAAGACAACCTCAAAACGACTTGTTTTAGAGAACCGGAGGGAGTATACATTTTGCACTTATCTGTGATATTTATATAATCTATATGGGCATTCTTGTCTTCAACCATTGCTGATTCTGACAGATATTTATATCATTGTATGCCAGGACAGAATGCTCATATATTGTTGTCTATGTTAGTCAAGCATCTTGAACACAAGAATGTATTGAAACAACCAGATATGAATCTAGATATCATCGAAGTTACTTCACGCCTTGCTGAACACTCCAAAGCTCAGTCTTCTACAGCACTGATGGCTTCAATAAGTGATATGGTCAGGCATATGGCTAAAAGCATGCAATCCTTGGCCAGTGATGCAGATCCTGGAGACAGCATGGTCAAATGGAATAGCAGATATGGGAAAGCTGTAGATGAATGTCTTGTTCAGTTGTCTAGAAAGGTCAATTTTTCTAAATATATTTTAGAGGTGTATTGCTTTATTTTTTTTTCCATTTATAGCTCTACAGCTGCAGTCTATGGATAATTTGTTTTTGTCCTCTTCAGGTCGGCGATGCTGGACCTATCCTTGATACATTAGCTGTAGTACTGGAAAATATTTCAAGTTCTATGATTGTTGCACGGTCTACTATCTCTGCAGCATATCGCACTGCTCAAATAGTTGCATCATTGCCAAACTTGTCACATCAGAGCAAAGTAAGTTGATTAACAATATTTTTCTGCATCCTCTACTAGCTATACCAGCTCTTTACGTGATATACTACACACTGTAGGCATTTCCTGAAGCGTTGTTTCATCAACTGCTTTTAGCAATGGTCTATCCAGATTGTGAGATGCATTTAGGAGCACATCGGATTTTCTCTGTTGTTCTTGTTCCTTCTTCTGTCGCTCCATGCTCATTTGCAGACACATCACAGACAAGGAAGACTGATCTCCGAAGGACATTATCTAGAACAACATCGGTGTTTTCATCTTCTGCTGCTTTGTTTGGGAAACTTAAAAGAGACATGCTTTCATTTCGTGAAAGTCCGCTCCAGGATAACACAAAGCTACTACCCATCAGCGAGAATGCAGATGAGATCAGTGCAAATGATGCAACACTATTCAAGTCACAGACTATTCAAAGGATGGCTAGTACAAAAGATATTTCTCTTCCCTCTTCCACAGATACAAGTACTTCGAGTGAACCAACTCCAAATCAGGAAAAGGTGCGTGTTAGATTTTCCTTTTTGTGGCTAATAGGATCTTCTAGTAACTGTTCTGTTTCCTTTCTCACTAGAATAAAAGGTATCATTTATTTACACGCAGGATGCTGTCACCCTCATGCTCAGTGTTCGTCAGGCAAATCTTCTTCTTTCGTCCTTATGGACTCAGGCACTGTCACCTCAAAATATTCCGCGGAATTATGAAGCAATTTCTCATACTTACAGCTTGATGCTATTGTTTTCTAGAGCCAAGGTGAGAGGACACATTACTTTGCTTTATGCATGTATTTGGCTTTACTCTTTGTCGGTATGAGACAAGGTCATAATGCTGTCAATATTATTGCGTAGTGTAAGTCAATATGGCACAGGAATAGTAGATTGATTGATAGAGTACAGGGAGGTACAATATATAGGCAAGGATCAAATAGGGTTTATATGATACACCCAATCAACGGAGATCCTTGCCTAATCTATAATCATCTACCATAATCCCTAGAGGCAGCCCACACAGGCGTGGGTACCAAGGCCCATACGGCCAGCCCATAGGCGCCTATTCTAACACGCCCCCGCAGTCGGATCGTCAGCCACTCTGCACGTTCAAACTGGACCTGAACTCCGTGAATACAGAAGAAGGAAGCCCTTTAGTGAAAATGTCTACATATTGTGAAGAGGTTGGAACATGCAGGACACGAAGATCACCAATAGCAACCCGTTCCCAGACGAAGTGAAGATCGATCTCAATGTGTTTAGTACGATGATGTTGAACTGGGTTGGAGGTCATGTAGACGGCACTGACGTTGTCACAGAACACCAGTGTGGCGCGCCAGAGAGGGGCGTGCAGCTCCTGGAGAAGCTGACGCAGCCAAGTGGCCTCGGCAACTCCATTGGCCACCGCGCGATACTCGGCTTCAGCGTTGGATCTTGACACTGTGTTTTGACGCTTGGAGGACCAGGAGACAAGATTGTCACCAAGAAACACGGCATAGCCCGAGGTGGACTTGCGTGTGTCTGGACAACCGGCCCAATCAGCATCAGTGTAGACAACAAGATCAGTCGATGTAGACGGTCGCAGCAGGAGACCAAGGTGAAGATTGCCTCGAACGTAGCGAAGAATCCGCTTGAGCGCCGCGAGATGGGGCTCACGGGGGTCATGCATATGAAGACATACTTAGCCGCACAGCATAGGCAATATCGGAATAGTAGATTGATTGATAGAGTACAGGGAGGTACAATATATAGGCAAGGATCAAATAGGGTTTATATGATACACCCAATCAACGGAGATCCTTGCCTAATCTATAATCATCTACCATAATCCCTAGAGGCAACCCACACAGGCGTGGGTGCCAAGGCCCATACGGCCAGCCCATAGGCGCCTATTCTAACACGTAGGGTATTACTCGGTATTGGGAATCCATTTTACTTTTCACATTTTCAACACCATTTACAAAGATCCACAACCAAACACAGGAATCTGTCAGCTCAAAGGCAAAGCAAACTAAAACTATTATAGCGCTCTCCATAAGATGTTGGATTTATTGCACTGCCAATTACATCTAAATTCTCTTTCATGGATCAAAGTCAGCAATCTTTATCCCATTTGTATGATTTGCTAGATTGTTGATCGAGGGTGAACGCATACAACTGCACTCTTAACCCTTGCATAGTTTCTCCTCTCCCTCCCTTGCCACTTCCCCTTCTGATTTGATTTGTTTAGTTCGTACCTAACCTATTCTTACCGCAGGGCTCAGGTGCCGAAGTTTTGGTTGGTAGCTTTCAGCTTGCTTTTTCATTAAGAAGTGTTCCGTTACAAGCAGGTACATTTCCCTCTTATACAGTGTTCATTATCTATTGAGTCAGAATAACTCTTTTAGCATCTTTATCTACGTGGTTGTCCGGTTGCCTTCCGTCATGGAGGACATTCCATTCGGTATAAATAATTGAAAATATTTTTTGTACTCATTAGAGGCACAGGCGAGGGTAAGGCTTGCCACTGACACCCTTCCCCAGACCCCGCACAGAGCGGGAGCTCTCTGCACTGGGTACGCCCTTTTTTTATTAGAGGCACATATAACTTTATGTGTAGCCTATATGTTCATGAAATCCACCAGAGCACTGCAATTTGAATAATGATCAAAGTGGTAGGACCTAGGGGTTTCATGAATCATGTATAGTAGCCTACCCCAACTTGTTTGGGACTTAAAGGCTTTGTTGTTGTTGTTGTATATATGGAGATATTAGTGACTTGATTCACTGATCATGTCGGTGTAGAGAACATATCTATTGGCAACAGAGAATGATCCGAGCCTCTGAAATAAAAGTTGTGTCTATTGTGGAAAGCAAACATAAATGAAGAACAGTGAGGTATTTAAAAGGGACATAGCTTGCCTTGACGGGGACAACTTCAGTACTGGATTGGGTAACCTACCTTGATAAAGACTTTAAACATCTGGGCTCGATGGCTATCGGACAGATTTAGTTCATTCGCCTAAACAGTTCTGATTTTCCTTTCTCATAAAAGACAATGCAGATCAAGACACAATATAGGGATGAGTCATTAAGGTTCGTGCACTGCTTAATAAAAAAACAATTGCATTGAAAAGATTGAGTCTTTAACTTGATTTCCTGATATAAATAGAGTTGTGAGGGCTGTCGTACAGGAAGGTGTTTGTGGTGTTCTGTTGGTGCAAAGCATCTGTGTCATCTGTTGGTGACTTGCGTTTTCGCCTGGCAATTTTGGTTTGGGCTGCTGCAAAAAAATTCGGGCTTCAGAGCCTCTGTCCCCAGCCAGGAGAGTCCTCTTTTGATGGCTGGTGTTCTAAAGCCAGTGATGCTGTGGCCTGAATTATATAAAGGGGAAACATTGGCCTGAATTATATAATCATCTTGGGAGCCTGGTTGCTATGGAACCATTGCAATCGATGCGTCTTTTGATGGATAGTCGCCCAATCTTATGAGCTCCTGCCATTTCTTTCAAAACCAGAATCTTTATCTGCATCCTTAGAAAAAGAATGATAATATATAAGAACTATAAGATCTTTATAAAGCGGAAAAGAACTTGAGCCCATGACTGCACAACCAGAAAAACCTTTTGCTCCACCACTTGACCTATTCCTATTTCTATTAATTATACTTAGATGTAGCAATATTTAGGCTTTTTTATGGTACTGACGTACTGTAGCTGAAAATTCACAGTTTCAGATAGTTTTTCGAAGAACCTTCGAAAAGGGCAGGGAGCTCCTGCAGTTCACTTAAGAAGAAAGAATTGACCTGGTTTATAAGGTGAACTGGGCCCAAAAACCATAATACTGAATGGTTAATTAAGGAAAACCAGCAAAAAAACACAAACACAATTGCCCAGGTGACTCACCCAAAACAACACGACGGAGTACAGCAATTCAGAGTGTTAGATAGCTTGCTGTAACTACGACATAGTTTAATTTAGCAGTTGAAACAAATATTCCTTCATGTAAGATTGTGCCTAAATTGTCACGTGGCGGCGGTGACACTTGTACAAATGGGATTCTGCTAGCATGTTAACTTGAGCTTCCATGGCAACTCAGAATCAAAGTACTTAGTACGTAGCAATTGCCTTTTAATTTTCATAGTTTTCCTCACAATCCTTGGGAACTAAGGAACTCAGAACCAAAGGCTTGCTAATTTGAACTTCACATATATAACTATATACCTGGGGAACTATGCTGTACAATACACATTGAAAAACTTGTGCTTCTGCCAAATCTTTTCCACATGGATATTTCTTTCACTTCAACATTTGTATATATATATATATATATATATATATATATATGTGTGTGTGTGTGTGTGTGTGTGTGTGTGTGTGTGTGTGTGTGTGTGTGTATGGATAATGTAATCATATGGACATGCTCTGCAGGTTTTCTTCCACCTTCACGCAGGCGTTCTCTTTTTACTTTGGCAACTTCAATGCTTGTGTTTTTCTCTAAAGCTTTTAACATTCCGGCGCTCATTCCAGTTGTGAAGCATGTGTTGACAGAAAGTACAGTAAGTGAAACACAATTCCTTGCTTCATTTGTATTTGCGGTGAAGTCATGTATGTGAACTATCAGGCAACTAAAAAGTCCACAGTGAATTTTGGTACTGTACTAGCCAGCTAAAGACATGTATGAGGCATTCCTAAAAAAGAGAGTACATGAAACACTCAAATCCCAATCCAATCTGAGCAGATCCCAGGCCCAGGACGGGCACCTTTGGGCTTGGAAAATCTGCCCATGCCTGGGCCAGCTAAGCTCTCCTTTTGCTATCAGGCCTGAGATTTCATGTTCAGGGTCTCAGAAAGTACTACCAAGGCCTATATTGAAGTTCTTATCGGATCTACCAGGGCATGCCTGATTGGGCCAGACTGGCCTGTTTTTGCTTAGTTCTGAGTTTAGAAGTTATTGAGTCAATTGTTGCCCTTCTTTTGTTGAAAGCCAGTACAGAACTATTTAATCTACTGCTTTACAGATCTGTCTGTTATGAATTGGTCTCGAGTGAGCTGTTCAGCAGCGTTGGATCATTGGCCCTAGAAATGTGAATATATTATATATATTTCACCTGTTATTTTCTATGTGCCTTGTTGCAGGTTGATCCATTTCTTTGTTTAATAGAAGACTGTAGATTGCAGGCTCTTGATAGTGCTGCTGAGCCTTGCACGAAACTCTATGGTTCAAAAGAAGATGACGATCTAGCTCTGAAATCACTCTCCAACATTGACATGAATGAAGATCAGTCAAAAGAAACATCAGTGTCCCTTATACTTGACAGCTTGGAAGATCTGTCAGAGGTACCTGCACAAAAGATTATGATATATATGCTATTCCTCATGCTGTGAACCTTTTATTTACTTATTTGGCAATGCTCTGATGTTATTCTCTCTGCAGTCAGAATTGTCTACTATTAGAAAACAGCTGCTTGAGGAATTTTCAGCAGATGACATCTGTCTAGGATCTCATTTTACTGAAACACCTTCGAAGTCTTCAGCACAAAATGGAAAACTGCACCAAAAGTCTATGGAGGTGATCAGTCTTGTCTGTGATAGATAAGGAACAACTAAACACCTGCGAAGTTTTATTAGTTTGTTCTTATATATTACTATGATGGTACTTCTGCAGGTTATTCCATTGGGATTTGTTTTTGAAGATGATACTCTTGTTGAAGCATCTGACAGCTTAGTAGAACCTCACTTGCGACATCCACCATGTAACAGCGTTCTTGATGTCAATCGGCTTATTGATTCAGTATGTACTTATCTCCTGGTTCTTCTACATTGTTCAAAATCCACTGGAAAAGAAAAGGATATCTTCGTGCATTTCATTCAATATTGTTTGACACTTGTTGGAGCATAGTTTCATACTCTTACACGGTGGTAACACTAAGAGCCTTTTAATATAAGTAAATAAATCCTGAGAAGCGTTATAATTTATGTATAGGTTTTGGAAACATCTCAGCATGTTGGAAGGTTGTCAGTGTCAACAAACCAGGATCTGCCTTTCAAGGAGGTAGCCAACCAATGCGAAGCACTTCTGATTGGGAAACAGCAAAAGCTACCTGTCTGCATGAGTGTCCGTGAAAAAGAGGTTAGAGATCCTGAGCAGCTTGAGCTGTCCACAATTAAACAGCTGCCAATAGTTTATACAAAACAGTATTAATTGACAGTTGGACGTTATGTCAACTAAGTACATTTTGCAGTGTCTCCAGGTGAAGGAAGCGGCTTTACGTTAGATATAGCTAGCACTTATTTTTATTTTGCATTTCCTTTCTTAAAGTTGCAGTTTCAATGTTCATCTGATAGGATAATTTAAAATGAGATATTGAGATTCAACACAGGAGGAACTAAATGTTTCTTTATCTCTTTATTTAGGCATAATAAAAGTTAGTGACACCATGCAGTTCTTTCTCTATCCACACCCTTATTGTGCATGAGCTCACAAGGTTCTTAACTTTCAGGATGGTGAATCATCCATTGAGCAGTCATCTCTGCAGGATCCTCAAGCAGATACGGTTCTCTGCACAGCTGATGAACAATGGCACCCCAATTCCTTTAAGCTGCCAGTGCTGAGTCCCTATGACCGGTTCCTTGCGAAGTCTGGGTGCTAAGATGATCTCTTCTGGGATGTGGACCTCTATAACTAAGAATGTGTTCAGTGGACACCTCAAAATTGGTGGTTCCAGCTCATGCATGCTAAAATTGGCGCCCTTAACAGATGTCCATCGGGCCAAGGTTCCTTGGTGACTCAGACGAGTCATGTGTGCGTGGGCCAGATGACATGATTTCCCTCATTTGTAAATGGTTCTCTCATTTGTAAATGGTTCTCGTTTACCATGGGAAATATAGGGGGTGCATCGTTGAGTTTATTTCATTGTTTTTGATATAACCACCCTATTTCTCATGCTTTCTACTGATTATTAGCTTGTGATGGATGATGTGGTAGAGAATTAACCCATTTTATTTCACAATCTAAACAAGAAAGTGAAGAGAGCTGATGAACCGCTTTAGGGCCTGTTTAAAAGGTGCATTTTCAAGAGTAAAATGCACCATGGGTCCTTAAACTTTTAGGGCATTCCTATATGGGTCCTCAAACTAAAAAAACGACTATCTAGGTCTCTCATCTATTGCCGCCGTGCACCAGAGGTCCAAAACCAGCCACGCAAGCACCAACATCCGATGTGGCACGCCACGGTGGCAGCTGAACACTGTGCCCGTGCCACATTCTAAAAAACCCTCACACATTTGGAGGACGCCGTTTCAGAGAGAGGAAGGGGAACGGAGGGCGAAGGTGATGCGACTGCGGCACACGACGCAGCGGGAAAGCAGAGCACTGGCCGTGACCTCGTCGGGAAGGGATTCGTCGGCGGCGTCCTGGCTGTGAGATTAGCAGCACCGTGCTCCGCGAGCTCCGGCCATCACGGATCGAGGTGGATCCTAGCACCGTGCTCCGTGAGCTCCGACTGTCACGAATCGCGGTGGATCCCAGCACCGTGCTCCGTGAGCTCTGGCCGAGCCTGAACGACGACAGAAGCCGTTGGAACCGGCCGCTCATCTCGCTAGCACCGCGGTCAGTGACGTTACTGCTACCGTCATCGCCTCCTTGGCCAGCGCCCTCCCCCGAGCTGCCAGCAGCAGTAGCCTCCTTGGTCTACAGCTTTCGGCCGATGCCGTGATGGCCTCCTGCGCGGCCATGGAGAAGGAGCGCGTGATGGGCTCCTGCACGGCGACGCCTGTCTTGGTAGGGAACCTATAGGAGCTCCCGTACCCGACCCTCGCCGTGGTCACACCGCGCATCGCCGCCGAGCAGCAGGAGGTCCCGTCCCCGGGCGTGAACTCGCGCTCCGTTTCCACGGCGTGGAGGGCCTGCGTGGCCTCATGCGTGGCCACGTGCACATGGCCGCCACGTTCGAGGCCTTGGTTGGAGCCTCTTGCCGTCACTTCCTCCGTGCCCTTGAGCCATCGATCTCCTCATTGGCGCCATGTGCAGAGAGGTGGCTGCCTCCTGGCCCATCGCCGTCTCCTGGCTTGTTAGCTTGCACGTGAGCATGTACGTGCAAATACACATGCACCTGCATGCATGTAGCTCAACGCACTTCGGCGTCGTGGTGACGGGTTGATGGCGTGCGTGTTGACAGTTGAGCCGATCGACGCCGCACCCCCTGTGCATTCCTGTTGCAGGCCTCGAGTAGATGCATCTTGCATCTCCAGTGCTCCCTCGGTGCAGATCAACTTTCCGGTGTGACGACGTCCATTCCTTCTCCTTGCTCCTAGATAGATGGCGCCGAAGCATGAGCTTCACGTGTGGCCATGGCAGCCTCGACTTGGATGTTTTGCCGAACGGGACGAAAGGAGCCGCGGCGGCGCTGGCAAACGACGGGAAGCTCTTGTCCGACCAGCACACTCTCTTGTGGCGAAACGTGCCCGTGCTCACGTGCTCGACTGAGGCAGCACCGGAGCCAGAATCGAGCGCGCGGCATAGTTGAGGCACCACGGCGCCAGCCTCCTGCGCCTGTGAAAGGTCCTAATGGCTAGAGGGGGGGTGAATAGCCTAATAAAAATTTCTACAACAACACTTAACCAAATGGTTAGACAATTATGAGGCGAAGCTAGTGTTGCGCTAGCCTACTAAAAAATGCAAGCCACCTACCACAATTCTAGTTTAGATAGTGTCAATTCACACAAGAGTAATGACACTACCCTATGTTAGTGTGCTCTCAAAGGCTAACTAAAGAGCCACACCAACCAAGCATGCAAGCTCTCACAACTAGCTACACTAAAGAGCTTGTCAACTAGTTTGCGGTAAAGTAAAGAGAGTGATCAAGAGGGTTATACCGCCGTGTAGATGAATGAACCAATCAATCACGAAGATGAATAACAATGATGACCAATCACCTCGGAATCAATGATGAACACAATGATTTTTACCGAGGTTCACTTGCTTGCCGACAAGCTAGTCCTCGTTGTGGCGATTCACTCACTTGGAGGTTCACGCGCTGATTGGCATCACTCGCCAAACCCTCAATAGGGTGCCGCACAACCAACACAAGATGAGGATCACATAAGCCACAAGCAATTTACTAGAGTACCTTTTGGCGCTCCACCGAGAAAGGTCAAGAACCCTCACAATCATCACGATCGGAGTCGGAGACAATCACCTCCTCCACTCAACGATCCTTGTCTGCTCCAAGCCGTCTAGGTGGCGGCAACCACCAAGAGTAACAAGCGAAAATCATGATGAACACAATCACCAAGTGCCTCTAGATGCAATCACTCAAGCAATGCACTTGGATTCACTCCCAATCTCACTATGATGATGAATCAATGATGTAGATGAGTGGGAGGGCTTTGGCTAGGCTCACAAGGTTGCTATGTCAATGAAAATGTGCAAGAGAGCTCCTTGAGCCGGCCATGGGGCTATAAATAGAGCCCCCATCAAATAGAGCCGTTATACCCTTCACACGGGCAAAAGCAGCGTTACGACCGGGACGCTCGGTCGGGACCGACCGACGCAGCCCCTCCCTCGGCGTCCGGTCGCCTCGATGGACGCCACGCGTCACCAGCTTCAAACGCTGTTCATCGATTTCAACGGTCGCGAGGTGACCGGACGCTCCGATAAAAGCGACCGGACGGCTGAGCCCAGCCATCCGGTCGTTTCAGTAAGCTCCCGAGGCATGTTTTTTTTGACCGGACGCGTCCGTCCACTCTTGACCGGACGCAGACAGCGGCGTCCGGTGCTCAACCCCTAGCCATCAGTATCGCCGAAGTCGGCCGACCGGACGCAGGCAGACGATCGGCGTCCGTGCTGATTCAGATCGTACGTCCAGGTCACAGGACCGACGCCAGCATCATTTCGATCAACTCCATTTCAACTCTAACTTCTTCACCCTTGCTCAAGTGTGCCAACCACCAAGAATTTTGCATCCAGCGCAATAGAAAATAGACATTTCATTTTTCCAAAAGCGCCGAATCCCGCCGAGCTTGGTAGGGAATCCCGCCTCGCAAGCTCGGCGGGAGGGAGAGAGGGACCCAAATCCATCTCAACCCTGCAAACACCTTGTGCACATGTGTTAGCATATTTTCACAAATATTATCAAGGGTGTTAGCACTCCACTAGATCCTAAATGCATATGCAATGAGTTAGAGCATCTAGTGGCACTTTGATAACCGCATTCCGATACGAGTTTCACCCCTCTTAATAGTACGGCTATCAAACCTAAATGTGATCACACTCTCTAAGTGTCTTGATCACCAAAACAAAATAGCTCCTATGGTTTATACCTTTGCCTTGAGCTTTTTGTTTTTCTCTTTCTTCTCTTCAAGTGTAAGCCCTTGATCATCTCCATGCTATCACCATTGTCATGTTATGATCTTCATTTGCTTCTCTACTTGAAGTGTGCTACCTATCTCATGATCACTTGATAAACTAGGTTAGCACTTAGGGTTTCATCAATTCACCAAAACCAAACTAGAGCTTTCAGCCTGGTTAGACCGCGCGGCATCCGAGGACGCGAGGTCGGCCAGCATGGCCATGGCCCGCTCACGGATGTCCCCGCCACCACCGGCGGAGGAGTCGAGCAGCACCGCCACCACGAAGGCAGCCGCGGCTGTGGAGGACACCGACAGCATCGACGTGGCGAGCGCGATAGCAATCTAGGCGGCGACGTCGAAGCCGGGGGGTGTCGGGGAGGAGATTGGGTAGAGAGAGGATGGACTTGGGAGTGAGAAAGAAAAAGAAAGCGGGGTTTTTGAGAATGTGGCACGGGCCCTAGTGTTCTGCTGCCATCGTGTGCCACGTCGGATGTTGGTGCTTGCGTGGCTAGTTTTGGACCTCTTGTGCACGGCGGCAATAGATGAGGGACCTAGATAGTCACTTTTTTTTTTGAGGACGCAGATGGGAATACCCTAAAAGTTTAAGGACCCAGGGTGTATTTTACTCCATTTTCAATTCAGAACCGGTGTAAAATACTGGCCCATAAGCTTTTACGGGCCGATCTGAAAAATAGTGTTTGGAAGCCTGGTGATGAGTCCAATAAAAGTACACCGGTTTTGACTTGTTAGCCATTATATACAACCGAAAAATAAAAACTTGTTAGCAGACTATTTTTCCGACAAATATCGGGCCGAAGCTCTGAGCGGAAACCGTCGCTGCCGACCAGTCGGACGCGATCCTCGCGCCGACCCCCACCCCTGCGCGCGTGACTCTCGCGAGCGGCCCAAAGGAGCATGTGGCCAGGCCGTGGCCCACGTACTGCATACGTTCCGCACCGTAATGGCCCCGGTCCGCACCGTTGCCGACTTCTTCATCCCGCGTCGTAGTTCCGTAGGTCCCTTCGGTAGGTTAGTTTCTCTTTTTTTTTTTCCTTTTTTCTTTTATCTGTGTTGTTTTATCGTTCTTTTTATTTTTTATTTTCTTTTTTTTCCTTTGTGCTTTTTTTCTTTTATACGTGGCCTTTTGTTCTTCATTTCATTTTTCTATTTTTTCTCTATTTTATTCATTTTTTTGCCTGAATTAATTATTTTTAGTTTCATTTTTTCCATGTTCTTTTTTTCTTCTATTTACTTCTCTTTTCTCTTTTTATGTTTCTTGTGGAATTTTTTTATTTTGGTTTTCATTTTCTATTTCTATTTTGCTCTAACTATTTTTTATTAATCATTTTTATGCTTTAGTTTTTTATTTCCTATTTTTATTAAATGTGACCTTTTCTATTTTTTATTTTATTTTCTTATTTAAGTTATTTATTTATTTTTCTATATGTTTACGTGTGATATTTATGCAGTATACATGTGATGTTTACGTAGTATACATGTGATGTTTTATGATGTATTTTGCGATGTTCACGCAGTATACATGGGATGTTCTATGATAGATGTATACATGTAATATTTTATGATGTACTTTGTGATGTCCATGAGTAGAAATATGATGTTCTACGATGTATTTTTTGTGATGTTCAGTACGCATACACTGATGTTCTAGGATATATTTTGTGATGTTCGGTAGCTTTTTTCTTCTTTTTATTTGACTCTAATTAATTACTTCACTAATTTTATTATTTTATTTTACATTTTCATGGTATTTGTGATGTTCGCGTTGTATATATATGATGTTCTATGATATATTTAGTGATGTTTGTGCAGTGTTAATGTGATGTTCTAGGATGTATTTATGATGTTCAGTAGAATTTTTCTTCTTTCTATTTGACTATAGTTAATTACTTCACTAATTTTATTTTTATTTTTTATTTTTACATTTTTATGTTATTTGTGATGTTCGTGTAGTATACATATGATGTTCTATGATATATTTAGTGATATTTGTGTAGTCTTAATATGATGTTCTATAATATATTTGTAATGTTATGTAGCATTTTCTTCTTTTTATTTGACTATAATTAATTACTTCACTAATTTTATTTTTATTTTTTTATTTATATATTTTTTATAATTTTTTTTATGTTCACATAATTACATATGATGTTCTATGCTATATTTAGTGACGTTTGTGTAGTCTTAATGTGATGATCTACAATATCTTTGTGATGTTCGGTAGCATTTTTTCTTCTTTTTATTTGACTCTAATTAATTATTTTACTAATTTTACTTTTTATTTTTTATATTTCATGATATATATGATATTCGCGTAGTATACATATGATGTTCTATGCTATTTTCTGACGATGTTCATGTAGTGTTAATGTGATGTTCGACGATTATATTTAAATACAGGTTCATCACGAGATAAATGTTTGTTAAAAACTTTTATGGAAATATATTCATATGGGGTCTTGTTTTGAAGAGTAAGGAACACAACGGTGCAATCGGATTTTAATTATGATACTCAGTTTATGATATATGTCTTTTTTTACTAAAAAGGTATAGGATATGCGCTGATGTCAGTAATTTTGGTTTTTACTACAAGCGTGGTTTGCTGTTGGTCTAAGAATACAATTGAATTGGACCCAATTTGACGAAGAAAATGAGGGAAATAATTTTTTTTTTAGAGGAGGGGGGCGGTCGGCGACGGGTCTAGTGCTGACCCCATCGGCATCTAGGGTCCCCAGCTCTGAGGTCTCATCTCACAGCGCTGCTGACGGGGTCAAGGCGACGTCAGGAAGATGGCCGGGCTACTTTAAGGTCAGGAGCCTGGAAGAGGAAGGGAGACGCGGCGGTGGGCGCGCAAGCGTGGTCAAGGCGGCGCTACTTGTTGTCGGCATCTCGGCGGTGGTGGCTTCTGCTTCGGGGCGTACAGGGTCTGGGACAGGAGGCGGCTGACCGCCACCGCCACCGCCACCGCCACGAGGCACCAGGCTCTCGCCGGTGCCGTACAAGAATCTGGGCTCCTTCAGCTCCGTCGAGCTCACCAACTCCGTCATCGAGCTCACCAACTCCTTCCGAAGGTAAACCAGGCCTGGTGTCCGATCGCATGGATGTCTCCGCAGTGAATGGGACAAGGACGCAAGGTGGATTGAAGGAAAGAGAGATCAAAATTTGGCGAGAGCTTACTGTCTCGAATTGGCGAGAGCTTACTGTCTCGAATTGAGCCCAATTCCATGCAAGGCCCAAGTGCTTGTGCTGTTCAGCTTTGTCGCTGAGCACAAGAAATAAATTTATATGTAGAATAAAGTTCAATCACAGTGCCGATGTTACAAAACTTGCTTACAACTAGACCTACGTACCCGAGGACCTGATTAAAAAAACTCAGTCCCACATGTGGGCCAATGACCTAGGCCAAGGGTCTTATTGATAGCGAGCCCCTGGCCTTTATTTTATAGCGAGCCCTCCCGTTTGGCTCTCATCAGGCAGGTGAGGTGGTACTAACTGAGCGCACCTAGCGAGCGTGCCCGTCTCTTTCTCTTGTCTGCTACATCTGTGCGCTCCGAGCCTGAACTGCGCGCTCTTCCGTGGACCGTCTTATTAGTGGGCCTGCATGTCCGGGCCGAATTCGTGCCTTCTGTTGTGGTCCGTTCCATTCAGATTGTATACACTCCCCTCAAAAGAGAGAGAGAGAGAGAGAGCAAATTGGTTCCATGGCACTGAAAGAATCATGTTTCTAGAAAATACCACTGAAAGACCTTGGACACGTAAAATACCACTGAAAGAATCGTCCGTTATCGGAAACTAGCATTCTGTAACAATTTGGAGCAAAACACTGTGAATCAACCGTTTAGCTCCTCACCGTGCAAACGCAAAAAAGAAGGATCGGCAGAGTACTACCTCATGCACCGCGCCACCCGCAGCTCGTAGCTCTGGAGCACGTGGATCGCGCGGGCTGTGCTCGCGATGCTCTTGATCGACTTGAGCTGTTGAACACGTCCATGCAGTGCACGCGGTCGAGCACCTTCCCCCACCGGTCAACGAATGCAGCGAGCTCCGCTGTCACGGGGAGGCCTCGGCGGCGCCGTTGACCAGCGTTAGTCTCAGCTTGAGCCAGCTGTGGATGGCGTGGACGTAAGTCGTGCTTGTTGCTTCGCCATGTGGGCCATGGCCGTGGAGCAGGCATTCATGGCGGCCTCGAGCGCCCGCGTCCTGCTGTCGTGCCTCGCGTTGTGGTTGCGCGATAGAGCGGAGCGGGTGCGGACTGTGGTCTCGGACACAAAGTCACCGGGAGCGGTTCGCCGATAGCAAAGCGCGTGAGCACGGACGTGACGACGAGGCAGCGACGGCAAAGCGCTTCGATCTGCTCGCAGATGGCCGCGGTGGCCATGCCGACGATGGAAGGGACCAGGCCGATGGCAATCTGGAGAGGCACGCCCATCTGGAGCCCCGTGGCCAGCTCACACAGCCCATGTGGAGCCCACCGGCACCGAGCGTGATAAACTCACGACATGCTAGAGCAATCGAGTTTGTATGCATGCAAACGAGTTCGCGATGAGTTCACGATGGCTGGACGAGGGCGAAGATGGCGATGGTGAGGTATCGTCCGAGCAAGCCACTGGATTGAGAAAGAAAGGTGCCTCGACGGAAAGATTGACGGCAAAAGCGACCACCGTGACGGAATGCTATTTTTAGGTAACGGTCCATTCTTTCGGTGATATTTTACGGACGTCTTTCGATTGTATTTTCCGAATGTCGTGATCTTTAGATGCTATGAAACCAATTTTCTCAACAAAAAAAAAAGATTGTATACACTGACACTGCGGAGTGCGGAGTGAATGAATTGAAAAAAAAACATACAGCGAGCATTGGTTTCAAACTCTCAATTCAGGCTATTGGATCAGACGTGCATCCATTAATTCAACTAAGACTGTACAGGCAAGCGCAATGAGCTTTAGGAAATCAGAATGAATACTGTTAAAATTAAACCAGATCGAATTCCCAACACTAGCCTCTCCCTAAAACACGACACAATCTCAGTTCCCAGGTCGTTAATTTCCAACGCTTGAAGCTGGATCTACTTGTCTGAATGAGTTGAGTTTTGAATCTGGATCTACCTGCCTAGATGGGTCTTCCCAAGCCAGGTGCCAAACCAAATATAGCCCCCTATAGTTGTCTGGTGTGTCGCCCCTATAGTTGTTCTTCACCACGTCGCCGGCGTGCCCGCTTCGATGTGCCCAGCACCAAGGCCCTAACAACTTCTCCGACTAGCCGAGTCTGATAGTCGAATGCTCGCCGCGGCAGCCAAGTCAGCGCTCTCGTTCACGTTCAACGACGAGCAACTGTCTGCACGGGCTGGCTCAGGCACGTAGCCCTTGCCAGTATTGCCGTAATGGTCGTGTATAGTCCATTTACGGACCGTTTGAATGCTATTCAATGACTAGCTGTGTTTGTTTAATCAACGGTTTATTGACCGTATAGCTTGAATAAACACTAAACGGATGGGTGCCCCAATAAATACTTTTAAGCATGAATACCTAAAAGTATTCATAAAAATAAAAAAAATTGCATCCAAGCATATTTTGAATGTTATGCTTGCCATAAAAAATCAAATAATTTTAATAAACAAGGTATATACATCGTTCAAAAAATTGATACACCTCATGTAACTCAAGTTAAACTCTAAAGTTTGCACAACTCGAATCAATTTTGAACTCGCAAGCAGACCATTTGTTCCATGTCTTTGGGAGACCATGTGCTCGGAGTTGTGAAGCAAAAGAGAGTGCACATGCGTTGATGTACTTAAATGATGTGCTCGGTTACACAATCGGAGATGTTCATGTAATAATCGGTAGTAGTGGATGTGCTCACTACAAGAAATATCCTTATACATGACGGTTTTGAGATGACGTTATAAGAAATTGTCATATAAAGTCTTTATCTGTAACAGTTTGTATATGAGGTGATAGAACGCTCTAAACTGTGACGGTTTGTAATAAAAAATTAAAAAGAGAAAAATTTCTAAACCTAATCCACCAGCCTCCCTCCCACAGTCTACACACATCCATCTACTGCGTCGCCCCTTCCCATCCGCCGCCACCCGCATCCACCGTACACGCCCTCCCCCATCCGCCGCCACCCATAGCCACCGCACGCCCCCGTCCCCCATACTTTAGGTCCCATGCCTCCCCTGCGCTGGCGGGCCACACGGCGATGGCGGCAGTGCGCCCCTCCCCAATGTGGGAGGGCATAGCGGCCGCGGCGGGTAGGCATAGCAAGGACGGAGACATGCCCTTCCCCCGCACGAGCGCGCAGAGCGGCGGCGGGTTCGCGCGCCTCCCCTGCTCGGGCGGACTGCACAGCACCAGCGAAGGTGCGCCCCTGCTACTGTTTGTGATTTTCATTAGGGTTTCGCTGGCAGGGGTTTGATCTGGTGGATGCGTGTGCTTGTATGTTTTTGAAATTTCCAGATTTGGAGGAGTCTGGTGTGCGCTAGGCCCTATCGAGATCTGTCTCCGTGGTTGTTGGTATGTGAAATCCCATCCTACTGTGTTTTTTAGAATTTTTTCTGATTGCCGATGCCTTTTTGTGCACTGTGCAGTTGGGTCTATTTGTGGTTTTTGTTTGATTTCCGTGAATGATGGTTTGGGCATATAATTCCTGTGAGCAGGATTGAAATTAGTTTGCTCGTCACCTACCTCCTGTTCTATAATGCAATGCAAGTAACTTTCTGATAGATGCTGCAGGTGCCGGTGGAAATGTCAGTACAAGATAGTAGATTCAGTAAGGAATTTCCTCTAGTTATTTCATTGCTTGTTAATCTTTGATCTTTTGTAAAAAGTTGTAACGTCAACTATAATCCTAATAGCTTGGTTTGTTTTTGATGGTACTACTGCCCTCAGGCTTATTTAAAGACCCATAAATCTTTTTGACCAGGCAAATTAGTTTATGTTAAATCAATTAACTTGCTTCAGGCTCTTGTAAACTGTAAGTGAATCTTGCCCTTTAGTGGGTTTTGGTGAATTGAATGACAACACCATTAAAGGTTTAACAAGTTTGCTAAGTGTTGAACAAAAAATTGAGTTTATTGCATACACTTGTAGATTGTGGAATGAGAAGTGTATATGGGTTCAACAAGAAGGCAAACTTGATGATATGCCACATAGTGTTGTAATGAAAGCCAAATTGTATATTGTTGTATTGAAAGATTATGGAAACAATCTAGTTCAAGCAAAAGACAACAATACAAATGGAATCAATGAAATGGCTTTTATGTCGTGGGATATCATAGCATCATGTGAAAGCAAGCATATTTGGCAAATGGCAAATGAGACATGAGTTGATGATTTTGGATTGGTCTCTATAATGGCTTGCTTTGCATGAACAAGAAGAGTTGGATAGCGGACTAGCTTTGATCAAGGATTGAATAATGAATCAAGAGTGTATAAGTGAGAAAATGTTAAGCAAAAGTGAAATGACAAAGGAGACAATGTATAATGGATATGAGATGTTCTCTACATTGGTTTGCTTGTATGGATAAAGATTTGAAAAATCACTTTGCATTGACTTGATCAAGCTAGAAGTATGAAGATAGATATTGAAGTGAGTATTAGGAGTGTCAAGCTAAAATGAAGAGATATAAGGAATCGTGAATTGGCTTGACCATATTGATGTTGATTCATATATGTCTTTATGTGAATCAAACTAAAACTTGATTGATCTCAACATTCATATCTAGAAGATATTCAAGCAAGGATCATACTATTGAAGAAATGGTTTTTCAATGGATGCTTAATATGGTGTGACTCGAGTATGGCTTGATAAGGTGAAGATAGCAAGGAAAGGGCTTCGAGGGACTAAGCGAAGGTGAAGGGCAAGCGATGGCTTGAGAACCGAGGTACCATGGCAAAGGTGAAGAAGTGAGTACTTGCATTGAATCGAGAAACTAATCAAGCTATGAGGAGTCATATTGTGTTGAGGATCAAATCATTATTGGAAGTGACTTGAAGCCATGGATTGAACTCACATGTGTTGAAATGGTTCAAGTCACATGCTTAAGGCATAATGGGAATGAGGACAATACATTCGATGGTGGAGCCCCCAATTATAAAAAGAATGTGGTGACCAACTCAAATGTGTTTAAATTCTTTGATATTTTGAATTTGAGTATAGGAAAAGTCGTACTATAAAAGGGGGACACAATGCTTAAGCTAAAAGTGCTACCAAATGCTCAAACTTACACATACATCCTCAGTAACTTAGCCAAGACAACCAACACTTTACTCTTACCCTTGCCGTCTTGCCTGGTGCAACACTGTCGCACCTGAAGAGAGGCACTGCCGTAGTGCGGCACTGCCATGACTTAAGTGACCGTTGGGGCTGGGGGTATTTATGCCTTTCCCCTACCTCCCCAATGTCTCTCTGGAGCACTCCACTCATTCAGCTCGACCAAGAAGAAAAGAGAGCAGCTCTCTCTCTCTCTCCCTCACTCACTAATGGAGCCCCTCAAACTTCTCCTTTTGATTCTCTTTCAAATCCAAGAGAGTTTGAGCCTCCAAACTGCATTAGAGAGCAACCTAACTGTTCTTCATCTCCTAGAGTACTTGGTTCACGTTTTGGTTGGCGGTTGTGTTTATTACTCTTGGAGCTTTGCTCCTAGCCGGCTAGAGCGTCGCCCGTGGAGCTTGCCAACTTGTGTGGCAGCCCCGGGAGGTTTGTAATCACCCCAAACAGCTAGTGAAATCACCCCTCATCTCAAGAGTTCATTCTCTTGACTTGAGAACAAGGAAAGGGTTGAAAGAGACCCAAAGCCTTTGTGGCAACCTCAACAATGTGGACATAGGCAAGCCTTAGTGGCGAGCTAAACCACGGGATAAATCGGTGTCTCACTTGTGTTCTTGTGATTTGCATTGCTATACTTGTATTTGTGGTGATTCTAGGGTTTGGTCCCGATCTACTTGCTCGTGCGCTTTCGCCAACATCCAGGTGGTGGAATAGGCTCTACACTACCCTAGGAACATCAGTAATTTGCTCAATCTACTTTTTCTTGGGCAGTTTCTGAATTATAGTTCGAGCTTGTCTGCAGGCATGGTAGTGGCGCACTTTTGTGAGGTAGTGCCGCAGTACGACAGTGCTGCACCTTGGGAGCAGCAGTGCTGCACCTAAAATTTAACTTCCGCTGTGAGTTTGTTTTAAACAGGCCTATTCACCCCCCGTCTAGGCAACATCAAGGTCCTTTCAATTGGTATCAGAACAAGGCTCTCAATTTAGGGCTTAACCGCCTTGAGAGACGATGTCGACAAGTGAGTAGGTATCTCTAGAACTTCTGCTCTTAAATGGCTCAAATTATGCATCTTGGTCTACTAGTGTGCTTGATGTTTTTAGGGCCATGGGTCCTCATATTGAGCGGATTGTAGATTTGAGCATTTTACCTCCTAGTGATGATTTGGACATCTTATCTAAAGAGGAAGTAAAATGTTTACAGCACAATGCTCAAGCTACTAATGTCTTATTTAGTGCTTTGAGTGAAGATGTTTTTGATGCCGTCATATTTGGAGACGATGAACCACTTGATGATGCTCATATCATTTGGACCACGCTCAAAGAAAAATATGACAAGTCCAAATATGATGAGAAGACACTCTCATTGGAGGAACCACTTGAGGAGTGTTCAACTTCACCGATAAATGAAGGGCCTCATGTGATTCTCCCAAAAGGCCTAAGTGATCATGGCACATCTACTTCCTCGCCAACATATGACCTAACAAAAGGCAATGAAATAGTTGGTGAGAACAATGTTTTTATATGTGGTACTTCTACTTCCTCTTGTTCTTGTGAGACTAACATTTTGAATGAAGAAGAAGATTGTGATCGGTGGAGGCCAAATGATGAATCCACCTCACCAAGAAGCTCAACTCTCTATGCCACTCCTCATTTGGGTCTCATGGCAAAGAAAGAGAAGAATGTGGCAAGTGAGAGTGAGAGAGGAAGGTGAAAGTGAGAGTGAGAGTGAAGATGAAAGTAATGATGATGAGTTCAATCAATACTTGGCACGCCTAACCAAGAAAGACAAGTTGATGGTGCTTAAGCTCATAGAGAAAATTCAAGGACAAGAAGAAACACTTCACGAGCAAGAAGAGTTTCTCATCAATAAGATCAAATGCTTGAGAAGTTGACCAAAAAGCATGAAAAGCTTAAGTGCTCTCATGCTAGTTTGGTCGAAAGGTATGAGAACTTGTCAATTGAGCAAACTCATAGTATTAACTCTCTATCTTGTGTTGCCAAATTAGAAGATGAGAATTATGTGCTCAAGGACAAGGTGGAAAGGCTCACTAGCAGGAATGAGATCTTACAAGAAGATCATGATGAGCTTTTGTGCTCTCATGAGAAGCTTATGGATTCTCATCTCATGCTAGAAATTGCTCATGAGGTTGTGGTAACAACGGTAAAATCATACCAACCTCACACTCACAATTGCACATGTACACAAGTTCCATATATTTTATCATGTGCTAACAATTGTTGCTCTCAAGCAAGTCACCCTTCCGTTGAGCATGTAATTGTAGAAATTTGTGATGATTCCATTACAAAAGAAAATGAAGAGCTCAAGGAAGAAGTTGAGAGGCTAAAAAGGGACTTGATTCAATTAAAGGGAAAAGTGCAATGCTCAACCTTCTCAAGATAACTGTGAAGACATGGTGAAGAAGCTTGAGAAGGGATCAACCAAAGCATGCATCAAGCCCCATCAAGAAGGACACAAGTCCAACAGGGCCAAAGTCAAGTGAAAATTTGAAGAAGTGCAATCTGTCCAAAATGCAGCAGTTCAGCTCAAGGCTGTAGAGGTCCCAGGATGCGGCAGTGCCGCATCACAGTGCGGCAGTGCCACACTTGGGCAGAACAACAAAGCCCCCAAGGCCACCAAGGGGCAACTTCAACCAAAGAAGACTCTCATCACTTGCTTTAGGTGCAAGAAGGAGGGTCACCATATAAGAGATTGCTCCTTGAAGAAAGAAAACAAAGGCATGAGTAAGATTTAAGAGAAAAAGAAGATGGCTCATGTCAAGTGCCTCAAGTGTTCCAACATGGGACACAATGCCTCTATGTGTTCCAACAAGATTGTTGACCAAGCCACACTTCCAAAGAAGAAGACAAGAAGAAACAAGAGGAAGTGTTATGGTTGTAATGAGAAGGGACATGAAATTGGCTCATGTTCTAACAAGAAAAGTGAAAGCCTTGTGTCATCAAGAAAGAGGCTCATTAGCATGGTAGCAAACAAGAAGCAAGATAAAAAGATGTCTTACAAGATCAAGCGCCGCATTTGCTACACTTGTCGAGGAAAGGGACATCTAAGTATGGATTGTACCATGGGTAACATTTCTAAGCTCAACTCATCGATTGATTCAAATTTGCTTAGGAGGCCCAAAAATAACACTTATGCTAGAAAGGTGATTTGTTCACCACGTGCTAGCACAAAGGCCATTTGGGTATCTAAATCTCTTGTGACTAACTTTGATGGACCCAACATAGTTTGGGTACCAAGTTGTGTTCGATAAGTGTTGTAGGTACTTGAAGGTGGTATGAAGCTTTGGGGTGCTTGAGCAAGTTAATTGAAAATATCATCTCAAGCTATCAATCTTATTCATATTGTCTATTTTCTCAAGATTGACCCAAGGACAACTTGATGGATATATTTCTAACTTCATACTCACCTTGGTAACTAGTACCTAACCCTTCCTAGCTAGCCACTTGACTTGTGTAGTCTCTAGTAGTTCACAAATATGTGTGTGTTTGTGAATTGTTAAGAGTGGCTAGAGTATTTCAAGTTTAATGAATCATTTACCATATGATGATTTTAATGGCTCTCTAGTAGAGCAATATCTTGTTCACGGTGTAGGAAATGAGGAACCACCTTGCAAGGCAATCAAGCTAATGGCTATTGGTGATATTAGACCACAAGAAATCTAGGCCACTACAGAGGAGGATCCTCAAGTTGCTGCTGCACCTATTTCCACTGACGTACTTGATGCTACACTGCAACAAACACCTGCTGCAACTCCGGCACGCAGCACTGCCGCACTTGAGGGCGGTAGTGCCGCACCTACATAGTCCGTAGGAGCTGATTCAACAGTCCAGTTCGAGGACAAAGCCTACAACCCATCTTTGAGCAAGAAGAAGATGAAACTCAAATGGAAGGTCAACTCAAGACCAATCTATAGTGCCACAACCAAGAGCTCACCAAAACATTGAAAAGGAGTGGTAATCTCTAAAATCACAAGTGCATGATATTTTCAAATTTTACTCCTTTGTATCTTGTGTAGCCACTTAGAAAAATAAAACACTTGAGGATATACATTGATTATTGGTCATTTTGGAAGAAAAATATGATTGGAATTGAATTGATCATCCACGCCAAGCAACATACATGACTTGGGTTTTCTTTGTGGACTTCAAACCAAGAATATCAAGATGAAGCAAGTTTTATGTTCACACATACTATGAGTTGGTTTAAAGGATTTTGAAACTTGGCTCACATTTGAGGATGTAAATAAATTTCAAAAAAACCAAGAATAAAGAATCAAGCTCAAATTAAAGTAGAGGTGCTTATCACTCATAATTCAAGAAACCTCTACTTGATGAAATCTTGTCATATGGTAGATTGCCAAATTATCATTCTCATCTTATGGCATTCTACATGCTCAAATGGTTGTAAGTATTTCTTGGCATATTTTAATTTGATTATACTATTGTTGCCATGACATAGACATAGAGTGAAATCCCAAGTTATTAAGTGAATAAAGTGTTATGTGAGAAATTCAAATACTTAGAGCACTTATCAAAAGGAATTTACTCTATGACTAGTATTGTGAGGCTAATCTTTCTCTCTAAATGATTTGTGTAGTCTCACTAAATGAGAATGTGTTTCTCAAATGGTGTGTGCTATCATAGGAAGATCATCAATCTAAAACTATGTGATGTGCTCAACTCATCAATTGATTCAAATTTCCCGTGAACATTAGTAATTTATTCGATCTACTTTTCCTTGGGCAATTTTTGAATTGTAGTTCGATCTTGTCTGCGGCAAGTGCCAAGACTTTTTGAGGCAAAGGTCAGAGTAATGGCAAGTCTGTCGCACCTTTGGAGCAACAAAGGTCAATTAACTAGAATTTAACTTCCGTTGTGAGTTTGTTTTAAACAGCCTATTCACCCCCCTCTAGACGACATCACGGTCCTTTCATAAACTGTTGAGAATACTCGATAGCATCTAATGCTACATGTTTTCGTATATGCAATTGCTGGATTTTGGCCGACCGCCAATTGAAAGCCTAAGGCAACGACGTCTTATGAAACCATCAAGAAGCTAATTAAATTGCCTTTGACCCCTTTTGAGTTGTAGAGATTTTGGATGTGGGGGTTGCAATTTTCTGTGGTAATTTGGGATCTATTTGGTGGTTTGTTAGGTGAAAAAGTATATGCAATGATCTATAACTGTCATTCAGTTGTTCTATCACAAACATTCATTCAGTATATAAATGGTCAGCCATGGAACATTGGCTACCATTAAGTATCTAAAATTTTGGCCATGTAAATTTGTTTCATAATTTTAGTCTTTAAGGTTCTATTTTAGAATGACTCTTTTAGTCTTTGTTAGATTCACAGACAGGCACTACATATAGTTCTTTTAGTTAATCAAGTAATTCTATAGTGAACTATGAACGTAAACTGCTGTCATGCTTTTTTCCCAAATAACATCAGGTAGATGCTCCTCTGTATTGCAGTTTTTTATTCGGATTACTAAGCCATGTTAATCTGTTGGTAAATAAACCATCAACTAGCAGCTGGTCTATTGTGTATTTTTTGCCCAAGATAACTGAACCATGCTATGAAATACCATGAGCTAGATGCTCCTATGTAATGAAGTTTTTTTTAAATGCTCCTCTGTTTGTGTTCAATAACTTGGACATATATGCCTTTTGTTTATTTGATTTGTATGGTTATATGCTGACATAGCGATAGCACGGGTATTATACTAGTTACTACTTGTGCGCTGATTTGCATGGGAAATTTGGTATTGACAAAGCTGCATTCTTTTACATGCTAGTGCTATAAAAATGGTTTTTATGTTGAATGTAGAAAAATGGTTTGCCACAACATTGTCAACTCCACGGAGTAATCAAAGATTTCTTGTTCAAGTTGGTCACTTATTGGTTTTTCTACCACACGCTAGTATTGCAACCATCAGTTTTATTTGTTACTACAGAGCTTGACTAGTGCAATCCTAGAACAATCGACTTTGATTGTTTCCTGATAAATAGATGTCATTTGTTTTTAGAATATTTGCTTAGAACTAACTTATTTCATATTCACATTGATTTTCAGGTAGCTCCTAGAGGTGCTTAGTAGCACATCATATGGACAGCAAGCCAATTAAATTTTTAGAGATGAAATCTTAGTTCATATGTTTGTTTATTTTAGACTCCCTAGAGATGTTCAGACGTACCAGTTAGTTTGGCTGTGAATTGATTGTCCTCAAACTATATGTGACAATAGTGGACATGCCAAGAAATGAAAGAAGTAATGTTTGTTTGTATGATTGGTGTATTATGAGATGTGCTGCATGCTAATGCAGCGATGATTTCACACTAATATGTGATGTTCTTTTTCGTCACTATGGTTTGGATCTGGGCTGGATATAATAAACGGACAACTAATCGATGACAAACTTAAATGTCAATTTATGATGGCTCAATTTGGACCAACAAATGTATGACGCGGACATGACGTTTTTTTGATCGTCATGGTGAGTTAACTGTGACACATTTTTGCTTGTCTGTGACTAAAGTAAACCGTCGTGTATAAGGGTATTTTTTTAGTGGCTCCACTTGTTTTGTAGCAATGAGGTCATCATCTGTAATTCTGTTTGTATGGACTTTAGTTTGTAATGACTCCATATCTACCTATCATGTATGTATCTTTTCTAATTATGATGTATTCATTATCCACTTGTATGGTATAACTATGTATGCATTACTAGTATCAGATATAAAATATTAGATAGTAACATATATGTAAATGTAATAATAAAGTATATAAAAATGCGAAAATGAAAGTCACTGCGCTGGTTGAATCCACAGACTCTACAGTGACTATTAGTGTAGTGGCAAGGACTTCATACAATAAGATAGAATCATCAGCCTGTTCGGTTGGCTGGTTCGTATCGTTGCTGGTTCGTGAAGAAGTACTGCTGGCTGGTTTGTGTGAGAGAAAATAATGTTCCGGCTGAAAATTTACGATCGTTTACGACAAGCCACATCCAAACGATCATACAGGTACTCATACCTTCGCAAAAGAAAAAAAAAAGATACTCATAAGCAGTCACAGTCACTTTTTGATATTCTCTTGTTTGTACCAATTGTCATGAACACAGAGTTATAATGCACACAGGACAAGATCATTACGTATGATGGGCGCGTGTGATGATAGAGTAATTAAGGAACGAAAGAATGCATATTAGTATATATATTGATCATGCGTGCGTGTTGTCAGTTTGATCAGTGTTGCAGATTGGAGACGATTGCGCGTGAAGCATCGAGGAGGAGGGAGACGAGGACAAAGGCGGAGGCCGGCACCGCGAGCACGAGCACGGCGACGAGGCCCACGCCGACGCCGGGCCGGGAGCTGACGAGGAACGCCTGGAGGACGCCGAGGAGCCGGCAGACGTCGGCGTCGTAGGTGGCGTACCACTCCTTCTCCCACGCCGCCCAGTCCTCGGGAGGCGCCCAGCCGCGCTCCGCGGCCTCCATCTCGTGGATCCGTCGCCGCAGGACGACCATCCCCTCGTCCACCAGCCTCCCCCCGCCGCCGCCGCTGCCGCCGTTGCAGCTGAACTCATCCGCGTCGTCGCGGCGGGACGACGCGCAGCGGCAGCGCGCGGAGGTGGAGGCAGCGGGTTTCTTATTGTTGGCTACGGCGGGCGGCGGCAGCGGAGATGGTCGGCTGATGCGGCCCGACCGGAGCGGCAGGAGGCCAGGGAGGCGGACGGCGGCGAATTCGCAGCTCATCATGGGGTGCATTCTGTCGTGTTGGTCGGCGGCGGAGCAATTCAAGAAGCGAGCAGAGGGTATATGTATGATGTATCAGAGAACTCTCTGATTGATTGCGAGGGGGGCAAGCATGCAATGCGATGAGACTGGAAAGAGGGAGAGAAGTGGATCGATGCGCGCGCGCCGGCCTGTGATTTGAAGTGGAATGGAAGGAAAGAATGGAACCGATGGGTGGAGGACGACGCTGCAGCTGCACGCAAGCTCTACGTTTATATAGGCGCTGGCGTCGTCGTTGGTTTGGGACCTGGGGTCGGGATCGATCAGGCGGTGAGAAGATGGCGCGCATGTTCTTCGGGGGCTCATGCACGGAGGCCCCTGGTCGCGCGGATTGCTGTTGGCACGCGAGGATACGGGCGGGCGGTCAAGTGATGGAATCCGATGGCCGTTACGGCAAGTGGTGACCTAGCTTACCTGGCGGCTGGTCGGCAGGCACGCATACGTGATAGGATAGACGATAGATGTTGACCCAATAAGCTACGGCCGCCGCCCCGGCGACGGTGCGCGGCCGGGAGTCTGCTGGGAAGGAACGATGCCGGGCGGCGGCGGCCGGCGTTTGCTACACGTCATGACTCACGATGAGTTCGCGCACGCAGGCATGCACGTCCACGTCCTAATGCGTTACAAGCTGGATGGGCGGATGAGCATGCATGCACATACTACGCTGTCAACGACAATCAGCTAGGTAATTCCAACGCGGGATTCAGTAGCGTCGATTAACATTTACGTCACGCTGCTACTACGAGTCCATGCTACACTATATGTAGCTTAGCTAGCCATGCGCCCATGCCCGTGATTCCGTGAGACCGCCGGCGCGCGTACCAGTTTTGACGTTGTCGACGACGGGCCTCAGCTCGCGCGGCCGGTCGACGTCAATCGTCATATCAATCACTCTCACTCCCTGTCTAAGTCCTCTGTCCTGCCTGCGCGTATGCCCGCGCACATGCATCGCCCGGCCCCGCCCGCGCCGCGATGCGTAGAAATTGCATGCAAACGCGTTGTCCCACTGTAGTAATGCGCACTCGCGCCGCGCCGGCAAGTGCAATGGAGCCGAAGCCGCAGAGTGAACGGCCGGCCGGCGGGCTCGATCGATCTCTAGCTCACAGCCCAATGCTTGCTCCCTAAGCTACCAGGTCATTATGGTCGGTTCACTTCGATCGGTTCGTCTGTCTCTCTTTTTTTAGGAACACTGGCAACAGGTGCAGTTGCTGGTGCTGGTTGTCTCTTTTTTTAGGAACACTGGCAGCAGGTGCAGGTGCTGGTGCCCGTGCTGGTGCTCTACTGCTCTGCCTTTTCATTAAAAGAAGAATTATTTTCCCCTCTTATTTAGAAGAGTTTATCTCGGGGTGCGTAAGTGACAACGACGGAGAAGAAATAATGTTATGCTTTGTCTCAATAAAACATATTATATGTAAAGATTCAACTGTTTTAGTATGACCCTTCAACACATGAATTTTTTTGTCTATGCTTAATCAGTACTACTCCATTAATTTAGAGCAATCACAATCTTATTCAAAAGACGTCTATAAGAATTAAAATAACTTACAGCTAGTTAAAACACTACGAGACTAGCCTAGAGTAGTCCATAATAAAAGAGGTACCTATCTACTTATGGACTATTCAAATATAGAGAATAAAAAAATGTTATTTGTGTTACTCCTTCCTCTTTGTCCACATTCTACCCATGTTAGAAATGGAAAATTATTTTTGTCTCGGGTGGACTCACCTCATAGACTACTTATTGGTTGAACATTGTGAGAAAATAATAGCAGCTTCGGAATGGTCACGTGTCTCCTATGCATATATGCCCTGTTCGTTTGGGCTTGTTTGGCTTATAAGCCATAATTTGAAAATCTTCATTAGCTTGGTTTGGTATGAGAGAAAAATACCGTTTAGTTTTGTACGATAAGTTATGGCTTATAAGCCAAATACGACAAAAGCGAACAGGCTATCATTGTGGCTACCCTTACATTGGAATACTGTTAATTTTTAACATAATTAAATAATAACGCCATTTTCTTTTATAACTTTTATGTAATATAATGATGATATAATAAAAAAAATAGACCGTTAGAATCTCTAGTAATACATATGCTACTATTTTTACTCAAGATGTAATTCAAGCCACGTATCTCAAGATTAGGATGGCATTGATTACTGGGAGCCCCTAAAACGCGTACTGAGAATTTGCAGTTGTCAGGTTCAATGGACAGACTTTTGTCGACGCGTTTAGCTGATAGCTACGTAACCGAGTGCGTGTGGTACGTAGGTTTTCGCTGCAGTTTCGTCCGCATCGATCAGGCACCGTTTTTCTGGTTCAGCTGGGAAATGTCTGGTCGTCTGGACGTGCAGCCGACTCTAATAACCCTGACGGCACCTTTATCAGTTTGATTGATCACAGAACAGCAGCAGCTAGCTAAAATCGGCACATTCTGCTGACATAAATGACGAAGCTAGTTAGTTTTTTTCTTTGAAAAGTACACTGGTTTTTGGTTCAATGATCCAACTTGGGCACATGGATGTGGATGGCAGGTGCAACAGAAAGAAGAGCATCATATTAAAGATGCCGTCTCTGAATTCAGCAAGTGTCATTTTCTTTTAGGCTCCTTCAAACGAAATGATATCCGTTTATATAACCCACTAGGGAATTTCCTCCAAGGTTCCTTTGAATGAGATGGCGGAAAAGCATTTTTATTCTAATCTCATTCTTTGGGCTTGTTCGGCAGGACTGAAATACTGTTCCGGCTGATTGTTGTGAGAGAAAAATACTGTTCTGGCAGGACGTGAACAGTGATTTTGTGAGTGGCGGAACAAGCCAGCCGAACACGCCCTTTACTTCTTATGCGCAGAAATCACACGCTCTGTTTGAAAATTGCACCGATCCATTGCTTTATATATATTCACACATTATTACCATAGATGTTGACTATGATACGAAAGTGATTAGTTTGAGGAGTGGGATGGTGATCGATCATGCTATTTGATTTTTTTTCTTTAGCCCCTAAAATAGTACTCCCTTCGTTCCAAGTTTTAGGGGAAAAAAGACAACCACAAATTGACAATAAAATGTACAACTTAGAAAATGTCTAAGCAATTGAATAATTTGCGAGAGATTTCAACAATGTTTTTATTGAGAAATGCAGCCCACCAAAAAAAAATGAAGGACATTGGCGTGGGAAAAAAATGAAGAGAAGAGAGACAACAATAGCTTTAAATAGAGGAATTAATTGATGATAGCTATATAGAGTCGTGTCAATAAATACAGTAAGAACGCATATAGAAAGAGAGGACAATACAAGCAAACAAAAAAAAACTACATATAAATAATGTTTTCACGTAAGAAAATCCAAAAAAATATAATTAAAAAAACTAACTATGCAAGTTATTTGCGCTGCCCCTTCTATTACGAAACAACCTTTGTTATGGTTGCACGTTCCATCTCAATTGCTTTCGCCGGTGTCAAACGCTATCAGATGACTGTATTAGCTGGCCATGCTATCCGAATCCGATGACTGTTTCAGCTGGGAGCAGAGGAGCCAGCCTGCCACTTGCTTAGACCTCTCAACATTACTTCAAGTTATGCTCAATGGACTGTATTCCGTATATTGCGGTCCATCATTAGTACTCAAATAATAAGGCAGAATGGTATAATGATGGACCGCAAATTCGATGCATCATTAGTTCTCAAATAATTGGTGAATCGAAATTTTCTGTTTGGCAGTACAGTAAAAGTTGTAATTTCGTTGAGGCAAGTAATGAAATTCGGTTTTACTGTTGTGAAAAAAAAAAGTAAAAGGCAGTAAGGCACAGCCTAACACAGAATTACAGAAAAAATCGATTCGGTTTGGTACAAGCTGTTTAGAATTGCATCAATGTTTCTCAATTTTATTATTAATTCCACGGATAGGTTCATTCTGAATGTGTTTCACTTTCAGTGCAGCAAATCTAATTGCAAATACTGCAAATCCCTCGTCATCTTCAGAAACCCAAGCCGGTCTTAGGAATCCAACATTGGTTAGCAATTTGCTCCAATCCAGCTGCAGACAAAGAACTGCTACTACAAGTCTCCAATACTATACACGTGGCAGACTGCCTCAAGGCCACAAAAGAAAAGAAAAAAGAGAAAAAAAAAATGGTCTGACTGGATCAAGAAATGTGATGCACGGACTGCAGGACGGCCTCGGCCACCAGCGCCAGATGGTGTAGCGCGGCGACGGCGGACACGGGCACGCTGGCGAGCACCAGGGCCGCGACGGCGATGGCCACGCCGGGCCTGGTGCCCATGAGCAGCAGCTGCAGCGCGCCGACGAGGCTGGACACGTCGGAGACGTAGGCCGGGTAGTACCGCTTCTCCCACGGCGCCCACTCGGCGGGCGCCTCGTAGTTGGTCTCCGCCATCCGCGCCTCCCGGATCCGCCGCCGCAGCACGGACATGCCCTCGTCCACCAGCGCGCCCCCGTACTGGCCCCGGCCGCCGCTCGCGTCCCGGCGTAGCGCGGCGCATCGTGTTGTCGCCGCCGGGGGCGCCCTCCTCGGTAGAGCCGGTCCGTGGCACGCCGCCCCGTGCCGGAGCGCGGCCGGCGTTGCTGGAACTGGACGGGAGAGGGAAGAAGCAGCAGCCATGGATCGGCTCAGGAGCTGATCTTTGTATGTCAGGCAAGAAAGAGAACACTGCACAACCAAACTGGGGATCGAGGGAGAGGGAAGAAGAATCAATCGAAACTGATGAGAATTTCGAGCCCAAATGGGCACGCATTTATAGGCACTCCGGCCAACCGTCTGAGGTGTACGCATTTATGGGCTTCACGCGTCTGAGGTGTACGCAGACGAGTGATTAGTTATCTCACTCCGGCCAACCGGAGGCTGACACGTACAGAGATTAAACCATAAGAAACTAGTACTACTGCCACTCTGCCGGTGCTCGTACTTTGGACGGTGATTTGGAGATAGTTTATTTGCAGCGGCATGGCCCCAGCCCCAGGCAATCATGAACAGAAACAACGGCTCTGCTGCGATCTCTGATCATTGAGCTGACTTCAACTAGGAGGATCTGAAAAAAAAAAAGGCTTCTGGGCGGCGGATTGTATACTGCCTCTGCCTCGGCTCGTCCATAATGCTGGGGTCCTCTCATAACCAGATACTGTGCAGAAGGCGCGGCCTCGTTCTGACTCGCGATATACTGCAAAGAGAGAACCACATCAACAATGGGTGGGGAAATCAGATGGTAAAGTGGTGTAGCTTCGACAAGGAAACACAAATTAAAGGGCCGTGTTGGAGGTGAACACAACACTAACACATGTTTCACACTTTCACCTGCAATACCTACTTTGCTGGCTCACTAAGATTTGGTCTGTATTGTATTGTATTCCCACTTATGTTTAAAAAAAAGTTCAGTAGAGCATCTTAGTGATGTGAGGTGTCAGAAGAATCTAAGGCGTGTTAAGATGAGGGGTTTGCTATAAATCTTCTACAATTTAGCTCGTATAATTGAATCGAAATACCCACCTAAACAAACAACAGAACTTAAGATGGGTTTTCAGTTATCATTGTGATCCAGCCAGCCAAGTAACCAACGATGTGCAACGAGCATCAGCTCAAACTACAGCAACGAAGTGAGATGTGATTTAACATTTTCATAGCTAACAAGTGTTAATCTCAGTGGGTCATGTAGACTGCAGAGTTACCCAAATTGTTGGTCACACAAATCCTCAAGTCATTTCTCGACAACAACAGCAGCAAACTATAGAGAATAACAAGATACTGAAATGACTATATGATGGCTGCACTGTCATCGTGGGACTGGGAGTTCATATTCCATGTGAGAGTAACTCTAACTAGGGTCCAGGGCAAGTTTTATTGGTGATAATTTCCCATTCAACATGAGAAAAGCTTAAGCGATGGAAACAATTACGAACAGAAAGGTATAGAAGTAACAAAGATTCAATATAGTACATTGATTGCGTTGCTAATTGCAGTATGTTCCCCACACATAAAGCCTTTTTATTGATTTGGGACCACTGCAAAGAAATGATTGATGAAAAGATGCCCTACCTTATTTTATTCTATGGAAGTCTGCAACGAGACACTTATTCCACCTGCTGCTTATTTTGATCTTCTTCCAATGGAGGCAGGAGCGGCTGATACTTTGGTCTGTTTTTCTTCAGAAGAAGGTAGGTTGACCAGTACCAGAACATCAGAATCCTACCCTGTGCAACTAGCGTGTCTGCGATTCGAATTCCTCCCAATGAAAACCTTTCCAAGGCCTGCCACATAAAAGTAGCACATCAAAACTGGAATATTTTCTTTAAATAGAATTATAAAATGTTGAAAGCAGCTTGGCTTGAGTTAACAAATAGAAGACACTAGGTTGACCAATAAAAAAATAATCACAATCAACTAACAATATTTTTCCCATAAAAGCAATTAAGCAAATAAATATTATTTTATGCGGTCATCATGATGTTGACAAATACCCACAATAATTCTATCCATGGACAAACTGCAATGAGCCATTTTCATTAGAATACATTACAAGATTTCAAGCCAAGTAATTCCCCTTGCATTTGGCCAGATTCTTTTTGGTCAGTTTTTTTTTCTGCTGAATGTCACCAAAACACTACCTGTTCACCCGCTTGAATGTCATATGAATGTTGTTGCTCAAATTGCAGACCCTTGAACTCGTTAATGCAAAGCCCTTGAAAGGCCCTGAAAATTAATGACAAAAGAATAGCATCTAGTTGTTAGATGATGCAATGCTTACTACACTAGACTCAACTTATATCACAAGAAAAAAATGAAGAATACCATCTAATGAGAGATATTCTTGGGATCCAACGAAATATGACTGGAGTATTGTCAGGGTTAACATAGTATCCTCCAAATACAATAAACACTGTCATAAGGGATGGCCCAAGAGCCATTGCAGCTTCAGTTGTAGGAGCCATTGCTCCAACAGTGAGACCCATCGCTGATGCAGCAAATGACTCAACAGTCACAATACCACAGAATTTGGCAAATCTGGGAGAGTGTGAAACGTTCTTTAGACAACCATAAACAAAACTGCGATAGATATACATAAAATAATGTCTCCAAGCATTGCCAAAAAAAGATTTAAAATTACACTGACCTAGAAAATGTTGGATGAAGTTTAGCCATTGGATAGAGAATTGATCCAAATATCAATGGAAATGCTGCTCCAATGGGAATCTCGGCCAACAACTTAGATGAAAGATATGGTCCAAGTGCATAGGAACCTTTTGCTCGTTCTCTGTCAACTATAGTCCGTTCTTTTGGGAAAACTCCCACAGTCTTTGTCAGTGCAGCCATTGCTGTGTTTATGGCAGCCACCTGAACTCATATATTAAAAAGGAGAAAGATCAAACACAAAATATGTTCAGACAATATTTCTAGAACAACTTCATGAAGATACAATCAGAACAATCATATGAAGTGACAAATGTTCGAAGACGGTGAATATGTTACATCTATCCTGAATGCAAAATATGTGCAAACTAGGAATTCAACTTCAGAAGCCCTCAAGGTTCACACTATTCTACCTGAAGTAGTCCCATCCTGTCTTGTATGGATGTTTGAGATTTTCCCATTCGCCAGAACACAGATCCAAATATAACTGCTGAAGCAACAGACATTCGTGCTCTCACTTTGTTTGTTGGTCCATCACGAAAAGCCTGAACACAAAAGATCCTACACATTAGAAGCAATGGATGACAAGAGATAGTCAACCTACATCTTAACATGTGTACTCAACTGTCCTCAAATATTTTATAGCTATTTATTCTTTTTCAATGTCACAGTTTTCCTGCGTGTTCGAGGCAAAAATATCTTATAGCTATGCAAGTAGCACATTACAAGTTTTGAACAGTAATGCTTCTCCAATATCAATTAAAATGAACAATAAACTGTATATTTCATAAAGATCAGAGTTAGGTAATAGGTGGACACTACAGACACTTTAGGTAAAAATATGACATCAAGGTCTACATGCTTAGGTTAAAATCAAATGTCAACAAAGCTATATTCAGAGCAGCTAGCCTTTGTAAGTACCTAAAAAATATATTCACACACACACAGAAAGGTTAAGCTGGAAACAGGATTAAAGGATAGATATATTGAGATGAACCTGCATCCATGCCCGCTTAAAAAGCAAAAACGAAATTGCCTCCACCAACCATGCCTTTGCTTCATTGTAGTCTTCCTAACAAGTTTGACAGACAATTCAGGATTGTTTGGAGTTGTAATTAAACTGTTACCTTCAGTGAGCAGAGCTTTGTTAGAAAACGCCTCAATGAGGTTCTCAATCCTTTTCTGTGATGAGTGTACACTTTCAGTTGAGCCATAATCAGTGGAAATGAGATCAGCCAAGAACTCAGCAGGGTTCATATGATCTGGACACTGATACCTGATAAATTATCAAAACTCAAGTTATCAATGGGCAATACTAACAAAATTAAAATAAACATCATGATATATTGGCCATTTACGTAACAAAAGAAAAGGCACAATTTCTTATTGATCAAAACTCAAATAGACAGAGACTAGAGGCATGCTGCATGTGCATGGTACAAACATGCAACAATTAACCTTCAAAAGTTCTAGCGTAGCTAATATTGAATTTTGATGTGTACAATGACAACAAGGATGAATGTAGTCAGTGACACGAAGTAATTAGTTTTATTGGAAATGCAAACAATGAAAGTGCACACCACAATGCCTGATTGTTTTGTTATACTAAAAAAAAATAGGTTTGAGAAGGGGTGCATGTTCACTGTTCAGGATTGAAATGAATTATTTATTATGTTATGCTACACCAGGCAAGCCAAAAAGTGAGCGCACACAAAAATATATAGGGCAAAACATTCAAATCAAGTAGAAACCATGATAATAACATACTTAAGAAAAGACTGGAAGGAAAGAAAAGGGTGTAGCATAACAACCCTAATGATGCGAAGTATGTTAGAGGTTCTTCTTTTGCAGGCCCCATGTATACAATATCTCCATCTGACAGTAGTACGATGTCATCAAATTTGCCATAGACTGAACCTCTTGGCTGGTGTATCGAACAGATAACAGTGTGCCCATCCTCAGCAAGTTGACGAAGAGTCTCCATGACCTTCTCAGCTTGGAAGGCATCAAGGCCTAAAAGACAAATCACAAACATACAAAAAATAATAACTTAACATTTGACATTTTCATATTGTCAGATGACCAAACAGATGTTGATGACTAATTTTTATGATGGATCCTGTTTTATGCTAGCTCAAATGGACATGCAAACAGAAATACCATAGAGCATTCAGCAACAGAGCTGAGTTGCCATTGTCTCATCATGGTGAAACAGGAAAACGAACCCTGAATGATGACAAAAAGATGATGCAAAACACTAGCCAAAGTAGTTATGTTGCAGTTAAAAAAGTAAGTTCAGATCCTTATGCTTCACGACTACAAATTTAATGTGCTTTTAACATAAATGATTTTGATAATACAGACAATTTATTTTAATTTGATCATGGTGTCATATCTGACATGAACTGTTGTATTTGTAAGACGTGAACGCAACAATAAAACATATTAGCTACATGCAAAATGTCTCAGGTATAAATTAGAACCACATTTAGAAGTAATAAAGAAAACCCTTGTTCAAGTAGGGAAGGCCAAGACTAAATCAGTTTTAAACACCTGTTGTTGGTTCGTCCGCAAAGATCACTGAAGGGCTAGCAATCAATTCACATGCAAGCGAGAGGCGCTTCTTCTCACCCCCACTTATTCCACGAACTTTTGCATCACCAACAATAGAATCAGCACAATTGACCTAGTCAACAATCCAACCATTAAGACTGTCCTCGGAACCGTTCACTTCAATTTCTACAAACACTAACCAAAATGCTAGCACTCACCAACCCCAGACGAAACAAAAGATCATTGACATATCTCTCCTTCCTCTCAGGAGCCCACAAGTCAGGAAGCTGGAGCTCAGCAGCAAGTGACAGCGCCTCCCGCTTTTTACCGTAAGCTGTGAGAAGAACAGGTCTTCCTGCCTCACAAAAGCAATCCTGCGCAAGAAAGTAGTCATTAGCTCTTCTCCACAAGCAAGAGCAGAAGTAAGACCCCAGCTGCATGAATACAACTTACTTATATCCGCCCTTCGAGATAGTCTGACCGTTGACATACAGAAACCCGGAAAGGTGCAAGGAAGACGATGCCGTGAGCTGCCGTGCTAGCACATTGAGCAGAGTTGTTTTGCCAGAGCCCGATGGTCCCATGAGTGCTAACAGCCTCCCCGGTTTCGCCTCCCCTGACACATTTGACAGCAGAAACCTTGCCTGGCAATTGGCAATTAGACAGCATGCCACAAACATCTATCAGTCCACTCCAGTTACCTCCTGATATTTGTACAATTGTATAATGGTACATACAAATTATGCAACTTGTTGTAGAATATACAGGGTCAACGAGTCAACGCAAACGAGTACACGTGGACGTGGCAAACGGAACGAGAGGATGAGTCATGAGAGGATGACAGACGGACAGAGGGGCAAACGGGCAATGCGAGGGTTTCGTGCGCGCGGCTGCGGCGAGATGGGAAGAGGTGGTGCCGTGGCGGCGGTGCAGCGACTCACCACTTCCCCGCGCTTGTTCTTCAACGCGCAGGTGATGCGGGCCCACCGGATGGTCACGGGCGGCACGCCACCGCCACCTCCCTCGCCGGCCTCCGCGTCGTCCTCCGCCGGCGGAAGGAGGGCGGGGCCGGGTCCCGCGATGGCGCGGACGAAGAACGCCGCGGCCAGCGCCGCCAGGAGCTGCCCCAGCCCCCTGACCTCCATCACACACGCTGACGCCGATGGCTATCCCCTCTTCAATCTAGAAGGTTCCGGGACGTCCGTGGAGGCGGCGGAGAGCGACGCGGAGAATGACAAGCGGCAACGGGGTCTAAGAGGGGGTTTAGCCTCTGCGCTTCTGCGGGGTGTGAGGACTGAGGAGAGCAGTTCGTGTGGTGGTGGTGAGTTTGTTGCGGCATTTGAGCGACGAGATGGGGAAGGAGACGGATTGCTGGATGTGTTGCTGAACTGGGCCTTTTCTGCTGCGGGCCAGGGCTGTAAGATTAGTTTCGTTGGGCTCGTTTGTGAAGCAGTGATCCAGCGATTTGGGTTAAGGTTGGTGGCCAGGTGGGCATTCGATATCGACCCGTGAGGCCGTGACTTTGAGCTAACTACGCAGCTCGGTTCGTTTCGTAATCGTAGCAAAGTTTCCTTTCATTCCACTAAAAAAAGAGAGCAAAATTTCCTTTCATGGGACCAAATCATGCATGATAGCAAACCTGTTTTTCCCTCTATGGCTCTCTCAGCCTTTCGCTTGTTGGTTTCAGACAGAGCTTATCAGTCAGTCAACAGTGTTTTTCTCTTACCACAAATCAGCATCAGTCGGGCTTATCAGCCCAGAAACCAAGAAGTGAATAGGCTCTCCGTCTCGGAATGAGCGAATGCGTTGCAAGAAATGGTGAGCATGCTTTATTCCTATAAGTAGAATTGGTTCTGTGCCAGCCAATTTAGCTTATTGTGCTAATCATACTTTTGCCTAATTTGACATAAATTTATTTTTAGTTAGACGAGCCTTGAGCCAACCAACACAAACAATCTAGATAGAGAAGATAAATCTTGCATCACTATCCATATAGTAGAACATCCAGCGCCTACTGCTTTTGTTATGACAATGAGAGGAAGTGTGAAAGCGTACTTCAATCACGAGAAAGATCGTTGAGGAAAACTGCATCATGTCAGCTGTTCAGCTGATAAGCCAGGCTGATGTTATTTTATTGTGAGAGAAAAAACATTGTACAATAATTGATAAGTCAGGCCGATAAGTTCAAGCCAACATGACCAAATGATTCATCTTTTTTTTTTTGTCTACACAAGGCAACACATTCCACGACAACAGGGTGCGTACCTGTAAAGTCGTTGCACTGCACTGAAACCCGGATTCTAAAAGCTGACTTTCTTCCGGGTCGCCTGGCTTTAGATACCTGGTCTATTCGTTGGTTGGTTTCTAGGCCGATAAACCCAATTGATGCTGATTTATTGTGAGAAAAAAATACTATTGACTGACTAATAAGCCCTGACTGAACCAATAAGCGAACACGCTGACCGTACAAAGTCTTCTGCAGTAGGTTTATAATCTCCAAAAAAAAAAAGAGAAGCAGGGGGTGTGCGGTACAAGCAAGAAGCTCAAAAGCAGATAGCGGCCGAAGCAACCAACGGAAGGTTCTTAATTACAGCTAGGCTTCGCTAAGTGCTGTGCGGCCCAGACAAGACGCGGGAGATTGTGTTTAATACTGTAATAACGAATTAAAAATCCCAAGCTGGCCATGACCCATGACGCCGCCACACTCTCCAGAGTCCAGAAGCGTCAGCGCTGCCGCTGTTCGCCCGCGCGCCTCTGCCATCTGGGCCCCACCAAGTGGAATCAACGTCCACCCTGACGTGACGCCTTCCACCCCCCCCCCCACCCCACCCACTTCCCCAGCTACCCGCTGCCTACCCCCCCCCACTATTCCGATCGTCACCACGCCTCCGTGGCCCACGCGTCAGTGTCGTGTGGCTGGGTAGGCAGGTGAAGTGTGAACCGTGAGAAGGAAGCAAGCGCCGTTCGCTCGGCCGCGCGCCTCCCCCCCCTCCACCCATGACTTACTGCGTGTGCCGTCGTGACTGTCGTCGCTCTGACCGCGCGGGACCCGTGCCGTAACCTCCCGCAACCCAGGCGGCAAGGTCTACATCGTCCGTATGACTGCTGGGCCCATGGGAACGTGGTGCCCAGTTACCAGTGTGCCACAGGCCCATAGCCGGGGCCGCGGAAGCGATCCCCCGTGTTGCGGTGGTACAAAGCGACGCGCGTCACGCTCGCGTCCCGCCTCCCCTTCCCGTTCCCCCCGTCTTCCCATTGCCAAGCAAGAGAAACGCACGCGAGCCGCGAGCAGAAAATACAGCAGCGCGGCGCCAAGCGCCACCCCGATCTCGCTATTTTCCCTTCTCCCCCGATGCGATCTCGCCAAACCCTAATCCCCCCGCCCGCCGCCGCCCGGCCGTCGTCGCCGGAGCCCTAGCCCCGAATGCGGCGGCGGTGACGCGCGGCGCGTCACCACCACCAACCACCAACTCAGCGTGCGCGCTTGCCCGCCGGCCGACACCAAGCAGCCAGCCATGGGCGCCGCCGACAAGTGGCTGCTCCCGCTCGTCTCCGTCTCCTTCGTCTCGCTCCTGCTCTTCCTCTCCGCGCTCTCGGGCTTCTCCGCCTCCTCCACGCTCTTCGCGCGCCTCCCGCCGCCCTCCTACGTGCGCCGGGGCGCCGCCGCGCCGCCCTCCTTCGCCTACCTGCTCGTGGGCGGCCGAGGCGACGGCAGGAAGCTCCTGCGGCTGCTCCTCGCCGTCTACCACCCCAGGAACCGCTACCTGCTCCACCTCTCCGCCGACGCGCCGGCCTCCGAGCGCGCCGAGCTCGCCGCGGCTGTCGCGCGCGCCGCCCCCGCCGTGCGCGCCTTCGGTAACGTCGATGTCGTGGGCAGGCCCACTGCGGGCACCCCAATGGGCTCCTCCGGCCTCGCCGCCACGCTCCGCGCGGCCGCCGCGATGCTCCGGCTCGATGCGGAGTGGGACTGGTTCGTCACGCTCAACGCCGCCGACTACCCCCTTCTCACCCAGGACGGTAAGATTCAAATGCTCGATTCCCATCTATTAGCACGATCCGTTTGAGTAGCAGTTTTGCTTCACAGACTTGTCCGGATCTAAGGTAAATCTGAGCTCTTTTACTTAGTCGATATGGATACCAATGACTCGAAATTGCGTTTGCCGACCATTTCCGTTCTTGAATTGGAGGCAAAGCATGCTGTACGAACAGATCAGGAAATTGCAAGGGGAGCAACTGCCACTGTTCGGTTGAGCCGTAGCTACAAAAGTCAATTTTGTATTCTTCACAGCATGTTGCTGACTTGTATTAAGTGGTGTTTAATGTTATCTGTCAAGTAGCATAATTGAATGCATAAATATGCCTGAAAGGACCAAAGACCCACTACCCCACCCGGATTAGGATGTGGCCTGCTGCTGCTGCTGCTGCTACGTTTAGGTGATGTTGGAAGAACTTGCTTGTTTGGAATCCTGTTGGACTGTTGTGCCATAGCCGCCTTAGGTGGAGATATATAGTGCAACTACTAGATTGGCATGCTGTCTTCTTCATTCTCTATTTTGGTACCATACCAGCTCAACCACTCCATGACTAATTTATGCTCTCTCATCCTTATATGAGGACTCTAATAGTCAGGAACAAGCTATGCAACTCTTGCTGTGGCTTTGTTTGTGCCATCTAGCTGGGATTAACCCTTCGTCTTAATGAACAACTAAGAGAGCAACTGATTAACCCTTCATTTTAATGAACAATTGAGAGAGCTTTAACAAGTGCACCACTGAATTCTCAACACAGGATGCAGTCTGATGCTCTGATTTATGTTGTCCTTTTTCCTCATTTCCTCTGACACTACCTGTATGACATTGCCTTTTTTTATGTTATACTGTACATGGTAAGTATTGTAATTTGATCTGTGTTATGTGCTGCTTCCGCTATGTCACATGTAGTTCTCGCCCTTTCTTATTGAAGTGTAATTTTGTTTTTAATAGATGCTAGCATGTTCTAATTTTTGCTTTTGGCTTTTGTATCCCGACTGACACCTCTTAGGGGTTCTTGAGTTTCCTGTTCATGACTCTCTGTTTTGTTTTTGTCCCTTGCTGCAGACTTGATTCATGTTTTCTCCTCTTTTCCAAGGCACCTCAACTTTATTGATCACACCAGTGACATTGGATGGAAAGAGTATGTTCTATCTGAACATAGCAATAGTGAATGGTACACAGTGCACTGCTGTTAGTTTCACCAGTATACTTCTTTTGTAGGTCTCAGAGAGTGCAACCGATTATAGTAGATGCCGGAATATACTTGGCAGGGAGGAATCAGTTCTTCCAAGCCACAGAGAAACGGGACACTCCTGATGGTTTCAAATTTTTCACAGGCATTTCTCTTTACTTGCACTTTGTTTCTTCACCCGCTTGATGAAATGGTTTTCTAACACATGCATTCCCTTTCTGTTAGGTTCTCCATGGGTCATTTTAAACAGACGCTTTGTTGAGTACTGTGTTTTTGGTTGGGAGAATCTCCCTAGAACACTCCTCATGTACTTCACAAACGTGATGCTACCTCTAGAGGGGTATTTCCATTCGGTTGCATGCAACTCGGATTTCCGCAATTTTACAGTGAACAACGACTTGCGGTATATGGTGTGGGACAATCCACCTCAGATGGAGCCCCATTTCCTAAATGTTACACATTATGATGAGCTAGTAGGGAGTGGGGTTCCTTTTGCCCGGAAGTTTAAGGAGAATGAACCCCTGTTGGACAAGATTGATGATAAAGTGCTTCGACGTTGGCGTCACAGACCTGTTCCTGGTGCGTGGTGCACAGGTAGAAGGAGGTGGTTCAGTGATCCTTGCTCCCAGTGGAGCAACGTCAACATTGTAAGACCTGGCCCTCAAGCTGAGAAGTTCCGAACATATATAAACCAGATTTTGGAAGAATCAAAGTCAAGCAACAGCTCTTGCAAGCAATAGCAGTAGCATCCAAAGCATAAGGCTTCACTTCCCGCGGTCGAAGCGTTGAGCTTGTCTCATTTTGCACAGAGGAGCTCTCCATGTCTCGAGAACTTCCTGGAATCGGCTTCAGGAGCAAGCATTTTTGCACCTCTTGTATGAACACATGGCCAAGGTGAGAGATGGGTTTATTCTTTCCAGAATTTTTTTGGTGTCATGGCTTCAAGGGCTTAGTGCACACTAGCATTATTGGAAGCCAAGAGAGCTTACTGTGGGAATACGGAAGCTAATAGGCATTGTAATTAGTAGCAATGAGTTGAATGGCATGTGCCTTTGTTTATAGAACTGATGGAATTGTTGGTGCTTCCATACAAAATTGAGAAAATGAAGAATGGGGGAATGTTATTGATTGGTTGGTCACGGTTGTTGCTGTTATGGACATGTGGTTAATACAATGCTTACTGATTTTTCCCCTTGACATGCAGTTTTTCTCATAATCTCATGTGTCCTGCTGCCCTCTAGATATGACATTCTGCACTTTCATTTCATCTGTGCATATGCACTTACAACTCTGGTCTCTTTCAGTGAAGCAGTACCCCCTTAATTTGCAGGACTGTAGTGAGCTAATGAACTGTGGATGTGAGCAATGGCAAATCGGCGGTATAGCATCCCTACCGCCTACCCTTTGTAGGATCTGTTTGCTTTAGGGGTAAATTGTGTGGCCTTCAATGGTTTGGTATCCAACTGCAGTGTGGGGCTGAACTGTGGATGTGAGCAATGGCCAATCGGCGGTATAGCATCCCTACCGCCTACCCTTTGTAGGATCTGTTTGCTTTAGGGGTAAATTGTGTGGCCTTTAATGGTATGCAGCCTGTTCGTTTGGTCGTATTTGGCTTATAAGTCATGGACTCATGGATTATCAGTCAACGAACAATATTTTTCCTCTCACGTCAAACCAGCCTACAGTACTTTCAGTTATGGCTTATAAGCCAAACCAGCCTAAACGGACAGGACAATGGTATCCAACTGCAGTGTGGTAGACTAGGCTGTATCGAGTCGAAACATGCCAGGGGCTTGTTTGGAACAGAGGAATGTAAAACATATGAATGATAAAAAAATACAGAAATAAAAAATGAATAGAGGTATGAAAGAGAGGATTGAAAAATATAGGATTTTTATAGGAATTAGTGTTTGGAACATATGAATACTAATAACATAGGAAAGTATTGGTTTATATAGGAAAGTATTGGTTTGTAGTAAACATAGTTGTTTAGAGTAAATAAGAGCTAACTACTTTACAAAGTGACATGAGTTGACATGTCCTGATGGCACGCTCATGTTGTGTGTTGACTCAGTGGTTTGATGGCCTGTCAATCCATCTAGAACACCTACACCTAGGTCTTGTTTAGATGATGGTTGGGAATTCGTATTTGGCACTGTAGCACTTTCGTTTGTATTTGATAATTATTGTCCAATCATGGTCTAACTAGGCTTAAAAGATTTGTCTCGTAATTTACAATCAAACTGTGTAATTAGTTATTTTTTTATCTACATTTAATACTCCATGCATGTGTCCAAAGATTTGATGTGATGAAGAGAGAGTGAAAAAACTTAGAACCTAAACAAGGCCCTGCTAGAAAACGCCTTGATTAGTGAGTGAGAGGACGCGCGAGCCATAGGAAAGATTTCCATGATGTATGGGCTCTTTTTTTTTTCTATTGCGTTCTTGCTCATATTTTGAACCTCAATTGTGATTTTACCTCTATTTTTTTTCACTTTGTGTTTTTACCCCTGCTTTTCCAAAACGAAGGTTCAGTTTACCCCTACTCCGTGAACAGCAGGTAACGATGTTAAAAAAGTTGAAAGATGATAAGTTTGTCTTTCCGAATATTGCATTTTTGCCCCTATTTCAAACCCCAATTGTGATTTTACCTTCACTTTCTTCCACTTTGTGTTTTACCCCTATTTTTCCAAAACGAATGCCCCGTTTACCCCAATTCTTAACTCAGTTATCTACATCCGGATTAAAGCAATTAAAAATTAACAAAAGCCCTGTGAAAAGACAAATTTACCCCTTATCTCTCGGTCGTCTCTCTCAGGGTCACCCCTCTCAACGCTAGCAGGCAGCGGGCGGCTGGGTGCGGCGGTGGAAGGACAACGTCGGGCCGTCGGGCGGGCGCGTGTGGCCAGGCGGAGGAAGCGGCGCGGGCGCGAGCGGCTTAGCATGACGTGGGTGCGCAGCCAGGCACGCGGCTCTGCTTGGCGCGGGCGCACGTGGCTTGGCTGGCGTCACGAGCACGCGCCTAGTGAAAGCAGCCGACCATGGAGCCGAAGACCCGCCTCTCTCTCTCTCTCAACTCTAGCGGATGGCTGGGTGCGGCGGCGGCAGAAGGCTAACAATGGGCCCGTCGGGCGGTGTGTGGTGACTGGGCGTGTGCGGATGATAGGTCCAGAGCTATGATTTTGTACCTAGGCAACACCAAATCATAGCTCTGGACTTGTCAGTCTTTGGCTCCATTGCCTGGCCGCACACGCCCACTCGCCGCACACCGCCCGACGGGTGAAAGCTCTAGTTTAGTTTTGGTTAATTGATGAAACCCTAAGTGCTAACCTAGTTTATCAAAGTGATTATGAGATAGGTAGCACTACTCCAAGTGATGAAGCAATGACGAAGATCATGACGATGGTGACGGCGTGGTGATGATCAAATGCTTAAACATGGAAAAGAAGAAAGAGAAAAACAAAAGGCTCAAGGCAAAGGTATAAATTGTAGGAGCTATTTTGTTTTAGTGATCGAGACACTTAGCGAGTGTGATCACATTTAGGATTGACAGCCGTACTATTAAGAGGAGTGAAACTCGTATCGAAATACGGTTGTCAAAGTGCCACTAGATGCTCTAACTCATTGCATATGCATTTAGGATCTAGTGGAGTGCTAACACCCTTGAAAATATTTATGAAAATATGCTAACACATGTGCACAAGGTGATACACTTGGTGGTTGGCACATTTGAACAAGGGTGAAGAAGATAGAGTTGAAAAGGAGTTAGTCGCGCTGGTTACAGAGTGACCGGACACGTCCGGTATGGTGACCGGACACGTCCGGTATTTGGCGACGAATTCAGCGATCGGACGTGTCCGGTCACCACACCAGACACGTCCGGTGTAATTCAGAAAAATGGTGTTCGACAGTATAGTTGATCGGACGCTGGCAGCGTCCGGTTCGGAGTGACCGGACGCGTCCGGTCGAGCATGGATGCTTACTGTAATCGATCGGACGCTGAGGCTCAGCGTCCGGTCAGTTTCTAACAGACGCGTCCGGTCGGCCCTGGTGGCTTATTGGACTCGACCGGACCTGGCGGCTCAGCGTCCGGTCATTTGTGTTTCTGCGTCCGGTGTGAGAGTCCGGTCGTCAGCCAGTGAGGTACAACGGTTACTTGGGTTTGAACGGGACACGTGGCGGTCTGGGAGTGACCGGACACGTCCGGTAGGCAGACCGGATGCGTCCGGTATTCACGGTCGGAGCGTCCGGTGCTGCGTCCGGTGCATCTGACCGGAGCATCCGGTCGATGCGCAGTCAGCCCAATTATTGAGCCAACGGTTCTATTTCGAGGGGGCTTCTATTTAAGCCCCATGGCCGGCTCAAGCTCACTCTCTTGGCCATTTTCATTGACATAGCAACCTTGTGAGCTTAGCCAAAGCTCTCCCACTCATCTCCATCATTGATCCATCATCATTGTGAGATTGGGAGAGAATCCAAGTGCATTGCTTGAGTGATTACATCTAGAGGCACTTGGCATTCGTGTTGCGCTGCGGATTTCGCTTGTTTCTCTTGGTGGTTGCCACCACCTAGACGGTTGGAGCAGTGGTGGAGGATTGGCACGAGTTGGTGATTGTTCGTGGCTATCTCCGGTGATTGTAAGGAGAGTTGTACCTTCCCCGACGGAGTGCCGAAAGGTAACTCTAGTAAATTGCTTGTGTCATTGAGTTACCTCACTCGTGGGTTGGTTCTTGCGGTGTCCTATCGTGTGGACAAGGTTTGTGAAACACCTCTTAGCTGCCGAACCACCAAGTGTTGGTCGACACAACGGGGACGTAGCGTGTTGGCAAGCACGTGAACCTCGGGAGAAAATCGATTGTCTCTTGTCTTTGGCATTCTCCCGGTGATTGGCTATATATTCATCTTGTGATTGGTTCATCCCCTACACAACGGTGTAATCACCCTACTCACTTATTTACATTCTTGCAAACTAGTTGATACAAGCTCTTTAGTGTAATTAGAATTGAGAGCTTGCTTTATTATTTACATTCATCTAGTTAAGCTCTTTAGAGTAGCAAGATTGAGAGCTCTTAGTGAGTAGTTACATAGCAAGTTTGTGTGCCTAAGTAATCATTGCAACTAGAATTGTTGGATAGGTGGCTTGCAACCCTTGTAGAGCTAGAGCAAGTTTGCATTACGCTATTTGTCATACTAATCAAATTGCTCTAGTTGATTTGTAGATTTTTAAATAGGCTATTCACCCCCTCTAGCCATATTAGGACCTTTCAAGTGGTATCAGAGCTGTGGTCACCGTTTGATTAAAGGCTTAACAACCTCGGTGTCAAAATTATGGCTCAAGTTGTGTTCAACCATGTGGGGGGAAAATCACTGTTCTTTGATGGCACAAGTTATGATTATTGGAAGAGAAAGATGAGAATGTATCTTGGTTCAATCAATGATCAAGTATGGGAAGTGACCGAGAATGATTATGCTATCATTGACCCCAACAATCCCACTAACCAAGACAAGACCAACAAGCAATGCAACACAATGGCTCTCAACACCATATACAATGCCATTGATTCCAAGGTGTTTGAGCAAATCAAAGATTGTGAAAGAGCAAATGAGGTATGGAGGAGATTGGAGGAAACATATGAGGGCACACCGGCGGTGAAGAGTGCCTCAAGGACAAATTGACAAGCTTCAAGATGAAGGATGATGAGAGCATTCCGGAGATGTTTCATCGATTGCAAGTCATTGTCAATGATTTGAAGGCATTGGGAGAGAAGATCAAGGATGATGATGTCTCTCATCGGTTCTTGATGTGCCTACCTCCAAGATTTGAGATGTTAAGATTGCTCATCATAAGAGGAGGATTGAAGGACATTACCCCCAACCAAGTACTAGGTGATGTCATGACCCAAGAGACATACCGTGTGGAAAGAGAGGGGGATGACAAGGATGACAATATGGATGAAGAAGACAAGAAGAAGAAAAGTGTGGCATTCAAGGCTAGCTCATCATCATCCAAGAACAAGGGCAAGTCAAAGAAAGAATCAAGTGATGATGATGACCTTAGTGATATTGATGATGACGCTATGGCTCTCTTTGTCCGCAAGATGGGAAAATTCATGAAGAAGAAGGGCTATGGTGCAAGAAAGAGAAGAGATCACACCAAGAAGAAAGAGTATGTGAGAAGATGCTATAATTGCAAGAGCCCCGATCATGTAGTAGCAAATTGTCCATATAATAGTGATAATGATGAGGATGAGAAGAAGCACAAGGAGGATAAGAAAGAAAAGAAGGAGAAGAAGGAGAAAAGGATGACCTTCCAAAAGAAGAAGAAGGGTGGAGGCTATGTGGTCACTTGGGATAGTGATGGCTCTTCGGATAGTGATAATTTTAGTGATGATGGCAAGAAATCTATCAAGAAAGCACTAGCAAGCATCGCCATCAACAACAAGCCCTCTATCTTCGACACTCCATCGACATGCCTCATGGCAAAGCGTACTAAGGTAAAATATGATGAGAGTGATGATGATGAATGTGAAAGTGATTCTTGTAGGAATGATGATAATAATGATGATGATGAGGAACTCTTGGACATGTGTGAGCAAGTGCACGCTTGCAATGAGATGAAGAGAAAGGAGTGCAAAGAATTACGCAAGAAGGTAAAATTTCTTGAGCAATCCTTTGATGAGCTCAATGCCACTTGAGCTCAATGCCACTCATGAGAGGCTAATGGAAGCCCATGAGAAGCTTGGCAAAGCTTACTCTAAGCTTAAAAAGGCTCACTCCTCTCTCATTGAGCAAGTCAAAGTGGAGGAAGCTAAGAAGGAGCAAGTGATCGTATCATGTGATGTGTGACTAACTTGTGATCTTATTGTTGAATCTTTTCATAAGCCCATTGTAGTTGCTCCCACTAACTCTTCTTGTAGCACTACCACTTTCACTTCATCTTTGAGTGATGGTCTCTCTTGTGATGCCTCACTAATGGTGGAAAATGAGACCCTCAAGAAGGAGGTGAATGAGTTCACTCGTGCCTTAGGCAATGCCTATGATGGAGATGCCCGCTTGCTAAAGTGCTTGGGTAGCCAAATGTTTTCTCTCAACAAAGAGGGATTAGGATATACCCCCAAGAAAGGCAAGGCGGCCTTTGTCACTCCCAAAATTAGCTTTGTGAAGGGTAATGGTCGGTTTTGCAATAGATACAAGCAAGTTGGGCATATAGAGCAATATTGCAAGATTAACAAGAACAAGCTAGCTAATGTATCATCAATTAAATTTGATTCTTGTTACATGCTTTTTAAGGGTGCCAATGGTGTGAATGCTAAGTTTATTGGTACACCAATTGTGGGCCCAAAGAAGAAGGCCATTTGAGTACCAAAGACCTTGGTAACTAACCTTCAAGAACCTAAGCAAGTTTGGGTACCTAAAAAGAATTGATATTCTTTTGTAGGTCAATTATAAAGCCAGAGGAAGGCATTGGGTGCTTGATAGTGGGTGCACACAACACATGACCGGTGATTCAAGAATGTTCAATTCAATCAATGAAAACAAGAGCAATGAGATTGATAGTATCACATTTGGTGACAATGGCAAAGGCAAGGTCAAAGGGCTTGGTAAGATTGCAATATCTAATGATTTGAGCATTTCCAATGTGCTACTAGTAGAGAGCTTGAACTTCAACCTATTGTCGGTAGCTCAATTGTGTGATCTTGGTTTCAAGTGCATATTTGGTGTGGATGATTTAGAGATCATAAGTGTAGATGGGTCTAACTTGATATTCAAAGGATTTAGATATGAGAATCTATACTTGGTTGATTTCAATACTAGAGAAGCTCAATTGTCAACATGTTTGATCACTAAGTATAGCTTGGGTTGGTTATGGCATAAAAGGCTTGGTCATGTTGGAATGAAACAATTGGACAAGTTGGTCAAGCATGATCTAGTTAGAGGCTTGAAAGATGTCACTTTTGAGAAAGATAGGCTATGTAGTGCATGTCAAACCGGAAAGCAAGTTGGAAATACACATCCTAAGAAGAGCATGATGAGCACATCTAAGGCATTTGAGTTGTGCACATGGACTTGTTTGGACCAACCACATACACTAGCATTGGTGGAAACAAATATAGATTTGTGATTGTGGATGATTTCACTAGATACACATGGGTATTCTTTCTTGTTGACAAGAGTGATGTGTTTGCAACATTCAAATCATTTGTTAAGAGCATTCACAATGAATTTGAAACAACCATCAAGAAAGTTAGAAGTGACAATGATAGTGAAATCAAGAATACTAGAATTGATGAGTTATGTGATGAATTTAGAATTAGACATCAATTCTCGGCAAAGTACACTCCACAATCAAATGGCTTAGTTGAGAGGAAGAATAGAACTTTGATTGATATGGCAAGATCAATGTTGAGTGAGTACAATGTGAGTCATTCATTTTGGGCTGAAGCAATCAACACGGCTTGCTATTATAGCAACCGACTCTATTGTCACCCCATGATGGAGAAGACACCCTATGAGCTATTGAATAGAAGAAAGCCAAACATTGCATACTTTCGGGTCTTTGGTTGCAAATGCTACATATTGAAGAAAGGCACTAGATTGAGCAAGTTTGAAAAGAAATATGATGAAGGTTTCTTGCTTGGTTATTCCACTACTAGCAAGGCTTATAGAGTTTGGAATTTGGCTAGTGGTACTCTTGAGGAGGTTCATGATGTGGAGTTTGATGAAACAAATGGTTTTCAAGAGGAAGATGAGAATCTAGATGATGTAAAAGGCACTCAATTGGTCAATGCAATGAAGAACATAGACATTGGTGATATAAGGCCCTAGAGAGGTGATTGATGTTGAAGATGACAAGAATCAAGTGCTCTCTAACTCAAATGTGTAAGCTAGTGGTTCTCATGATCAAGTTCAAGCAAGAACTAGTGATGGCAAAGTGCAAGATCAACAAGTGGCTAGTTCATCATCTCAACCAAGTGATCAATCAAATGCAAGCAATCAAGTGCAAGTGCTTTAACCAACCAATGTTGTAAGAGATCATCCATTGGACACTATCATTGGTGATATTTCAAGAGGTGTGCAAACTAGATCAAGATTGGCTTTATTTTGTGAGCATTTCTCATTTGTGTCATCCATTGAACCTAAGAAGATAGATGAAGCTTTGAGGGATGTTGATTGGATCAATGCTATGCATAAAGAGCTAAATAACTTTACAAGAAACCAAGTATGTGAGTTAGTTGAGAGGCCTAAGAATCATAATGTGATTGGAACCAAGTGGGTCTTTCAGAACAAGCAAGATCAAGATGGGATAATAATAAGGAACAAAGCAAGATTAGTGGCTCAAGGTTACACTCAAGTTGAAGGTCTTGACTTTGGAGAAACATATGCCCCGGTTGCAAGATTGGAAGCAATTAGGATCTTGTTAGCCTATGCTTGTGCCCACAACATCAAGTTATACCAAATGGATGTGAAGAGTGCATTTCTCAATAGGTACATCAATGAGCTTGTGTATGTTGAGCAACCTCTCGGTTTTGAAGATGAGAAGAAACCCAACCATGTTTACAAGTTGAGAAAGGCTTTGTATGGAGTGAAACAAGCACCTAGAGCATGGTATGAGAGATTGAGGGATTTCCTACTCTCTAAGGGATTTAAGATGGAAAAGGTTGACACTACTCTTTTCACCAAGAAGCTTAGAAATGACTTGTTTGTATTACAAATCTATGTTGATGATATCATTTTTGGGTCAACAAATCAAGATTTTTGTGAGGAGTTTGGCAAGATGATGGCAAGTGAGTTTGAGATGTCCATGATTGGAGAGCTTAGCTACTTTCTTGGTCTTCAAATCAAGCAAATGAAGAATGTCACATTTATGAGTCAAGGCAAGTATATCAAGGACATGCTCAAGAAGTTTGGAATAGATGATAGTAAAGCTATTAGTACACCAATGGGGACAAGTGGAAGCTTGGATAGTGATGCTAGTGGCAACATGGTGGATCAAAAGATGTATCGGTCTATGATTGGAAGCCTACTATATATGACCGCATCAAGGCCGGATGTGATGTTTAGTGTATGCATGTGTGCTAGATTTTAAGCCTCACCAAAAGAGAGTCATTTGAAGGCAACAAAGAGAATATTGAGGTACTTGAAGCATACACAAAATGTTGGATTGTGGTATCCCAAAGGAGCAAGATTTGAGTTGATTGGATATTCGGACTCCGATTATGCGGGATGCAAAGTTGAGAGAAAGAGCACCTCGGGCACATGTCAACTATTGGGAAGATCACTTGTGTCTTGGTCATCAAAGAAGCAAAATAGTGTAGTACTTTCAACCGCCAAAGCGGAGTACATTTCAGCCGATAGTTGTTGTGCTCAATTACTTTGGATAAAGGCTACTTTGAGTGACTTTGGAATTAAATTCAAGTAAGTGCCATTGCTATGTGACAATGAGAGTGCCGTAAAGCTCACCAACAACCCGGTTCAACATTCAAGAACAAAGCATATTGATATCCGCCATCATTTCATAAGAGATCACCAACAAAAAGGGAACATTTGCATTGAGAGTGTGGGCACCGAAGATCAACTTGCCGATATCTTCACCAAGCCACTTGAAGAAAAGAGGTTTTGCAAGCTAAGGAATGAATTGAACATACTTGACTTCTCCAATATGTGTTGATGCACCCCCCCAGTTATATGACATGCCTCTCCTTCGAGCAATCCAAGGTAAAAGTTGATTGGCATGGCATACATCCTTGCTAAGGACATGATTAGTGCATCTAGACATATTTCACATTTGAATAGGCTCATTCATGAAAATCAAATGAATTTGATGCTTGTATGATACCACTATTGCTTGTATGTTTGAAATAATCTAGTGGTAGCATATGACATGTTTATGGGCTTGTAAACCTAGTGTTTGATCTATAAAATGAGCTATAAGTGTTTAACTCAACATGGTACAAGATAACCCTTATTTAGAGGTGTAAAGAAGCTTGTCCTTGGATCAAACCGAGTTAAATATCTTTTGCAAGTAATCTAGATTGAACCAAATTGGGAAAATGATTCTAATCTCACATGGTTTCACCCCAACCTATCTATAATTTGAGCTCACCTTTTGTGCTAATTGTTGACAAAGGGGTTGAGAAACAAAGATATGCGTGATAGGGGAGTATTTGACATAGGGGGAGAGATATGAGATATATGATAAAGGAAAGGGATCAATTAAAATTTTGAGCACACAAGTAGGGGGAGCAAGCTCATAAACTTGTATGTTGCATTTCATACATTTGCTTGCATGGCACAAGTTTTAAAATCTCAATATCCATGCTTGTGTGGTGTATGCTAGTTATATGCTTAAATGATGAAATGAAAAATTAGCATGCATAGGTAATCTAGTGACTTTATTTCCAACTGGTATCAAACTAAAGTAACTAGACTTATGTTCATCATATGGAAACTAGACCCTTGCTTGTAATATTGATCTCATGAGGTATTCTAGTTTTTGTGAATGTCTAGTTACAAATGGTGCTAAGGATGGTATATTGGTGCACTCCGATTGGTATCACGCTTCAATGGTCCATCTCTTATACCTTAGCATCATTTGGTAGAAATTATCTCCTATATTTCCTATCTAAGCATATGTGCAAGCTACAATCCAAACTCTTAGCACATATGTAGGGGGAGCAATTGCTACCATGTGGGATTCATGAAACTTGTCCATATTCTTTTACACATGGTAAATATGCTTGGGCAAGCAACATGGATTCAATTAAATTACAATTCATATCTTTGTGAAAGGGTTGTCATCAATTACCAAAAAGGGGAAGATTAAAAGCTCTTGTTTGGTTTTGGTTAATTGATGAAACCCTAAGTGTTAACCTAGTTTATCAAAGTGATTATGAGATAGGTAGCACTACTCCAAGTGATGAAGCAATGGCGAAGATCATGACGATGATGACGGCGTGGTGATGATCAAATGCTTAAACATGGAAAAGAAGAAAGAGAAAAACAAAAGGCTCAAGGCAAAGGTATAAATTGTAGGAGCTATTTTGTTTTAGTGATCGAGACACTTAGCGAGTGTGATAACATTTAGGATTGATAGCCGTACTATTAAGAGGAGTGAAACTCGTATCGAAATGCGGTTGTCAAAGTGCCACTAGATGCTCTAACTCATTGCATATGCATTTAGGATCTAGTGGAGTGCTAACACCCTTGAAAATGTTTATGAAAATATGCTAACATATGTGCACAAGGTGATACACTTGGTGGTTTGCACATTTGAGCAAGGGTGAAGAAGATAGAGTTGAAAAGGAGTTAGTCGCGCTGGTTACAGAGTGACCAGACACGTTTGGTAGGGTGACCGGACACATCCGGTATTTGGCGACGAATTCAGCGATCGGACGCGTCCGGTCGCCACACCGGACACGTCCGGTGTAATTCAGAAAAACGGTGTTCGATAGTATAGTTGATCGGACGCTGGCAGCGTCCGGTTCGGAGTGACCGGACGCGTCCGATCGAGCATGGATGCTTACTGTAATCGACCGGACGCTGAGACTCAGCGTCTGGTCAGTTTCTAACAGACGCGTCCGGTCGGCCCTGGTGGCTTACTGGACTCGACCGGACCTGGCGGCTCAGCGTCCGGTCATTTGTGTTTCTGCGTCCGGTGTGAGAGTTCGGTCGTCAGCCAGTGAGGTACAACGGTTACTTAGGTTTGAACGAGACACGTGTGTAAGGGTCGAGATGGCGGACTAGAGGGGGGGTGAATAGTCTTTTCTAAAATTAATCGCATCGGCTAACCGATATAAATGCGGAATTAAAACAATCGGTCTAGCCAAGACTACATCCCCTCTATATATGTTCACTAGCACCTTGCAAAGATACTAATAAAGCAACTAAGGTGCCGGGCTAGCTAGTGCTCTCCTAAACAATTCTAGGAGCAAGGTCACACAAACCTATGCCACTAGTACTTTAAGTAACAAGGGAGCTCCTACACATGCTAGTAAGCAAAAGCACAAAGCTAACTAAGCTCACTAGCAATGCTCAATAACAAGGCAACCAACGCCTAATTAGAGAGCGCAAATACTTAGCTAACCAAACTAAGCAATGTGACTAACAAGGTTACTAAAACCAAATTAGCCACGCAAGGGAGCTACTTCTATGCTACACAAGCAAGAAGGTAATTAGCTAGCTACACAATCTATCTAATTACAAGAGCAACTGCACAAGCTTAAGATATATATATATAAGTAATTGCAAGCTTGTGTCATGGGGATGCAAACCAACGGGAAGAACAAGGTTGACACGATGATTTTTCTCCCGAGGTTCACGTGTTTGCCAACACGCTAGTCCCCGTTGTGTCGACCGCTCACTTGGTGGTTCGGCGGCTAATTAGCATCACCCGCTAAGCCCACACGTCGGGCACCGCAAGAACCTACCCCTTGAGTGAGGGTAGCTCAATGACACGCTTTACTAAAGTTGCTCTTCGCGACTCCCGCAGGGCGAGCACAAGTACCCCTCACAAGCACTTCTCCGGAGCTCCGCACAAGCTTCTTGCGGGCTTCGACGGAGACCACCACCAAGCCGTCTAGGAGGTGGCAACCTCCAAGAGTAACAAGCACCACCGGCTTGCAACACGACCACCTAGTGCCACTCGATGCAACCTCACGATGCAATCGCACTAGAATCGCTCACTCACACAATCGAATGATCACTATCAAGTATATCTATGATGGAGGGCTCCCAAGCACTCACAAGCATGGACACTAAGTCCCTTGAGGTGCTCAGCTCCAGCCATGGCCGAGGGCCACTTCTATTTATAGCCCCAAAGGCTAAACTAGCCGTTACCCCTTCACTGGGCAACGGTCGGGCCGACCGGACGCTCCGGTCGTGTTGACCGGACGCTGTACCTCAGCGTCCGGTCGCCCGCAGACGGCCACGTGTCCCGGTTGCAATGGTCACTTGACTTGACCGGACGCAGCAGCTTTCAACTGACCGAACGCTGAACCCCCAGCGTCCGGTCGTTTCCAGTAAGGTACCGACCTCGACCGGACGCGTACAGTCACACTTGATCGGACGCAGCCAGCGTCCGGTCACACTCCAGCTTCTGCGTCATCGTATGTCAGCCCGACCGGACGCAGCCTACCAGCGTCCGGTGCATTCAGATCCAGCGTCCGGTCAGTTGACCGACGCCAGCATCTTCGTGACTAACTCGTTTTCACTTCTAACTTCATCACCCTTGCTCCAATGTGCTAACCACAAGAACTTGCATCCAGCGCAATAGAAAATAGGCATTCTATTTTCCCGAAAGCGCCGAATCCCGCCGAGCTTGCTCGGTGGGAGGGAGAGAGGGACCCAAACCCATCTCACCCCTGCAAACACCACCTCCTTTGTAAATGTGCCAACACCACCAAGTGTACACCACCATGTGTATGTGTGTTAGCATTTTCACAATCATTCCCCAAAGGATGTTAGCCACTCAACTTGCCACGCCACTCGATCCTAGCGATAATGCAAAGTTAGATCACTCGAGTGGCACTAGATGACCGATATGCAAACAAGTTTGCCCCTCTTGATAGTACGGCCATCTATCCTAAACCCGGTCATAAACTTCTCTACACACCTATGACCGGTGAAATGAAATGCCCTAGGTTATACCTTTGCCTTGCGCATTCCATTCCATCTCCTTCAATGTCGATGCAACACATGCACCAACACGATCAACAATGATATGATCCACTTCATATCATCACGTGATCATATTGGTTCATCGATCTTGACTTCACTTGCCCTTCACCGTTGCCATCATCCATCGGCGCCAAGTCTTGCTCAAGCTTCACCGCCACGCGGTCCATCACTCCAAAGCCTTCGACTTGCCCTTCACGCTTGCAACCGGTCCATCAAGCCAAGTCTTGTCTTGATCTTCTCCACCTTGATCACATGACTCAATGTCATGTCTCATGTGCAATAAGCTCCTTCATCATCACATGTGTGAGCTTTGCAACATCTCCAAGCCATTTTCACCTCCGTGGCATATGTTGCTCATACACATGTACCTATGGACTAATCACCTGTGTATCTCACATAAACACAATTAGTCCACCTAGGTTGTCACTCAATTACCAAAACCAACAAGGACCTTTCAACGTGGCGGTCTAGGAGCGACCGGACACGTCCGGTAGGCAGACCGGACGCGTCCGGTATTCACGGTCGGAGCGTCCAATGCTGCGTCCGGTGCATCTGACCGGAGCGTCCGGTCGATACGCAGTCAGCCCAATTATTGAGCCAACGGCTCTATTTCGAGGGGGCTTCTATTTAAGCCTCATGGCCGGCTCAAGCTCACTCTCTTGGCCATTTTCATTGACATAGCAACCTTGTGAGCTTAGCCAAAGCTCTCCCACTCATCTCCATCATTGATCCATCATCATTGTGAGATTGGGAGAGAATCTAAGTGCATTGCTTGAGTGATTGCATCTAGAGACACTTGGCATTCGTGTTGCGCTGCGGATTTCGCTTGTTTCTCTTGGTGGTTGCCACCACCTAGACGGTTGGAGCAGCGGTGGAGGATTGGCACGAGTTGGTGATTGTTCGTGGCCATCTCCGGTGATTGTAAGGGGAGTTGTACCTTCCCTGGTGGAGTGCCGAAAGGTAACTCTAGTAAATTGCTTGTGTCATTGAGTTACCTCACTTGTGGGTCGGTTCTTGCGGTATCCTATCGTGTGGACGAGGTTTGTGAAACACCTCTTAACCGCTGAACCACCAAGTGTTGGTCGACACAACGGGGACGTAGCGTGTTGGCAAGCACATGAACCTCGGAAGAAAATTGATTGTCTCTTGTCTTTGGTATTCTCCCGGTGATTGGCTATATATTCATCTTGTGATTGGTTCATCCCCTACAAGACGGTATAATCACCCTACTCACTTATTTACATTCTTACAAACTAGTTGATACAAGCTCTTTAGTGTAATTAGAATTGAGAGCTTGCTTTATTATTTACATTCATCTAGTTAAGCTCTTTAGAGTAGCAAGATTGAGAGCTCTTAGTGAGTAGTTACATAGCAAGTTTGTGTGCCTAAGTAATCATTACAACTAGAATTATTGGATAGGTGGCTTGCAACCCTTGTAGAGCTAGAGCAAGTTTGCATTACGCTATTTGTCATACTAATCAAATTACTCTAGTTGATTTATAGATTTTTAAATAGGTATTCACCCCCCATCTAGCCATATTAGGACCTTTCAACGGGCCCGCTGTTGGCCTTCCGCCGCCGCCACACCCCGCCATCCGCTAGAGTTGAGAGAGAGAGGTGGGTCTTCGGCTCCATGGTCGGCTGCTTTCATGAGATGCGCGCTCGCGACGCCGGCCAAGCCGCGCATGCCCACGCTAAGCAGAGCCGCGTGACTGGCTACGGGCCCACGTCAGGCTAAGCCGCGCGCACCTGCGCCGCTTCCTCCGCCTGGCCGCCCGCTGCCTGCTAGCATTGAGAGGGGTGACCCTGAGAGAGACGACCGAGAGATAAGGGGTAAGTTTGTCTTTAAACAGGGCTTTTGTTAATTTTTAATTGCTTTGATCCGGATGTAGATAACTGAGTTAAGAATTAGGGTAAAC